>JARHVA010007410.1:392500-630000 GCA_037957365.1 Torreya grandis
AGAGCTATCTCAAGAGGTGAAAAGTAATGATCTGAGGATTTTAAGGTGAGTTATGAATACAAACCCTAAGGTATGTTATAATAAGGAAAATAAGTTAATTAATATTATTATTAAATATATGAGGGTTTTATGGATTAAGACCAAGGTTTATTTTTTTAGTGTCCATGTTTATAATGCATGTGTGAGCTCAACATGATGTAAAAGAAGCAAGGTTTAAAACAGTGGAATGGGTGTCTACGAGACCGTTGGTAGTCTTATTAAAGTTATTGTCCTTGAAGTTATAAGGACTAGAAATGTTATAAAAGTGATGTCATCATTTTATATGTACCTTGAAAGTGAGCATAAATTTTTTTTAGGTAATATTTTCATGTAGCACATCAAAATGCTAGTGATTTGAATGAAGAAAGTTGATATGGTGTTCTTCCTGATTGTATCATGAGTTAAAATGTTCTACAAATGTCATAATGACCTCATAAGTTCATTATAGGAAAATTTTGCTTGTTGTAAATTCCATGAAGATAACATTGGTTTGTAAGTGATCTTAGATGTTCTAAAATTAATAATTTATCTTGTAGCATCATAAGCTTCTTATGATTTTGAAGAGAAGTCTATAGAGGGTATTGATTGTGTATAGACAATGTTTGAAGAATTATTCTTTGAAGAGTTCTATGAGAAGATTTCATGTACTTAGTGCATAAAGATGGCCTTCATATCATATATGATCAGGTTATATGTTTTTTGGTTCTTGTTTGCATATTCTAATTATGATCATGTAGAAGATTGTTTCTTTGGTCATATTAAAGAGTATCTTGAAGGTTGCAGTGTTTTAGATGCATAAAGATGACTTCATAAGGCCATAGAGGAATGTGATGACATCATCTAAGGTTTTTATTTTTTATGAGTTTCTTGACAAGATATTGAGAATTACTATTGCATAGAATGGTGTTTCGAAAGTTGCCTTTGATTATGTGCCTTGAGATGAGATGTTTCATAAAGGGAGAATGATCTAAGGATCATTGAATGCTTGTTAATTCTATGAGGAGTTACTTTTCCATGTTGTGAAGTTATTCAAACTCTAATTGATCCAAGAGGATAGAGGTAAGCAAAAAGGAGTTGATCCATGTTGATTAGGTCTCCAGGAGACCTATGTAACATAAGGGCTAATGGTTCTTTTATAATGATAGAGAATGATTGGAAGTTGTATAAATCATATAGGGGGCTTATGGAGATTGACAATGAAGTTTTAAAATGGGTTGGTACCTTGGTGAGGGAAGTATTAGCCATTAAGTCTTTTTATTGGTCCATTGAGTAGACTTGTTGAAGATGACTTTTTCTAGGTGGAGCATGGAGTTAGGAGGAGCTAACTTGGATAGTTTTAGAGGCTTGAAGAGATGTGTATGATGTGTAGGGTAACATATATAAGATGTTCTAGTTTAAATCTTAAGTCATGATGGAGAAGTTTGATATAGATGTGAACTCAAGAGATAAGTCACAAAAAAATGATATGATGAATTTATCAAACCAGGTCATAATTTTAAAAATGTATTGAATCTTCATCCATGAGAAAAGGGAGCTTGTGAATTTCATAATCAAAGAGGTCCAAGGATCAAATAAGCCTAAGTGGATAAGTTCATAATGGTGTATGTAAAAGGGGGAGAAATTGTTCATACATGTACATGAAAGGTAAGTGAGTATCTTAAGCACCTAAAAGTTTATTTGAATGAATGCATGATGTTAGGGGGAGCTTAGTTGTTGTTGATCCACTTTGTCATTCATGGCAAAGGGGGAGAAGGAGAAAAAGAGGTTGTCATCAATGAAAAAGGGATATATTATTATAAAAAGTGTTTTTATTGATGTAAAAGGTAATGAAAAAGTGGTTATGCCATTTATGAAGGATGATATCATGAAGTGACTGGAAGGCTTCAAGCATGGAATGTCTATTATGGTGGAAGAAGGAGCATGATGGCTCTAGGAGATGAGTCCATAGAAGTATATGACTTATGTGAGCATGGAATAAATCTTGAAATAATTTTATGAGTGCATATTAAATGTTAATGATGATTTTATATCAATACAATAAGTTTCTAAGTTCTTTCAATATCCAAGTTTGACTGATGGTTTTAGACCTAATGTGCATAAAAACCTAGTGAGGTCCAATGAAGGGTCAAAGTGAGTTTTCATGATGGTATATCACACATAATCTTCAATGAGGTTTTAATATGTGGTTAAAATGTGTTTAACAATTTTTAGGCCTTGAGAAAGAAGAGAAATCTAGATATCACATTGAAAGGTTTCATATGCATGCAGAATGAAGGTTTACAAGCCTGAAAAGGAAGTTGAGATGCGCATTGGCATGTGTAGAGTTTTCATGGTGACCTGATCCATTTGGATTAGTTTGGTAAGGTTTATAATAATATTCCAAAATAATTTTTCATATAAAACAAGCCCTCAGATTTATGAACAAACATTAATAAGGTAAGGAGGTTTTTATGCTTGCTAACACTCATAGTGGAGTGATTGGAAAGATGTGAATGGTTTTATCCCATAATTTAGTTTTTGATCAATTTTGATGATTTTATGTTGTATATTAATCCTCTAATCACCTATAGGTGGTAGTGATGTGTCAGAGTAATAAGTAGAAGGTACAAAAAAGTGATTGTTTTTTAAGATTTTATTGTTATAGGCAAGATTGACCAAGTAAATGCATACAAATCATTGGAGGTTGAAGTCAAATTATTTTTATTGAGAAATATGGATTTATTTTTTAAATTTATTTTCACTATGTCAATGATTTGGGTCAAAAAAGTTATCCTATCACTAAATTTACAAAGAGTGAAAATAGTGAAAGAAACTAGGCAAAGTGAAAAAATGATTAGGGAAGAATTCCAGGTGACTAGGGATGAATCAAATGGTTTAGGGTATTTTGAAGACCCATGCCTCATGTTCCCTTGGTTTTTAATTGTCTTTAGTTCTCATACATAGGATAAAAGATGCTCACAAAGTGACCTATCTATGTAAGTCAAGACTATGAAGGTGTATGTCTTATATAATGATATATATGTTCCTTATCTGCTATTAAACATCCACATATTTATGATTGGAGTAAATATAAAGGTGTATAAGTATATCATGAATGTATTTTGAGTTTAATAAAGTGTCTTCATAGGTTTTAGGAAAAATGTTCACCATGACTGTGTTTTGAGTCAAGATGACTTCTATATGCATGCTGAGGGAAGTAAAGTGTTTGAGGTTCTTTGACAAGATTTGATATATATAATAAATATATTTATGTTTTTTGAGACAAAATTAACCTATTAATTATTTTTTAAATTTAATGAGATGGTTTGATATGTTAATAATAGGAAGCCTAAAGGCTTATCTAGTTGTGTTGGCACTATGTGAGAATGGTCTGAGAGATTGGTCTATAAGATTAATGAATAACATTAAAACATGTGATATATTCAATTGATATATATATATATATATATATATATATATATATATATTGAATAGATCACATGTTTTAATGTTATTCATTAATCTTAATATTAGGAAGCCCAAAGACTTATCTAGTTGTGTTGGCACTATGTGAGAATGGTCTGAGAGATTGGTCTATAAGATTAATGAATAACATTAAAACATGTGATATATTCAATTGATATATATATATATATATATTGAATAGATCACATGTTTTAATGTTATTCATTAATCTTAATATTAGGAAGCCCAAAGGCTTATCTAGTTGTGTTGGCACTATGTGCGAATGGTCTGAGAGATTGGTCTATAAGATTAATGAATAACATTAAAACATGTGATCTATTCAATTGATACACACACACACACACTTATAGCCTTCCAAAACACAATTAAGAATAAATTCTTGTTTAACACTTGTAAGAGTGATATAAATAAATATAATGCATGCACACGCGCATGCACACACGTGCACACACACACACACACACACACACACACACACACACACACACACACACACACAACATATAATATATGTGTGTGCATTATATTTATTTATATCACTCTTACAAGTGTTAAACAAGAATTTATTCTTAATTGTGTTTTTGAAGGCTATAAGTAGTTTGAGTGATCACTTTGCAAAAGTGAGTTAGAATTGTTTGTGGTAGATTTTAAGAATATAATGATTATTAATATTCTTTATAAGTATAAAAGGCTCATAATAATTCATTATCATTCACATTTTATCCCTGATCAAGAGTGAAATGTCAAATTTTCTTGACTATACTTTAACTATGTTTGACCAGTCTAAGTGGTCTTGTTGTAGAGGTGGTTTTAGATGCTTGGAGCCTAAATGGTGATGTTCAATGGAAATTCAGAGTTTTATGGAGTCATGAATGATCTATTAATTTTTTTTTACATGTGGTTTTCTTGAGAAAATTAATTGTATGCTTCAGTTTTAAGAGACAAAATTTTCTATATGTGAAGACCTAAAAGGTGAGAAGACCTAATTGATAGGTTCAAGGTGGGAAATGGAGTTATAAGTAGTAAGATCCAAAGGTGAGATTATATAATGTTTATTAAATTAATATTAAAAAAATTTCAAGCATTTATGAAGACATAATGTGGTCAAATAAGTCTGAGTGTAGCGTGTGGGTGTGAAGGCCTAATTCCCTTAGGTCTCCATTAGGCCCAATAGTGAAATTAGTCTCTATGGACTATGACCGACATATGGAGAGATTTTATCATTCATGTAATGTGTATTATGACTTATTTAAATTTTATAAAAATTATGGTAAATATCTTGGCTGAATAAGATGGGTTAGATGAAGTGTGTGGTATAAAGGCAAGGCCTAATTGGCCTATTTGGACTAGTTGAGTGGGTGTGGACTAAAGTGAAGGAATGAGCTCAATCAAGGAGTAGAGGTAGGTAAATAAGGACCATAATATGGTTAATAATATAATTAATTCATATTTTATCAAGTTTATGTAGGTGGACACACAGGTTATTGGACCTAATGAGCCTAAAAGAGGCATATTGAGCAAGTGAGCCTTAGAGGCTATTTGAGTGAGAGTGAACGGAAAGAGTGAAATAAAAATAATTCATCATCAGTTAAAGAGTCAATAATAGGTTTTAAATATGATTATAAATTCAAGGTATCTGATTTGGTGCTTTGTTTCCAAGGGGTTTGGAGCCTCCTTGCAAGTTAAAGCTTACAAAAGACTAGTTGGGTTGGTGTTCGACTAGGTAAGGGTTGGTGTTCCTTGTGAAGTGGGTGATTCACTAAATTTTTAATATTGTAATTATATGATAGTATTCCATGTGCATGGTTTAGTGTTTTTTAATCCCAAAATATGGTTTCTCATATAATCTCTTGTGTTATCTTGTGATGTACTTGTGTGATCATTTGCTTATGCATTGATATCTTATGTATGCTTCATGGAATGATGTTTGTAATTGAATAGGAGTTATTGTGCAACTAATTCACCCCACATCTCTTAGTATCTACTTCAAAAATTAGGATTTATAATTTTTTTATGAAGGCATTCAAATAACATATACCTAGAAATTTGGTTATGTTGATTTAAAGGTATGTTGAATAGTGTTTATATATACTTATTCCATAAGCATGTATATCCAATTACAAAGGATTAAATATTTAAGTAAGCCTAGAATTGTCTTCATTTTAGAGTATTCTCAATTGATATATAAGATGACTATTTGTATAATGGGACCATAATTATTGGTTAGCATGAAATGAGGAGTAACTATAGGATTAATTATAAACACTGAGACCTCTATTCAAGTTATAATTGTTGTATTTGAGTGAATGTATATAGAAGAGGGGTTATATGTAACTTTTCTATATCATTTTTAATAATTTTAGTTGTTGATTAGAAGATGTATGGGTCAGACTTAGTATACTATATGATCATACTTAGATTTCCATAATGGTTGTGATGGCTAACTAATAGGTAGAATTAAGACAAATTTTGTGATAACTAGTATGTGAATATATTCTAATATGGCTTTTTTTTTACATTGGAACACTCTTTTGTGAGGTAAAATTAAATATAGAGGTTTTTAGATTGACTAAATATTATTTTTAGTTATTCATACTTGCATAAATGAGAATTATGATACAAATATATGTTAAAAATAAAATAATAGACATCCATCAAAATAGTAGCAGACAAAAACATAGCATGAAAAATGTAGTGAGGATAAAACATAGCAAGTACAAAACATCACAAGAATAAAAAATGGTAAAAGATGTGATCACATATAAGATGACACAACTTTCAACTTAAGGTCCAAACTTATGAACTCACATTTTCCTTTGCTATTTTGCTTGTAAATTTGGTGCATTACTTTTCCACCATGAAATGTTAAATACTATCACTAAAATGAACTAGAAAACAAATAAATAATGTGATCATCACTAAAATGTTATAATTATGCTCTTCACGACATTTTTTTGACATTACCAATACTACTACATTTTTTCCTCACTATGTTTTGTCCTCACAATGTTTTTGTCATACTACATTTTTATCATAGTACATTTTTACTACTACATTATTTACCTCTATGTTTTTATCCACTATGTTATTATATAGATCCAAATAATAGAACAAATTTATTCTTGTTCTATTCAAATTAACATATTTTGTGTGGAATATAGGACTTTGATAAATCTATGTTACCATCTTGATGTTTAAGTGATTGGAATTAGTTGGAATTTGTATTGATGTTTGTTTACATCATTTATTACTACATGGTATTTACTACATATTGAGATTATAATATTATACTTTTGACTCTTTCTTTGTAGACTATATTTAGATAACAAGAGACATGTATATGAGTATGCCAGTGAGTAACTCATATACCTATCCACTGATATTGTATTTAAGTCATGATTCAATAGTAGAGAGTTATGTGTGATTGAAATGACATAGATTCTTAAATATAAATTCTATAATGAAAAACTTTGGCCAAATTAATATTATATCTAAGACATTATCATTTCACAATACTTCTAGTTTACATGTGTATGTTTATTTCATTTAGATATAGGATTGGATCTCATGGTTTATTTAATTTCCACATTTAATAGTGATAGTACACACATAGGTTCTAATTGATTTCTCAATATCCTCATTGTTCTTATATGCCCCTCCACAAAGTTTAGGTCCACTCCCAAAGGGGAGGTGTGTGGAATACCATTAGTCTATGGGTAGAGGTAAAGCACTCAGATGATTCTCTCCCTTTGTCAATTTATTCAACCATTTTGGATAATACTAAGTGTATGCATAAATCATGGATATATTTAAGTAGATCATTTGTACTATTATACTCATTATTTTATATATTTGACATTGTAATATATTTTACTTTATTCTTTGATGGATATTTAACATAGTAGTGGCTGTGTAATTTATAAATTATGATAAAATTATAAAAAGTAGTGGATATAGGATTATTTATGACTAATTTATGAGTTTTATAAGTTTTTTTAGTAGTTGATCTATTTTATTGTATTTGATTTTTTAGTATTTAATTTGATTTGATTGTTTGAACACTAGATGGATTGAATTTTTAGCCAGTGGGTTAAACTACTATAAAATTTGATGCTTTAGATACATTTATTCATCAAGCAAAGATAAATTAGATAGTTGTAAATGATTTTATAAGTAATTTATGGAAAAAATAGTATTTTTTTAACACAATGGGGTCTAACATTATGGTATCAGAGCTTAATCTCTAGCTCTCATACCTAATGAGTCTACTAACATAATTATACTCTCCTAATTTTAGTAAGGATAATGGTGTGAGTTAAATCAAGTGGAGAGGGACCTTATAATGCAAACCCTCAAGTTGATCCTAATTAGCTAGTAGCAGAACAAGCTATGAAACTTGATTAGATTTTTATTGTCATGAAAAAGACTAGAGACAAAATAGTGGTTCTTGAGTGAGAAGTCCATGGAATTAAATAAGAAGAGGAATAAGAATTTTTAGAGTAACAACCTGAAGAATATGAATTGCCTCAAGATCAAAGAAATGAGGAAGGTTTTTAAGTGGATATATCTCAAGTGGCTACAAATCTTGCACATGACATAAATAAATTTAATCCACCCAAGTTTGATGGCTCACTTTTGGGTGAAGGAGATGAATCTTGTTTCATAGAGATGGAAAAGTATTTTTAGATTAAGAATTACTCTAAGGTGACTAAGGCTATGTAAGGATATTACCAACTAACTAGTGAAGCAAAAACTTGAGATGAATCTTGAATTTACCACTTCCACATGGGAATTGTTTGTGACTCTTTTTAGAGTATGATGGTTACATTAGCTCTATTTTTACCAAAAATTGATAGATTTATATAACTTAAGGCAAAGGGATTTGTTTGTAAGCAAATACTAGGATCAATTTACAAAGATCTTAAAGTATGTTTTACATTACCAAAAGGATGAGCATTTTTTAATGAAAAAAATACCTTATGGGACTAAAACCCCAAATCAGTTGTGAAGTGGATATGCATGGACCATTCACCATATATTAGGTATTTGAAAAATTCATCAAATAAGAGAAAAAGATAAAATCACTAGTAAAGGCAAGAGAACATTTTAAGAAAACATTTTGTAGTTTCAAGACACCTTTCAAGAAGATGAATTAAAAATAAAATGGTAATTCTAAGAACCAATTTAATAAATCAAATGCCAAATTCAATAATTTTTGGGGGGATAGGAAACTAGAGATTATTTTAGAGAATTATTTAAGGGTTAAAAATAGGTTGAGAAAAAAGGTGCACCTAGAGGATGTTTCACTTCTGGAGGAAACCATTTTGCCAAGGATTATCCTTGATAGAAGATAGTTGGTAAGAACAAGAATACAACCTCTTCTTCATAGCAAGGAAACTTTTAACAGTGTATTCATATAGTAGTGGATAATCAAAAAATTGAATTCCAAACCTCTCCCATTGAAATATTAGGTACTTTTTTTGGACATTCAATTACTATTTCAATTGATACAAGAGTTACTGAATAATTTATTTCTCCTAGAATCTTGAGTAAATTATCTAGTAAATCTTGTTTTATGGTAAATTCATGGTCAATATAATATGGGAATGATTCCAAGTTAAAGTTTAATATATATCTTATGGAGGTTGAAATCAATTTTCCATAGTTCACCATAGTTTTTTATCTTTATGTAGCACCACTAGGGTCATATGATGTGATCCTAGGAGTGAATTGGCTCTCTCAACACAAATTCAAAGTTGATTATTTCCTTAAAAAGTTTGAATGTTTGAATGATTTTGGAAAACAAACACAAATCCAAGGAAATAAAAGGGATTTAAATCTCAAAAAAATCTTAGCCATTTAATTGAATAAGGCTCAATATAGGGGATGTCAAGCATTACTAGTTAAAATGGATGGATTTGGTGAAACTAAGGAACCCACTTTGGAAGAATATCCTTTTTTATAAGAATTTTAGGATGTTTTTCTAGAAGAGTTACCAAAGTTTCCTCCTAAAAGGGAGTTTTATTTCATCATTGATATCATTCTAACATCAAAACCTCAGTCTAAGGCATCTTATAGGATGCTAACAACTGAGCTAGTTGAATTAAAGGCACAATTCCAAGAGATGTTAGTCAAGGATTTGATTTAGATAAGATTTTCATTTTGGATGCACATGTAGTCTTTATCAAGAAGAAATATATAACTCTTCACATGTGCATCATCTATCTCATGCTTAATAAGGAAACAATCAAGAATAGGTATCCATTATCTCACATTGATGATATTTTTGATCAAATAATGGTGTAACAATATTTTTGAAGATTTATCTTCATAATAAGTACTACAAATTGATAATTCAAGAGGAAGATATTCTAAAAATAACTTTAAAAACTTGTTATGGGCATTATGAGTTCACAGTACTTCTTTTTGGGGTAACAAATGCACCAAAAACATTCATCAATATCATTGATAGTGTGTTCATGGATTATCTTGATCAATGTGTGCTATTATTTTTAGATGACATTATTAACTATGTTGTGTTGTGGACCCTATTTCTAAATTACAATGTATTTTTAAATACTATACATTTTAAATATATTGTACACTTTATATGTATTTTGGACCCCCTTTAATGGGAAACCATTGTGGGTTGACTTTGCCCATGGTTTTGGCACCCATTATTTTGTAATACTGCTTTGTTGATATATTATGTATAGCTAAACATTTCATAGGTAATACATCATGAGAACAAGGGTTTGATAAGGAAGAATAGAGTTTATAAGTCTAGGTGTGAATTCAAGAGGGTTTGTTGAGTGTAGCTCTAAACAATATTTTTTGCATTGAATTTATGAAGACAGATCTTAGAGTGATTGTACTCTAGTGGCTTGTAATAAAATCTAAGTAAGTGTTTCTTACTAGATGTAGCCCACATTGGGTAAAATACATTAAATTTGGTCTTATTATTATGCATGTTTATTTTTGTTCTTTATGCATCTCTAATCATATATATTATTATGATTTTGTGAAATCATTCTACATTGATTTTTATATTTATTCCTAACAACATATTATATAAGTGAAGAAGAGAATATTGAGCACTTGCAGCTAGTTTTGTAATAGTTGCTAAAGCACTAGTTTTATGGAAAGCTGTCCAAGTGAATTTTATTTCAAATAAGAGTACATTACTTGGGACACATCATCTCCATAGAGGGAATTTTAGTGGATCTAGATAATATTAGGGCCATTATGGATTGGCCAACACCCAAAAATGTGCATGGGGTACATAGCTTCATGGGATTTAGTAGGGTATTGAAAAAAATTTGTACCAAATTTCTCAAAGATAACTAACTTAATTACCTCTCTTTAGTGGAAATAGTAGTATTTATTTAGATAAGTGTGAATAAGCCTTTCAAGTTATGAAGGAGAGGATTAATTATGTAATAGTGTTACGAATTCTAGATCTAAATGGCCATTTTTCAGTGATAATAGATGCTTTGAGAGATGGTTTAGGGGGAGTTATCATGCAAGATGGTTCAATTATGGCCTATGAATATAGGAAACTAAAGCCTTATGAGGCAAATTATGCTCCTCATGATTTATAAATTATTTCCATAGTTCATGCCTTACAAGTTTAGATTCATTATTTGTTGGGTAAGATTTTTGAACTTAGGACTAATAACTTGGGTATTAAGTATATTCTCACCCAGTCCAACCTCAATGCTCATTAGAGGTAGTAATTCAAGTTTTTTTCATATTATTATTTTGATATCAATGACATTAAGGACAAAGAGAATAGAGTTGTGTATACCCTTAGATGTAGAATATATATTACAGCATTGGCTACAATAAAGAGTATCTTCCAAGAATAGGTATCGAAATTCTCACTTGGAGATGAATTTTATAAACAAGTTAAGAAAGATTTGGCTAAAAACTCTCAATATAGTAGATACAAAGGTTTTCAATTTGAGAATGAGGGAATTTTAAGGTACAATGGTAGAATTTATATACCTAATAAAAAATTGAGGAATATTATGATAAAGTAATTTCATAATGCTCCTTATTTAGGGCAGCTTGGAGTGATAAAGTTGCTAATAGAGTTGAAACCCTTATATTTCTAGAAAGGAATTAAGAAGGATGTAACTATTTTTATATCTAGATGTTTGGAATGTTAGCAAGTCAAGGTTGAACATGTGCATCCTGATGGGTTTTTATTCCCACATTTCATACCTGAATAAAAGTGAAAATTTATTAGTATAGATATTATTCAAGGTTTTTTTATGTCCAAGAATCATCATGACATGATATTGGTAGTTGTGGACAAACTGACCAAAATAATTTATCAGATGGTATACTGATACTTTCTAATATGTTTTTGATATAAATTTATATGTTGCATGGGTTTCCTAAAAATATTATTTTAGATAGGTGTCGTAAGATGAATTATAGGTTTTGGTAGACTTTAAATTTAGTTTTGGAAACTTAGCTAAATTTTAGTATAGCTTACCATCCAAAAATAGATAAATAAATAGAGAGGATAAATCAGATCTTAGAGGATATTTTTATAATGTATTATATGGATGAACAATATGAATGGGAATAATACCTACCATTGGTTGAGTTTGTTTACAACTCATACCAACTAGTTATTAAAATAGCTCCTTTCAAGGCATTATATGGTAGAAGGTGCAGTACACAAATCAACTAAGATAAATTAGAAGATAGAGTGGTCTTTGGGCCTAATATGCTTTTATAAATGGAAGATAAATTAAAATTAATAAGGTAAATATTATTTTAATCTAATAATAGGAAAAAAAATTATGTTGATCTCAAAATAACAAGGTGTTTCTTGGTGGGAGATAGTTTTTATGTGATTCAAACCCCAAAAGAGTGCAATTAAGTTTGGAAAAATGGAAAAGTTATCACCTATATATGTGGGACCCTTTTATGTCCTATAATTTATAAATATTATAGTGTATAGGCTTGCATTGCCACCAGATATAGCACAAATGCATAATGTTTTTCATATTTCATATCTTAAGAAGTATATTGTTTATCCTACACATGTTTTAGATTGTAATACATTACAGATTTGGGATCCAAGTGTGGTCATAATAGAACCAATCATAATAATTGATACTCTCAAGCTCAGATTATGTAATATATAAATATCATAATGTAAAAGGTCCATTAGCACCAATGTTATGAGGATAGTACTACATGGGAAGACTATGAGAAATTATTGAGGTTGTTTCCTCATTTATTCAAATAAAACTTCTATTAACCATTATTTTTATTTTGATGAATTCCATTTTATTTTGGAACTATTATTGAAATAAGTTTCATCAGTACAATGACCTATTTTAAGGGTGAAATATGTCATATCTAGTTTCTTCTAAAAACTATTTAATAATTAATCAGTGGATTATGAGGTTCATGATTAGTATATCTAATGTGTATTTTATGATATTGGATTTTCTTATGTTTTTTTATTAGTAGTTGCATTACTTATTTCATGATCAATATCTTGATGGATGGTTGTTGCATGTGTTTTATTATGTTTTATGATCTTTATTTTATAGATTATTTATTTTCAATAGTTTATTATGGTTATATGTTGATGAAATTTTTGAGTTAGAATAACTACTATTTTATTTGATGAGGTGGATGTACAAGTATCCCACCCTCATAGGTAGTTCAGAGGGAGAGTATCATTATAAAATGGGGTGTAGATACTAAAAATTAGGGTAGAGAGAGAGAGATTTTTCAAACTCATTGTTAGTAGAGGTTCCTAATACATCAGAACATTCTAAGGATGAGGATAGCTAATTTTACTCGAGTGCATAGGATAGTGCAAAAAATTCACATTCAACAAGGAAAATAAAAGCATAACAAGATGAATTATTATGCATTTTCCAGGAATTAGGATCAACCAATACTTCATTAATGTTTATAGAGCATTTAGAGTAACTTAGATAGGATTAAACCAAACACTAAACATTGTAATGTGCATAAAAAACAAAATAAGAAATATAATAGGTAACCATAACCAAATAGTCTATATTGATATCAACAAAAGGTCTCTCTATTTTCTTCATACAAGTATGCATATATATAGTCATTAAAGTCTCTAATTGTTCACATTCTTCTTATACTTTTTCACCAAAAGGGGAGATTGTTCATATTCTATCTATTACAAGTCATAGAGGATAAGACAAGACATATAGCCAACAACTGAATACATAACACATGAATATTTGAATAATATCCTATGTATATTTTGTAATGTACTTAGAGAAGGGTATAATAGTATAATAATGAATAGTGGTCTAGTACCACATGCATAAGAAGGAGTCGGGTAGATGGGAAATAGTATAAATAAAGGGCCATATGATATTGTAAAGCATCAAAGAAGTTATTTATAATTGAGAATTTCTCTTAAAGAGGTATCCCCCTCAAAGTGGCAAGTGATTCAAAGTTATTCCTTCCATAAAAGGAATTATGTGTTTGAAATAAAGTGTTTCAAATTAATATATGCATGATTTGTTATCATTTAATTGGTTTAAAAAATTAGGTTCCTAACATCTAGTATCAAATCCATTTCTTTAATCATGATTTCTATTGAAAGCACATTTGGGAGCTTCATGGAGAAAATCTAAGAAGTGCAAATTTATGTTTTTTATCCTAAACAATATGACTATTCATCTTAAAACTACTTTCAAAAGGTAGTGAATCGATCCAAATTATTTCTTAGTTTTGTGTGTCTTATTTCCAACTTTCTAGAATAGTTTGAATTTTTTATTTTTGTTTAGTATTTTGAAAGTTATAGTTTTAGTGGTTGCATCTTTTGTAAAATAAGAAAAATGACTATTCTTATAAATACTAATCTCACACAGTAATGAATCATGCTAAAAGTTTTCTAGGTTTTGTGCACCTCTGTCTTAGATTTCTAAAACATTTTCAAGTTTTAAATTTAATTAATTGTTGTATAAGTTATAGTATTTTTAGTAACTTCCTCTATTGTAAATAAATAAATTAAGAGAGAGAAAAGAAAAGAAAATAAAAGAGGTCACTAAAAATCTATGTAAGGATGTTTTCTTGTTGAATCTGACATCCACTTAATTGTAATCATGGGCCTTCATATTTTATCTAGAGCATTGATGCACCTTCATCAAACTAGCATAGTTAGATAATATCGAATAGAGTTTGACAAACTCGTCAATCCACTTGATGACCTATCTGATGATTTCTATTGAATATGCTTCATTAATGAGATTTAAGATGAGATCAAAGTAGAGGTTATAATTTTCCAACCTTACTATCTAATAGAAGCATGAGGCTTATCTTTGATCATAGAATACCACATCTATTATTATCATGGTGAGACACCTTTATTTTTGTGTCCCTATATAACACCATCTTTTTATGCCATCAATAAAATAAACAATGATCTCCTATTAGATGCACCTTAACAAGTTTTAGATGAGCCCATTTAGGAAATCACCATGCTCGATTAGGCCCCTAATGATCCCAAGCTGACAAGCATAGAGCCTAAGTAGGGAGTCAAGTCTTCAAATCCCTTAGATAAAAATGCTAAGGGGGATGGCATGTATCCTAAATTCATTCATCAAGATGACTGTTTTGAGCACCCTTGCTCTCACTTTAAATCTATTATCATCATGGTTCAAATTTCAATTCAACCTTTAGTTATAGTATGCATGTTCACCCTATTGGTATATGTGTTCATATCCGAGCACGAGTGAAAGAAATGGAAGCAGAAAAAGACACATGGACGTACCTTTATCTAGTATTCAACCTACTTTTTGGTTTGGAATTTAATTGGTATTCCTCTTATTTCTTATCATGTTTTGAGGGTGAAACATATTTAAAGGGGGATGGAATATAATGTACCTAAAGAGGGGTATAATAGTAGAATAATGAATAGTGGTTTAGTACCACATTCATAATAAGGAGGAGTTGGGTAGATGGGAACTAGTATAAATAAAGGGGTATATGATATCATAAAGCATCAAATAATTTATTTGTAATTGAGTATTTCTCTTAAGGAGTTATCCCCGTGAAGTGGTAAGTGATTTAGATTTTATTCCATAAAAGGAATTGTATGTTTGTAATAAAGTATTTTAAATCAATACAAGAATGATTTGTTATCATTTAATTGGTTTTAAGAGTTAGGTTCCTAACAACTTTACTATCCATTTTTTTCCCAACACTTATTTGGACATAAAATGTTGTCTCATCCTAAGATATCATCACAAGATCATTTGGAAGTGCATGTAGGATAAAATCTAAATAAATGGTTAGACTAATAAGGTTTAAAGTAATTAGTCAAGGTGTCACTTCCAATTTTCACCTCTTATGCACTACTTAGTCATCCTTTCATATTTCAACTAAATATCATACCAACCTACTACCCTTTCAAAATTTTAATAGGTTGGAATAACCAGGTGGCTTCTCTTTATGGGATTTCATCCATCCTATCCCCACTTATCTTACTAATCATTCCCAAATACAAAATTGTTTACAAAATTTCCAAAATTTATGCCTTACATAGTGCTTAGCTTGAAAGAGGTGGCATTGATGAAAATGAGGACTAGCCAATAGGATCCTTGGCCCTAGACTCTGCATGCTTTCACTATGTGATGACTTGTTGGAGCTCAGATGGTGGCTTATAGACTATAACATTAAGGATATAGGCAACTTCACTACAAAATAAAGACATGTCACTCTTGTAATTATGCCAATTGATCATTACTTCCTAGACCATGCATAGTAGGATGTGCATTGGTACATGATATTGATGAGTTATTTCAATTCTAAGTCATCTATGATTCTCATGACTACCTTTGTATTACTAAACCTTGTCTAGATTTCTCCATTCAACTACTCTAGCTTGTCTACATGACATTTGACTTGGAGACCTATAAATGAACTATATCGAAGCTCACTATGCTAGTCAAGAAGTCTATCACACACATTATACCTAACATTGAAAAAATCCTATAAATATTAGTCATTATTATATACTAATGTGGTTTGACTATCAATTGTTGTTTTGGTAGTGGTAGCTACAGTGAAATCTACACTGAAGTTGGTGAGAGAGTCATCAAGGTGTTATTCCAATCTAGTAGAGTTCATGAACAATGATGTGTTTAAAAGGATAAAACATCTAACATGATCTGGTAATATTCCAAAAAAGTTATCAATGTGGCTTCCTCAATTTTAATACTTTGGACTAATATACCAATTATGCAAAGTTGTTGGGTTATGCACTAATTTTTAGTGAGCTCTGGGACCAATGTTTTGAGCTTGTGCTAGTCAAACATGACTTGGTCCTTGATTTCTTGAGTGACCAACTCTGGGTAGGTATCCTAAATCATCTTGGCCACTTCATTAAGGTGAGACTTGAGCTCCATATTTCCTACCTTGGATTGATCCCATTCTTTCTCTAGGGAGGTGGCCTTTTATGCAATCAATTCTTAGAAATCTACTATACACTCCAACTGTTTCTTTAAGGGTAGATGGGAGATGTCCAAGAAATCCTCTTTCTTGATTGGAAGTGTGGAAAACATGTTTGTGGATGTTACAAGGTCTAGACATGGCATAGTGGTAAGGAGTAAAACTATGGTACATCAAGCACCCACTTTAGGAACATTCAAAAGTTAGATGCCACCTAGCAGAATCTCTGATAGTTATAAACCTATCAAAGCATTACCAGGTGATTATTATTGTGTGGGATAATATGGTTAGATATGAGTTTTTATTAATGCTTGTTGCTATTATGTTGTGGCCTCTAATGCCAACTTGAGTAAATATGAAGTATATTCAGCTTGCTTGCATTTGGCTTCTTTTTCCTCCTTTTTCTTCTTCAGCTCTTGTTATGCAGCTTATAGCTTTGCCTATTCCTCATAAGCCTTAAATTTCTTTACCCATTCTTCTTATTTTACTTTCTTTTTCTTCTCTTCTACTAGGGCCATAACTTTGGCTTACTCTTGTGTAGATTTGGACTACACTTGTGCTTGTACTTGAGCTTATACCTGCACCTATTGTTACCACAAGGATTCATCTTCTTCTTCTTCTTTTTTTTAATTCATATCTTTCTCTATCTACTAGGCTTGGGTTTTTTCATCTTATTTTATTTTCTCTTCTTCCTCTACCTTTACTTTGGTAGAAATATTTTCTTCTTTTTCCTTCTTCTCTCATTCTCTTTCACCTTTTGGGCTATGTCAACCATTTTATGTGCCTTCTTGGCCATCTCCATGGCCTTATGTGTATCAAACTCTACATCCTTAGCCATTTATGTAGCCTCAACTTATTCAGATTATGTGGCTTATTATTTCTACATTTGTCCTTTTTCTCTTATTTTCCTCCTTCCTCACTCATTGTTCTACTATGCAAGTTGCTTCTTACCTTGTTCCTATTTCTTTTCCTATGTCAATTTCTCTAGTGTGAGCTAATCAACCTCTTGAGCCTAAGGTGATGGTGTTGAATCACTTGGGTACACTTGTGAACTATAAACTCATGATTTCTTCCACTTAAGTGTGACCAATTTACATTTTGGTGGTAGCGTAGTAGATGCAAGGGTAGGTTATGCTTCTTGCATAACAACTGATCATCCAAAGGTGAAATTTTATAGTGTAGGGAAGACTCTTGACTTCTACCTTGTTCATAAATTTCACATAAGTGTTTTATGTGGACTTATTAGAAGAGATGTAAAGATGGCCTTAGTTATGAATGTAGGAGTAGGTTGAGGCTAAGATAAGTCAATTTTGCACTAGGGCTACCCTGCTTCTTCCTAGATGGTGTCAACAACTGTGTATGGTGGTCAAGTTGGAAGGTCCACCTATAGCTTTGGGGGAACCTACTTTTACACTTGAATCATGTGCATATCCTTCTAAAAGAAGAACTTTTTTTCTACTTCCTTATCATAAAAGTCTCCATCCATGTCTATAATCATGACCTGGTAGACTTGTTCATTTGTGCCCATCTCTAGAAGGTCACATGAGATAGATAACTATGGTACCTTCAAGTCAATGATTCAAGTTACTATATTTCATGTCATTCATTTTAAGTGAAGGGATGTTGAATGTTATTCTACTTTGTGCTTTCCCTTCTATAGCTATGAACTAGTTTTTTCTTTTGGTTATTGTACTATAAAGATGGTTGTGTTAAGTGGTATTACATAAAGGGGAGTTGCATTCCTAATAGTGAATGATTTTTTAAGGGAATTTAGCCTATGCCATATCTATTATTACAAAGAATGGGAGTATTTAGAAGGGTGATCATGGTAGTTCATGGATGTTGATGAACACACTTCATGACATCAAAGTGATAGAGGCATGTTGACTTAAATATTACATGACATCAGGTGGCACTCAGGGATGTGTTGTAATGAGCTCTAAACACTCCTCCAATCAAGATTTAAACTTGACCTCATGTGTTAGGGATCCATAGTCCTACATTGAAATCAGATTATATAACTATTTCACTAGCCAATAATCTATATTAGGTTACACTTATCCCTATGATGACTTTTATTGTGTGAAGTAGAGTAGGAATATTAGGAAATAGTATTAAAAGGTCTACCTTGGAGAGGTATGACACTTTTCAATGTTAGTGAGTAACTCTTAGACAAATTACTTTGGATAGTTGAATTATTCATTTATATGGATCATTTGGTGGGTGATGTTCACAACCTCTTTTAGTATTTACTTGGCAGACTTAGTCATCTATCAAAATCTTTTGGTAATGTACTCCACTAGGGCATCTAGGATTTCATCAATATAAATCCCTTTGTTTCTCTACATATACAAATCCTAATTTTTAATAGAATGGGGAGCATTTTATCTTTTATGAAGCCGAAGAATATCCACATAAAGACATGCCCAAAGCTTGGGTTATGGCTTATGTATTGATTATAATAGTCACATCTGGGCCCAAATAGATGTTACCATCATTATATCACCCTAGAAATACTTGGATAATCTCCCCCAAGTCACCAAAGGTAGGTAATCATATTAGATGTTCAATATTTGTATTCTATAAATAGTGGGGAGCTATGAGAGTGAGTTTTTTCACAACATAAATAAGATCTAGTCAAAACAACTTGTGTTATGCGTGGTAGAGGTAGTCAAACAATTCTTGGTCATTAAACTTGGTTTACCTGAGCTCCATGTCAACACCCATGGTCTCTTTTTGAGCATTGATGAGAGCCTTGATGAACTATGAAGTATCCATATCTACATGAAGTGCATAAATTTAGAATGTATCAGATCTTTATACAAGAAAACAAGTTCAACTTTTGATAATTATAGTTTGGGAAAAATATGCACAAGGATGAAATGCCAACATGGCATTTGAAATTAGGTTTTATAGATTTGGTACCTCTTAGATTATATATGAATTTCTCACTTATATATACACTCATCATGAATTCAATGGTAGATATGGCAATTTTTTATCCAATCTAGCCAATAAGGCAATTAGTCATTGACACATATGTGGATTTACTTTGTTATGCTCTTTGGTGTCCATATGGGGGTATAGGTAGCTGATGTTGATGCGATACTAATTTATTAAAGATCACATAAATAAACCCTTGGATATGAAATTTAATTTTTGTGGATAATCATTATCTGATGGATATCTTACTAATGGGATGTTTTTATACCTTTCCTAGACTTAATATCTTCTGTTCACTCCACATTGAATTTCATGATGGCACACATGGATCCTCCTATTGGTGGCACATGCCATACTTGGTATTTTGATTCTTGAATGTTGTTAAAGAGATCATATAATAATACACACAAATAGAAAATAAACACATAAAAAACATGTAAAACTCAAGATATCCTACTCTACTTGGTGTTACTCAGCATCCACACACTTTTTAGAATGAGATCAATCAACTATTGGTGGTAGGGCTTAAGCCTACAACCATTTACTCACCTTAGTAAAATATTTCACTGAATATCTATTAAAACCATAGTTCCTTGTTGCATTAGGTTATGGATAAAATAAGACCCTTTCCATTGAATCTATAACTTGCCCATAAATGCTCTAAAATGACTATCATATAGTAAGACTAGTTGATCTTTATGAAATTATTTTTGGTACAAATTCCTATCTTTCCATACTTTCTAGATCTACTTGTGTACTTATTATGTCCATACTACTCTACATATATACTCATCCATCTTATTTAGTTCAAACAGTCTATTAGTTAGGGACTCACAACCTCTTAGTCATATGACCATGGCAATGTGCAGACTATGCACTAGGTATTCCATCAACATGACTTTTTCAAGACCATACACCAATTAAAATGGTGTACACCTTGTGACTCTCTTATAATGTGTGTGATTTTACCATATAATTATATGTATGTGATATTCCCAGTCATCCCTCTTGATGTTACAATTTTTTTTTAGTATTTTACCTAGTACTTTATTGGAAGCTTCATCTTGGCCATTGACTTGTGGATGATACACAATACTTTTGCGATGATAATTCATAAAGTCCTTAGTCAAAGCCTTGATGGTGTTGTTTAGAAAGTGAATCCCTCTATTGATGACTAAATTTATAGGGCATCTAAACCTTGAAATGATGTTTTTGAAGAACATTGTGATGTCTTTCACACCATAGCTAGGTGTCATAGCAACTTTAACCCACTTAGTAAAATAGTCCATTATAGTGATGATATACCTTGATTTGTTATGATTGATTGGTATATTGATAGTTATAACAAATTCAATGCCCCATTTTTCAAAAATTTACTTAGTTAATAGATATTATAAAGGAATTTCATTTTTTTATAGTGGTTTACCCATCCATTGGTAGACATCATAGTGTTACAAAACTCTATGTGCATCTTAGAACAAATTTAGCCACCATAGTTTATTTTATATCAGATTTATAACCATAGCTTTTCCATAAAATTTCATCCTACAACTCCTTGATTTACCTCCTATAATAGTTGAGGTCATTCATGCTCTATAAAAACCCTATGTAAGACTTCATCCTTCCCCAAGTGATACAAAAACCCATTGATGATGGTATATAGCAGGGCTCAAGTAACAAACTACTTCTTATCATGATTTTGATAGTACATAAGGAACATTACTTATTCATTTAAGTTGGGAATGGCTTAAAAAAAATTAGGAATCATAGAAACACAGAAGAGGTGAGCATCAAGAGAGTCTTCTCATAATTATTTTAGCTCTTCACCATTAGGAATGTAGTTGAGATGGTTTGGTCCCACATTCTCTCTTCTTGAATGTACATTAATCCATCAACCATAAATAAATTCATCTTAATAACATAGTATTAATAACAAGGTATCATAGGGTTTGATGATTAATAAATACATTGAATATTTTTACAAACAAATAATGTCAAAATTTCTATAGTGCGAACATGATGGCCAATGCTTCTCATTCTGTGGTTGTGTAGTTTTTCTTTGTGTCAGATAGTTTCCTAATAGTAAACTGAATAAGATGGTCAATTTCACCATTTCTTACCTATGCAAACATAGCACTAACTATGATACCCAAATCATCCACATGTATGTGAAAGGGCTTGCTCTAGTCTAGAAAAACAAGTATGGGCATAGTAATCAATTTTTATTTCATGTTGATGAAGGCTACTTGGCATTCTAAAGTCCAAATAAACTTCACATTTTTGTGTATTATGGATTTAAACATAGATGAAATAGTTATGTAGCCTTTGATAAACTTATGATAATATCTTGTATGTCCCAAAAAAGGGTGCATTTTTATGAAACTAAGAGGTGGAGGCATACTCAAGATTATTATAATTTTTACCTAATCTACTAGAATTCCTTTGTTACATACTACATGTCCTAATAAGACATCAAAAGGTGTAAAAAATAGGCATTTATTTAAATCCCATGCTATTCAAAGATTTCTACATCATTCCAACATAAGGCATAGCTTATACAAATATTCTTTGAATAAGGAAAAGACTACCCAATCGTCAAGGTAGACTTCCAAGAAGTCATGAAGGAAATCCTTGAATGTAGTCACCACTACATAAGGGAACACCATATGTGTGTTCTTAAGGCCAAAAATCATGACCTTATATGTAAATGATCCCCATTCCATATTAAAAATAATTTTGGATCTATCTTCTTCTATGATCAGTATCTGATGATAGCCACTAAAGCCATCTGTAAAAGAATAAATTTCATGTCCTATGACATACTACAAAACTTCATTTGTAGATGAAATTAAGAATGGATTATTTACACAAGAATCATTCAAAATGTAATAATCCCCACATACTCATATTTCCCCTATGTTCTTTAGCTACCCTACTATGGGGCTTAGCTAATTTACCTTTTTGATCAGATAGATTATTCTTAAATTCTATCCAGTTTAGCCTTTACTTTCAACTTCATATTCAGCTTGGGATTTTATGGTTACTTCTTTGTAGGTCATGTGCACTCCTTCAGTTCATTATGAATCTCACCAAGAGATGGTTTAACTCCTCAAACCTATGATAATTTAGTGGGAAATACATCTTGATAATCCCTCAAAATTTGAAGAGATTTAAAAAATTTAGCTTCTATCCAATAGCCACCTATGTTCGCTAATTTTAGAACCTCCTTAATTTTTATGTTTGATACATTATTTTTAATGAGTTGCTGGTACATCTTTCACTTTTATCCATCAATATATTCCTATATCCATTATTACCCTTAATATTTAGGAATGTGTATGTTGTATAGCTTGTCTTCTTCAGTAGGTTCTATGCCAATGTGCTTGGGTGGTTCTATAATTCATTCAAGCTCAAATAAATTATTCAAATCTAGATCAATATCAAAATCAAATTCCTCAATGTCCTCTAATTCATTTTTTATTTGATGACATGGCTATGTTAGGGATTTTTCTTCTTTCTTAGTAACTTTGTATCTTTATAATGCCAAATTAAGATTAGATGTTGCATTCTGCTATGCAATGGATTCCATCATGGTGCTTATGTCTTATATGCACCCATGGCATAAGAATTGTTTAATTTTATAGAGTGTATTATAAACCAAAGGTTTTTCATCTTCAAATACAAATTTTTGAATAAAATCACTTTAGAGTTACACCCAATGCTTTGTCTCCCTTATATGCTCTCGATGCATGTACCATACTACCGGTAATAGAGCAAGTGTATAGTAGAAAATGTGAACCCAATACTTTGGAACCACACATTCCTTAATATAGACTTAAACACATTTATGAATATGAATTTTAGGACACTCACATTATTTTAAAAATGGCCAATCATTTTGGATGAACTATAGTAATTGGAACCTATTGATCATGAGCTCACAGGCATCATTCCACCAAAGCTAGCCATTTCAATGAATTGCCCACCATGTCATAGTAATTCCCTTTATATAATAATTTAGATAACTAACCCATTGATTTATGGTTGGTATATGAACTTGTAACCATAGAATGGATTCATTGATGTCCTCAATTGCATAGTTAATATAAAGTTATCACTCATGTGCAAAGACTATTAGCATCAATCAGAGTTCATGATCACCACGAGCATAGTTGAGGAGGTATGTGTCTAAGTTTCCATTTATATATGAAGTTGTGTCCTAGGGTATAGTGCCTTCCCTAGTTAGTTATATTAATTCTTACATGTGACCATCATCTTGATAGAGGAAGTCAACTTCTGATTGATTGGGGGATTTTTAGACATAGATTTACACTCTTTGATGATAAACTGGTTTGCCATCGATTGTGTAGTTATGGGTTTGGGCCTCCATTATTTTTATGTCTTAAATTATTGAGTGAGAAGTGATTATACTTGAGGTTTTGTATGCTTATATAATAAGTTCCATTAAACTATGTGTAGATCTTTTGGATTTTTCTCAAAGTTCACCTTCATCTAACTGGGTTCTTGTGCAATGTATGAAGAATCTAGTTCAGATAGAATTATGTAAGTCTTATGCACTCTATTAAGAGGAATAAAAAAAATTATAACCCTGGTGAACCTCTAATTATTTATGCACCATGCTGATATTCATCTAACCATTATATGCCCATTTTTTACCTATGAGTATAGGGTAATGTGTTTTTGTAGTCTTCATGTTGATGACTTCAAAGTCACCTCACACTGTTAGTTTTGTAACTTTGATCTCCACATCCTTTAATCTACAAATAGGCTCAATCTTTCCATAATATTATAAGTTCAAATTTAATGGGCTATAACTCATAATTGTTCATCCAATGGCTTCCCATATAGATCTAGGAATTATATTAAAAATGCTACTAAAATCAAATACAATATTTGGAATCTTGTAACCAACAACCTCAATGCCTATGAATGCATCAACATACTAAGGATTCTTTATTTTTATGTACCATGCCAATTTTTATATATCTCATTGCCTATGTTTTACACACTCCAGTATATTATGCATTATGTTTGTGATGTTCTTCAAAATGTCTTCATTATGCAGTGTGATTAAAAGTTTCAAAATATATACAAACATAGTGACAAATCCATCCTAGTATATAATACATATGATCTTTTCATACATTTTTTCATTTATTGTTTCAACATCTCCTTCAGTTATGTCTTGATGCTGGATGTTTTTCAACCTCTATGGATCTTCATACATGAGGTCCATTTTCTATAGCTGGATCTCGGTATTTATCCAATCTAGCTTTTCAGATTCTTTGATCCTAAAGCATCTCAAGTGGAGACAAACCTTTATTTACATGTTGTTATCATGTAACAACATTCAAGTATGCATTTTATTTAGGGTATGCACTCACCATATTCCCATTCCATGTGTCCTTATCCTTTATCTACTTCTCTAAGATAGGACAATCTTATATGTCATATTGGTAAGAGATTTTTTAATATGCATAGTATGATTATATTTAAGGATTCAATAGGAAATTTCATTAGACATGATTGTATTCTTCTTATAGGTAGAATTGTAAAGGAGGCCATTAATAGTTATTTCCTCTACCTCCTTTATATCCTCCTTTGTATTTGAATTGAGATCCTCCTCTATTGGACCAATATCCACATTTATATCGTCCTTCCTATTATGAAGTGTTCCAATGATGGTGTTATTGATTATTATCTCCAATTCCAAATTATTATTGCACAACTGTTAGGGTCTAACCTATTTGTTGTTACTACATCATAACTAAGCTCTAGGGTGCTACATATTGGTATTATAGAGATGGAGGTGTCTAACTCAGTGAAGGAAGGGTCCAACCTTGAGGCTAATATTTCCATAAACTAGAAATCCATTGTGGAATTATTTGGGTCACACAACTTTTGTCAACCTCTAGGCCTAGGAAAGCTTACTTCATTGAGGACATTACTACATAGTGATGGTGAATACATTTTAGTTGATGCATTCCTTAAGATCCTACAAATCCCTATAGTTATTTTCATTATGATTGTTTGATTTAAAAAAGTTGTAATATAAATTCTATGAACTCTTAACATATTATTGTAAAATATGGCACTACGTTGTGGCATGCCCCACTACTCGATAGATTTTACATAATTTTATCTTAATCTTAGGAAAATAATTAATATGATGTCCTTATGTTCTACACTCCATACACTAAAGATTCAATTTAGGCTTATCTACCTCATGGTATTGTTCCATTCTTTTCATGAAAACTTGTATTATATTTTCAATCTTGGAATTGGTAACAAGGGCTTCTTTATAATCTTTAATTTTCTCTACCCATAGGGTAGTAGCTATGGCATCTAATTATCCCCTTTCATCCTTATCCCCCTTCATGGTGATAACATGGTGTGGGATCTATCATCATCCTTATCCCCCTTCATGATTAACCTCTTCCTTTATCCTTCAAGCTAGATTTTGAATGTACCAATAGTATGGCTAAGTACGAAGACCTATTGATAGGCCTCTAAACTGCATTAGCCTTAGGAGTTAAAACCATCAACATTTTTTATGAATCTCAACTCATGGTCAAATAAATTATTGGATATTACCAATGCAATAATGATGTTTCTAAATAGTAAAAATAATTATATGGCATACTCTTAGCATAATTTGAACACTACCATATCCAAACCACTCCATGATCTATGAAAAAGTTTATTGATATGATGGATTCCCTCACTTCATATATCCAATCTATACCCTCTGACTCTAAGCTATATGTCATTATCCATCAACTTACCTATCCCTCTTATATCAAATTAGACTCCCCCACCATCTTCAATGTTGTGAAGACCCAACCCAACCTTTGGTATCAATAGACCTTTGACTATCTCAACCTTCCCATCATTACTTTTGGTCTTTCCAAGAATGATTGAAGAGTGTTTATTCAAATCCCTTCATGTTATACCATAATGGGGAGAATTCTTTATAAATATAGATTTGATGGTCTCCTCTTCCATTTCCTATGTAGTTATGAAGCCTCTCATGATATCAAATAAATGTATGATGTGATTTATGAAGGACACTTTAGTGGCCCCATCATCACTAAACATATCCTTTTCCTTGGATATTATTGGCCCATCCTTAACCAAGATTATTGTGATTATGTGAAAAGGTGTGTCAAATGTCAAAAAATCACCAATTTACATCATGCACCTAGCCATAGTCTTTAAACATCCAAAGATTTCTAGCCCTTCTCACAATGGGGTGTAGACCTTATTGGTGAAATTAACCCCCACTCTTCATAAAAACATCATTCTATCATCAATGCAACTAAATATTTTACCAAATGGGTAGAGGTTATTCTTATTATCTCAATAGAAACTAAAAATATTGTCAACTTTATCAACCATCAAATCATCTATTGTTTTGATGTTCCTCATAAAATTATCACCAACAATAACAAATCCTTAAAAAACAAACAAGTAAAAGGTATTTTTGACACTCTTAGTATCAAGTTAAGTTTATCATCACCCTATCATCCATAAGTAAATGGATACATGGAAGCCTCTAACAAAACTCTCAATAACATGTTAACTAAAATGGTTAATGTATCTAGTCAGGATTGGCATTTACACATTACCCAAGTCTTATGGGCCTATCATAATAGAATTTGGACCCCTAAGATTGCTACCCCTTTCTCTCTATTTTTTGGAGTAGAGGTTGTCTTTCCTCTCAAATTCCAAATTCCCTCTCTTTACATATCCTTGCAAGATCTCATCTTTGAGAGTGATTATCATCAAGAATATTTATCCCAACTTGAGCTACTTGATGAGAATCATTTAGCCACACTTATCCACCTTCATGTCTATCAATAATGAATAAAAGGTGCTTATAAAAAACACCTTAAAGTGAGATAATTCAATATTAGAGACCTCATCCTAAAAAAAATCAATGTGTCACCAATATCTAGAAAATGAAGTGGGCCAATTTTGCTTTCAATTGTCTTGGACCTTATATCATAATGCACAAGTATGGATTAGGATCTTGCTATTTATCCTCTCTTGAAGGGAAACCAAAACTTCATCCCCTTAATGCTTCATATATTCATCCTTTCTTTTGTTAAATGGGATTAAAATCACCTTTTTGTCTAACTTAGGATCATCCCTTGTCTTCAATAACATTCATATCCTTATTTTAGGGACAAATAATCAAAACTAAATAATTTGATTATTTGTTACAATCTTTTCCTAATCATGAACAATGGGTACTATGGCTCTACCCATGACATGATTCTCATGGTACTTTCGACCCCTTTTATAGATGGATTCCCATGGTTATTGTCACTAAATCTTGTTTACACCTCATCAAACTTATTTTGATTTGGTTTTGCCTTCATAAAAGGTGAACCTTTAATCATTTATAACCAAGTCCACAACATCAAAGTAAAAAATCAAAATAACTCATATGGGTCACTCTCTAGCATTTATAAACTACTCCGTCAAAGGATAGCTACCAAAAACATATAAAAATTGCTCAATACAAGGTATACTTATCCTTTCAAAGATAGATATCAATATAATTAAATAAATCACACAAACTTAGACCACTCCCTTGAAGGATGGTTGAGTAAAGAATTTGTAAAAGCATAGCAATTTTTTGGAAGATTCTTGCATTGATCAACTTCCCCAACCCTTCTAAAACAACAACAAAATATCAAAAGACCTAGTATCAAAATTTGACAATACAAATATAGTTTGGAAGCCATAATTAGATCCTATAAGTATACTTCCTTCATTGATCAATCTACACATTATATGGCATAAATTTGTTTATACTAGCTCTTTGGTGACCTACAGAAGAGGTAAGCTATTCTCTCAAGAAGGTTTATTTTTTTATCTCCCTCCCCTTTATATACTATAAGCAAGGGATTTTAAGCTTACTTTATGTTATGTGATCAAGACACTTTTTTAACCAACTAACTAATAATCTTGTGAAACATTCAAAGGGCTTATGTTCCTTAAGCCGATCTAATTTTGATTTATTTTAGTCTTAGCCAAAGAAGAAGCATCATGCCTTGTTCTTATTCTCTCATAATATTTGATATATTCATTACGACATTTTGTATTTTGATTATCTTATCTATCTTTTTTCACATTTTGTCTCATTATCCAACCTACTCTATGTTTTAAAATTACAACACCTTCATCAAAATAAATGCATTTAACCATGTGTTCTTACCTTATTTGTTTAAATTTTTTTAACCATAAGAACATTTTAACAAATTAAACATCTCTAAAATCAAATATCATCTAATGGTCAATCACTTCCACTAATCCATCTATCATATCTAACCATCCAATCATACATCAAAAATAAATAATTCATTCACACACATTAGCCATCAATTGTCTAAATCTAAATGAAGAAGCATATACTCATTAAAACTAAGCATGAATATAATCATCATTATCATCATAGTCATCCATAAAACATAACAATAATTAAATCATAACCATGTCCACCCAAACATAACCAGGAGCCATAACCATAATCATATCAATATCTTAAACATAATCATCTTAAACATAAATTAAAGGATCATCATCAACACTAAAAATCATCATCACATAGACATATCATAAATATCATCATAAAATCATCATCATCCTACCATTTATCACATCCATATAATTGTGATCCATAAAATAGAACTATAACAATAATCACAAAACATAATAAGCCTCATCATATCATAAATACCATACAACAAATATCTATCCATCACATCACACACCTAGCTAGGTAAGTCCACATTTCACCATCACATCATAATCACATAAAAAAAATCAATCCATAATGATCATGAACATGAAGAAAAAAACCTATACCATCACATGCCTTTCTAGATGAGTCCACATAAACCATCATGAACATCATCATATCAACTCATAAATAAGCTACATGAACATCATACCCATGAACCATAAACCATAAACAAGGTTCATATCTATATCTCATAAATAATAATCATGTATAGAAATATATACATCTCATTGCATTAGCTCATAAGTCAGTATCAAAATCATGAAATACATCAAAAATATCATGTCTTATAATAATTCTAAGCCCTTGGGGTACCATTACCTCTTAGAGCCTAGCTTCCTACACCTACCTATCTGCTTATAGATGTGGCCCACTAACTTGATGTCATCATGCTAGCCTCTCCATTCATACCTACTCTATACTCACCCCATCGAGGATCATTTGCCAAACATTTAAAGACTAAGGCCTCATAATACTATAGCTCCTCCATAGTGATTACATATCTCTACATCGAGATAGTCCCTATTGGTCTTGTACCTCATGGTACTCCTCCTCTTTCTAGCTAAAGACCATACCTTTCCTACATAACCAAGGCTAGCTAGGTTCTAGCCTAATCTCTATCTCATAGGAGTGGCCACCTGACCTTATGTTACTACCAAATATGCTTGTGCTACCACTAAAGATGCCTATGTTATAGCTAGAGCCACTTATACTTGGTCCTTTTTAATGATCACTACGTATACATCTTAGGTAATCCCCAAAATTTGAGCTTATTGACCATCTCCTTTATCATTGACATCCATATCTTTATAACCACCATCATCACCTCCAAAGTTGGTCATAGCATAGTTTGCATGGTACCATGCAGGATAGCCATCTATAACACCTACATTATATATATCTATCCTTGTAAGAAACTCTTCATGATCAATGAACTCATGTACTAGCTATGGAGTAGGCAGTGGAAATTCTACATCCTCCCTCTTATACCTTGAGAATACCTTAGGTATATCCTACATGAGATTGAACTATCCTTGTACCTTATCAAATTGAATGAACTCTATCTCATGATATCACCTACCATAGATCCATTTATAGATCTAAAGTGATAGGGTATGTCTCTTATAGTGTGCTCATCTAGGAAACATGACATATGATCTCTAAATCACATCTCCCATAACAAAGAATCTAGTTAGTCCCTATACTAATCTATATCATGTGCTCCTCCTCATAGTCTTGAGAGGGTATAATCACTTCTCTAACTCATATATCCAACTCTAAAATTGATATGCATGAAACCCTCCCATGATATCCCTATAGGTCTCATAACCTAGATGTGTTCATATGCCTAGAAATGGAGAACAAAATTGACACTGATCTTATATATCTTGTGGGCATAGAACCCACACAACTCTTGATAAATATAAATTAATAACACAGGTGCCCATGAAAACACTATGCAACCCAACCACATCTTAATAATCACCCCTAGTAATAAGGGAATCTCCCACTACTAGAATCTAGTAATGCATACCACATGACGCCTATCATCATCATAGTAAATAGTCACCTTACATCCCTATCCCTCTAGTATAATGGAATGTAGTGGAAGCCTCCTAAGTGATACCTCATAAAATCAAGGTCCTCTCTATACAAGATATTTATCTGCTCGTCCTACCCATTACTCTCAATATGGTAGATTGGCTCACCCCATATGGATTGCCGCATAATCATGTGGATGTCCTTAGGTAAGATGTTCATCTAAATTTTTAGAAGTAAGGTGTTAGTGGTAAGGTCCAATCTCTCGATGAGTACCACTAAAATCATTACATACTAAGGTACATGTTGTTATTACCACATGCCTTCAAATCCCACATCCTCCATATGTTTCCAATTAGTGATGGTCATCCTTCATTGAATCGTGTCTAGTGTCTATGACACCCTATCCATTATTTGTATCTACTCCCATACCTGTAGGGTTTGATAGCAAAAAACCTTAGTTGACTAACATATTTTGCCTATGAACTCTACTTATTACACCAAAATTCTTATTATAATCTATTAAACTCATAATATTTTCCTAATGTGACCTATACCTATAGATTATCTTCAAAACTTTACCAATCACCTTTAGGCCTATTTTACCCTATACATATTCACCTATTCTTTAATCACACCTACCAAATAGCATTGTTAAAACCTCCTACCATTACTTTACCCCATCATTCAAACTTCTTAACCTATACACAAACCTTAATCTAACCCCTTAACCTCAATTATTACCCATTAAATATTGCCTATCAACCATTAAATCTTAACCATTCACCAAATTTTTAACACATCCATCAACCACTGATGGTCAACTATTCTTATAGATGACCATCGATAGTTAGGTGACCAACTATTGATAGTCATCATAAAGTGACCTATCGATGATCACATGCAAACCACCAACAGTTGATAATGATCATCAACGGTTGATAATGACTATCAATGGTGTGTAATGAACATCAATGATCATTGTGTATTGACCACCGATGATCAAACCAAACCCTACCCCCTAATAATACCTACCCAAAACCACAAATATCTAATACAAACTTGCCTAATCTTCACCTTACCCTCCCTTATCTACCCTACCCTTACTAATCTAACTCTAACCTACCAAATTCATCTCTAAATCCAAAAACACTATCCACAAACCTAGCCCTAGTTCAACACCCACACATAACTAAACAAAAAATGAATTCAATAAACATTCATTTGCAAATTTGAAACTAATCTACCAATTCAAAATAATACCTATGTAATTTCCTAACTACCATCATGGAAGTACTCTAGGGACCACCATTTGACCTTACACTCTCCCTCATCCCCTCTAAATCATCATCAAGTTAAAACCTCTAGCAACACTCTGTCAACTCAACACTCTCACTCACCCAATAAATCACCCTCAAAAAACCATCACCATTTTTCTCAATAATGCCAAGAATCAATCATTGAGTGTTTAAAATTCACAATGAAAGAATAAAACCCCCATTGGTCTTTTGTCTTTGTCCTTTTATGGTTGACATATGACCATAGATGGTTAGGGTAACCACCAACGATTCTTTTAACCATTGATAATTGACTAATTTAGGGTTTTTCCTCTCCCACCCATACTTTTTCAACCACTTTTTAGCACAATCTAATCTAAGTGCTTATCATTGGAGCTTACCTATGCCACTAAACAATTAATTCCATCACCTCATCATGGGTTATTATATCTTGAATTTCACATGTTTTGAGATGACCTTACCTTGGTCATTTTAACTACAATAACTAAATTGCCACATTGAACATTTTGAACTTGCACTACCTTACATGTGAGTGACCAATTGTGTCTTCCTAAGATCACTTGCTACCTTGGATATCTATGAAAACACTAACCTTGTCTAGGAAACTTTCATTTATAAGTGTACCCAACCACCATGCCTAAATATGGTCATATGGTGTACTTGTCACTTGTCCTTCTAGTGCTAACCTTATTTTTACCAACCATGGCAACCTAGTCAATACACTATATTGATTATCACACTTAGTTTCACTTTATGTCTATGTTTTCACTTTAGTTCTCAATCTATCACCAACTTTTTTTCCAATTTACCACTCATCAAACTTGCACCCAATTCTATTTTGCATCATCAATTCCCAGTTTGAGGGGGAACACCTCATCCCATGCTTAGGGCAATAGGAACCTTTAACCTGTAATTCATTTTTTGTTTTAAAACTTGTTGATACAAACTACATAACAAAATGGGTAAAATGTAAACACTATAAAACCACACATAATAATTCTATATGTCAAACTAACCCCTAGACCACCTTGGGACCCCCTAGGGACTATCCTCCAAACTTTTGATGGCAAACCTAAGTCAAAATTGATTAAATTTGACCACCTTGATCTTTGACCTATCAAACACTAATGGTCACCCCAACCACTGATGGTTAGGCCTAACCATCATTGGTCAGCCTTTAACTACCTTAAAGGGCTAACTCCTTCTTCAACTCCAACTTGATTTTTTATATTTAGCTTTCTTGATCTATGTGTAAATCAATTCATACTAAATATAAAATTAGATGACCCTTTGAGACCTTGTTGAAATTATTATTTCACCTCTCATTTTATTCTATAAAAAGAGAGGAGGAGGAGGTTAAAGGGATCTAAATCTAGAATCATAGCAATCAAAGATCAAAGATCACCAGTAATTATCAAAACTTCTTGCATCAAAACTTATTTTTGCAAGTATTCTCCTAGTAAACAACCAACTAAGACAAATATCTAAAGTGTTGCAATAAATAATTGGTAAATAACCAAGAACCATTACTCTATCAAAATTTCTTTAGACTCCATCAATGAGTTCTCAGTGACACACCTCAACCCTTCTTAAAATCAATAAGCTAAGTATCTATTTTCAGTAATTAGTTTACTTTGTTTCTATTTCACAACCAACCCATCCCAAACCCACCTTTTATAATTTCATTTTGTAGCCTCATCAACCAATTTCTTAAACCAATCTAGAACCCACAAAAACCACTAACGATCACCTTGATCTTTGATGGTCTATCCTAACCACTGATGGTCACCCTAACTATTGATGGTCACTATATTCAAGGCTCTTTTTGAGAATGAGAAAAATGGGAAGATCAAGCACCTAAGATCTAATAAAAGAGTAGAGTTTTGGTCTAATGAGTTTTATGACTTTTATTAGGTTCATGGAATAAGGAGATAATTCTCAACAGCTAGGACACCTCACTAGAATGGGGTAGTGGAAAAGAAGAATAAGATAGTTCAAGATATGGATAGATAAATGATAATTAAATATGATGGATATTATAGATAGGCAATAAGCATTATTTTATACACTTTGAATAGATGATAGATAAATAATAATTTCAAAAAGACTCCTTATGAATTATGGAAGGGTAGACCTACTAATGTGAAACAATTTAGAGTGTTTGGGAACAAATTTTTTATTAAAAGAGATGATGAAAACTTGAGAAAGTTTGATTCTAGATATAAGTAAGGCATATTATTAAGATAATAATCAATGATATCAACCTATAGATGTTATAATAATAGACTAAAAATTATAGTGGAAAGCACCAATGTGAAGATTGATGAGACAAGGAAATCTCACTCACATTCAAAGAACACTTTAGAGAATCTAGAATTAAATAATGAAGAGGAGACTATAGAGATTGATGAGTAAGAATAAGAAGTTGAAGAGAGATAGGAATCAAAGGACCCTCAAGATATATTCAAAGAGATCACCCTAAATCTCAAATGATTGGCAACAAGAATGTTGGTATGAAAATAAGGAGAAGAATGATAAGTAATCTAAATCAAGAGATTTTTTCTTTATTATCCAATATTGAACCTAAGAGTCTTATAGAAGCAAGAAAAGATAAATTTTGGATAGGTGTTATGAATGAAGAATTAGATGAAATAGAGAATAATGAGACTTTGGAACTAGTTTCTAGGCCTAAAGACAATAATGTCACTGGCACAAAATGGGTGTTTAGAAATAAGTTTAATGAATATGGAGAGGTCACTAGGAATAAGGCTATATTAGTATGCAAGGGATATAGACAAGTTGAAGTGGTAGACTTTGAGGAGACCTTTGATCCAGTAGCAAGATTAGAGGCCATCAGATTGTTTCTAACATGTGTAGGTTTTAAAGGATTCAAGGTATACCAAATGGATGCCAAATATACCATTTTGAATGGGAATTTGGAAGAATAAGTGTACATTACGTAACCTAAAGGGTTATCACTATCAGATGGAAAATCCTTTGTTTTCATATTGAAAAAATATCTCTATGGTCTAAATCAAGTTCTTATAGCTTTGTATGATAGGTTAGACGAGTATATATTGGATGAAGGATTCAAAAAAGGAGTTGTAGATAATAATCTATACATTAAAATAAAAGATGACCATCATCTAATAGTAGTTTTATATATGGATGACATAATTTATAATGAGAACATGAAAAGGGCCTTTGTAGAGGTGATAAATAAAGAGTTTGATATGTCCATGCTAGGAGAACTATCATTCTTTCTTAAGTTACAAATCACACAATCTGAAAGAGGTATATTCATCTCATAAGCCAAGTACATAAAAGAGATGTTGAAGAAGTTTTAGATGGAGGATTTCAAGGAAATTAGTACACCCATAATCATAGGATGTAAGTTGAGCAAGGAAGATGATTATTCAAAGGTTAACCAGATGTCATATAGGTCAATGATTGGAAGTTTATTGTATGCCACTACCTCTAGACCTAAGATCACGAAAGTAGTAGGTCTTGTGGGAAGGTTTCAATAAGATCTAAAGGATAAACATTTAGAAACAATAAAAAGGATACTTAAGTATCTCAATGGGACCATAGAGTATAGATTGTGGTATCCAAGAAGTATGGAGTTCAATTTGATAGCCTACACATATGCAGATTGGGCATGAAGTATAGATGATAAGAAGAGTACCAATGGAGGAGCCTTATTCTTAGGTGGGTGCCTAGTTTCTTAGATAAGTAAAAATCAACCATCAATATCTTTTTCCAATTTTGAGGTTGAGTATATTTTAGTAGCTTCATGTTGCACTCAGTTCCTATGAATGAGATAGACCCTAATAGACTACAAGGTGGATAGTTATAGTCCTAGCCCTATCTATTATCACAATACAAGTGTTTAAGAATATCAAATAACCCTTTCATACAATAAAGGACCAACCACATTCCCATTGGCTATTATTTTATAAGAGATAAAGTAAGTGAACAAAGTGTCAAACTTGAATATGTTTCTACATAGGATTAGATTGTAGACATCTTGACCAAACCACTTCCAAAGATAAATTTTGAACACCTTCAATAGGAATTGGGTATAATTCCTACCCCTAACAATCATTGAAAAATTCAAGTAATTGGGGGGAGATAATCATTCTCATTAGTTCCAAGAATAGCTTATTTTTTCCAAGAAGGTATGCATGGAGATAGGGGAGCATGCTTGTGTTATGTATCATAAACTTATAAGTCCTATGTGTTGAGTATTTTGGTTGTAAGGAGTGTGATCTAAGGAGTTGTAGACATCACTTTGTCATTTATGTAAAAGGGGGAGAAACATAAAAATAGGAAGATAAGTATGATCAACATATAGTATGTTTTACCATCAATGACAAAGTAGGATATTTTTTAGCATTTTTTTTGTTATTGAAGTTTGGCATTGATGTCAAAGGTTCTTAAGAAAGGTGCTCATGAGCTCATTGAAAAATGCTCTTGTTTTATAGCATAATTTATAGGTATGAAACTATCTAAGGATAATTTAAGACTTATGAGTAATGTATAAGAGCATCAATAAGTATGTTAAGGTTAGTTATCAAGTTTCAATATCTTGAGAAGCCTAATCATAACACTGGTCAGTGCATGAAGAGACTTTATGAGAAGGCATGATCTTGGTGGCCTAGTGATATGGATGTACAAAGGCATGAGATATTTTATTAAGTTGTTTTATAATTTATATGAGGTATTGGATCACTCATGAGAGTCTCAAAATGAGCCTAAAGGGGTAGGACCTATAGACTTGGCATGTAACTAGATAAGTTCTAGACCTTACCTAACCTAATGAGGTGTCATGAGGTATTGTCAAGGCATATGAAGAATGTATGGTAGTGGTTGAGAATAGTAATAGGTTTTATGAAATTTATATGAGATTTTGACATCCTGGATAGTGTCTATAAGTTTAGTTTCAAGGCTTAATGTGACTTGAAGTTCAAGGCCTAGAGAGCAAAGAGAGAGATGGTGCCTAGATGGGGTATCAAGATCATGTTCCTTGGAAATTATGAGTATTTGAGAATTTAAATAAGTTTATCATGTTGTTTCAAGTATTTTTACCATGTTTCACTTCAAATTTTGAATTTTAAGGTAAGAAAAAGTGTTTTAAGGTCTCTTGAGTGCATAGAATGGAGGGATCTCAACCCGAGAAAAACTTTAAAGTGTTCATTGGCATGTGTAACCTCTACATGGTAACCTAATATATTAATATGATATGTTTAAGGGTCATATATCAAATTTACAATCATTTATTTATGGAATTTGGATCTAAGCTTTATTAATGACCATTAAGAGTGGAAGATGGTTTAAACCCTTGAAGAACCCTAAGTCAGACCCAATATGAAATATATTGTTATAAATTACTTAGAATGGATTAGTTTGGATATTTTATTTATTTGATAATGAATTAATCTCTCTTAGGCATCTCCAAGTGTGATTGGTTTATCAAGTGAGTGAGTGGACTCTACAAGAAAGGCTTTGTTTCTTAAATATTTATTGTAACAATTAGATTTGACCAAGTCAAAGTTGATAAATGGATCAAGGTTGAAGCTTGAGACTTTTATTTTATGTAAATTATGGTTTATAATCAGTTTTTATCCCTTAGGGGAGTTAAAATGTTTAGGTTTATAACAAGTTGACCAGTCACTAATAAACCTAATGATGCAAATAGTGAGAAAACCAGGCAAAAGTGAGAAGGTGATTAGGGATGTGTTTTCATGGATTAGGGATGAATCCAAGTGAATGGATATTTTTTTAAATAAATTTAATAAATTTTAATATTTTATATAATATTTTTATATCATTTTATATAGAAAAAAAATTTCAAGTTGACTTGTCTAGCTCAGTGAGGTTTGTGTATAATGAGGTCATGAAATTGGTCTGTAAGGCCAATATTGCTATTAGATATTATGATATATTAGTTATATATTATTATAATTATGTTTTAATATCATATTAATTAATTTTAATTTATTTATTAATATCTTTCATGTGTCATAAGTTCATGTTTCCATGATTGTGTTTTGAGGCTAGTTGGCAGGTTTGAGTGGGTCCTTTACAGAGAAGGGTTTGAGTCCATTTTCAATAAATTGTGAAGTATAAAAAACATGGTGATGATAATAATTCCATGTATATTTTTTATGTGTGATTTTTTTCCATGGTTTTTAGTCAATATTGTGTTTTTTCTTTAGATATTCAAAATAGACTTTTTGGGTATGCGCAAGCCTATTATGAACAATGTTTTAAGAAGGGTTCATGTGGTAGTTAGACCTAAAAGGTGTTTTGGAAATAAATGTAAGTTTTATCAGGTATATTTGAGTTATATTTTATAATTTTATTTCATGTGATAAATTTTAGAGTGTTCTAAAGAGTTCAAAGGGTAACGTGTGCTAATGAAGGCCTAATTGAATTAGGTCTCCTTAAGGCCTAAAAAGGGTTTTGGTCCTATATCATATGACCAACCTATTTTATTTTTTTATTAATGTTTTTGGAATTAAATAATTCATATTTTATTTAAAATAAAGTTTGAAAGTGTGTAAGGTTGACCAAGATGTGTATGAGCAAGAGCCCAGTATAAGAATAAGGTAATAGGCCTAATTAGCTTGTTAGCATGTATGAGAGTTTAAGAAAAAGATATAGCATTTGGAAGAGATAAAGGAGGTATTATATACCATAATCAGGGTTAATATAAACTATCATGAATACTTTATAGAGTTATTATGGATGACTATCAAGGTCAAATGACCTAATCTATCTTGAAGAGACCTAATTAAGTGAATAAGGATAGAGACTAGTTTGAGAAGGATATAAGTGTGTGAAGAGATGAATAAGGATATCATAATATATTGTATGAGAAACAAAGGGTTTTTAATGTGATCAAATTTTTGAGGTGGTTGATTCAGTGTTGAGTCATCTAGGGAGTTGGTGCCTCCTTATAAGTGGGTATTTGCTAAATTCTAGTCAAGCTGGTGCTTGGTTGGTTGGAGTTGGTACTCCAAGTGAAGTTGGTGATTAACTAATATTGATGTTTTTTATAAGAAATTATTAAATTTGCATCATTAGTTGGTTTTATTCCCCTTGAGGATTTCTTACTCAAATAAGTGTTCTATGTGTTATGTTCTTGTCTCATGCTCATGGATCTTAATGTGTTGCTAGTTCACTATATTGTTTTGATATTTATGGATGAAAAAGTAAAGTTGTAAAAGCTTTGAAGATTTATTTTCCCCATATTATTCATTATGCTTCCAATAGTGGGGGATCCTTCTTTAAAATGATCAAACTCAAAGTTATTGGACCTTTAGTTGATGAGTATTATTTAACTCTTGATTTAATAAATCTTTCAAATTGATGTCTATCAAACTAGGGCTGGTGTCCAAAGCTATCTATAGTAAGGTTTATGGTGTTATATCTATATGTTGGTCTTGGAGGAATTTTGATGATTCTAATCTAACTTTTACTAATGAAAGAATTTTTCTAAGCTAATTGCTTCACAAACTTGATAAAATAGGAGATTAAACATTACTCTAACTAATTAAATCCTTTACTTGTAATCAAAAACACACTTTCACACTCTCTTGAAATTGTAAATTTAAATCTAATTCACACTTACTGAAATTGTAAATCTAAATCTAATTCACACTTTACTTAAACTGTAAATCTAAATCTAATTCACACTTGCATGAAAGTGTAAATCTATATCTAATTCACACTTTGCTTGAAAATGTAAATCTATCTCATTAACACTTACATAGGAATGTAAACACTCAACTGAAGAGATAACTCTAAGCTAACTAACTCCTATGCAGTAAATCAAAAGAAAACTAAGACTAAGTGACACTTGTTTAAAAAGAAGATAACTATTGGAATATAAGTGTTTGAATTAAAATTACTAATATTTAAAATTATTTAAGATATTCTGATTATTTAGTAATGCAAAATTAATTTTCAACATAAATATAAATACCATATATAAATTCTTGGTTCCAAGGAGAGTGGACCCTTGCTCTTCATAGAGTTAGGAATGTAATCTACTCAATACTAAAAACTGGAATAATTCTACATTAACTCATGAAGGCTGAAAAGTTTAAAATATTATTTGAGCTCAAAATATAATTATATTCATTTTTTTTAATCTAGATGAAAATGTACATATTTATACTCACTCCTTAGACTAAAGACAATATGCTGAAAAATAGAACTACTAGCCAATTTGTTTCTCCCCAAAGATAGGAGATTCATATTAATTAGAATCTTAGAGAATCCAACTATTCTCACAAAAGAGTTATATTATCCCTATAATAGGTTTAAGTTCCAAATATATCATGACTGAATTCTTCAAAATAGGAGGCAAATATTTTTTTGATGTGATTCCATAAGTAGCCATCCTTCTTTCCTACAACTCCCATATTTCCCAAATCTTAGATCTGTAAAGTCCATCAAAATAGACCTATAGAGTCTTTAGATTATAGATCTACAGTGTCCATAGAAGTAGTTCTATAGAGTCCATATAAGTGGTTCTATAGAGTCTGTAGATGTTGGCAAAGTGCATATGTATTTTTAAAAAACTGAGGTCAAAATTGGAACTTCTCCAAAATGTTATTTATACCATCCTTCTTATGTATTCTTCAAAACCAAAACACTAAAACATGATACTTGTTAGATATAAATGACAAAATGGTAACTCAACCTTTGGTTTGACATAAATGAGATAAATTAGTTATTTTCCATGAAATATTTAGCTAAAGGTCTATGATTTTCATAAGATTATATCCTTGAGAGATGAAATGAAGGAAATTCCATGTCAATAATGATCCATATTTGGGGCTCATCGTCTCCCCTTGAATTTACCTTTTGTAAGTCCCATTGCAAACATTCAACTAGCTTCATTGGTTCTTGGCCTATTTTCCATTCCCTTACTGAGATCATATTCATCAAATTCATCTTTGATATACTGATCTATATTACTTGTAAATCCTTGATACATTTGAACCATTCTTTTCCATATGTTAAACTCTTCATCAAATTATGGTACCCAATTTTTCCAGCTAGGAACTGGTATGATAAATAATGGAGGTCTATACCTCATTCCAATCCATATTTAATTTCCTCTAGAGTTTATTACTTCTATAATTTCTTCAATAATTGCTTCAACTCTTCCTCTGCTCCACCTCAGATTGTTAGGAGATATAACTTCTCATCTTTTGAGAGATACTGATAATTACACCCATCTTTCCACACTAACACCAAAAACTAAATAAAAATTGTCTTATAAACAGGTCAAATGAATAAATACAGTTATATAAAGATTCCAAATAGTGGTTTTTGATGGCAGTATTTAAACAAGCTCTCTTAAAATTGTGGTCAATCAATTTTAGAATGGAGAAGGCTGGTTTGATGCATAACCATGTATTTTTAATATGATTTGTATATTTTTCAAATCTATTTTTCCATGCTAACTATTTCTTGAAATTGGAATGAAGTGTTCTCAACTAAACTTTTCCTACACGTAAATTTATCAAAAATTTATTATGTTCATGATCTCCTATTATTAAATCATGTAGATGAAATTCACAAAGGAGATCTTAAGTATTAGGACCATAACTATAGAATATTTCCAAAAATGTAGATGGATCCATAATATTGTAAGGAAGATGGTAAGATATTCTAAGGATTTTCCATCTATATGTAGAAGAGGGTTGTCTATAGGCCAAAAGAATCTCTCCTAATTTTCAAGCATTCTGCAAGTCTTCCTCTAAAGTCTAAGTTTTAGTTTCTAATATTTGTTTTTCATTTTCCAATTTCTTATTGGTAATGCCTAAAACTTCATTCTTCTATTTGATTTATTGATATTCATGTTGAGCTTGATATAACATTTCTAATGTAGGAATATATAGATAACTAGTCTGACATCCTTGATCAACAAATGTTTTTAGAGAAGAGGTAGGCTGACTATCCTTAACAAAAAAATGTCTAAGAAGAGATCAACAATTTTTGTTTTAACTTTCTATTTTATTTCTCAAGATTCTTTATATATGTTCATGAATTGACTTCTTGTTCTTTATATTCTATTATTTCTTCTAGTTTATTAACTTTCAAAGCAAAATTCAAAGATGTTTCTAATTTTTGTACTAACATAAAGTTGAGTTGATCCTTACTTTGTAGTTGGCTGAGTAGATTTGCAATATCTACTACTTTTTGCTAAATCAACTTTTGGGATTTAGAAAGTTTCATGGTTAGCTGCATGATATGATCCTTGGGACTAGATGGTTCTCCTTCTTCAAATTTATATAGAGCTTTACCTATGTCTAATGGAACTTCAATTTGATCATTTTGTTCTCCTATTGAATTACCTTGTTTATATTTTGGTTCCCTTATTGGAGAGCTTTCTAATTCCTCCAATGATTTCATGGTAAGGATTTCAACATGTTCCTTCATAGGAGTTGTTTCATGAGTCTCTCATTCTTCAATATTCTATTGTTTTAAAGGTTGAGATAGTTATTTAAGACTATCCAAAGTATTTACTACTTCTTGTTCATCTTCATAAAAAAGAATCAACTTATTTCTCATTTTCTTAGATCTCTGAGCTACACTTGATTGTTCTTCTACTGTAGCAGTCAAACTCTTAGCCTTCTCAAGTCTAATTGAGGCAATAACTTATATTTTTAATTTTCTTCTTCTTGAGTAGAGGACTAGTTACTCAATAGGTTCCTAAGGTTCTTGTGGAAGCTCTAAAATAGTGAGGGTTTGAGCAGCTTGAGATCTTGTAACCCTTCTTGAAAAGAGAGTATTTTCCTTTACAACTGTAGCCCATTTTTTTCTTTTGCCTTTAGATCATTTGTTTGGTGGGTGTAGTAGCTGTAAGAGATTACCTTTGTGAATAGATTGAACCTAATATTCTATTTTCTTCTTATATAGGTGGGACTAGAATTTGTCTAATGACTCTATTTTCAAAGGCTTCCCAAACTTATTTCCCCTATTATAGGAAATGGTGTTGAATAATCAAGTGAATGAGGCTATGATGTCTGAGGGAAGCATTAGGGGTGGTGGTCATTACTTGGAGGTCACCATACAAAAAATATGGAAGGTTAATTTTGTACTAAGTATTTTGTCTACCATATTTTAAATGTAGTAGGATTTTCATGGTTCACCTCTCAAAAGGATACATTGCCCTTCACAAGTAACATATTTAATTACCCATGATGTAATAGATTGCAAGGGCTTTGAAAGCGAGTCTCTATGGATTCCCTTAGATTTCCCTTTTGAATTAATTAAACATGTAGCTTCAATCCATTCATTACCATTAAATTGAGTAATTAGATCATTAAATGGAACTCTTCCTATTACTTTCATTCCTTCATCTATAATTTCAATGATTTCATTGATAACCTAACTAGATACTAGAATAATTATTCCTTCAATAGTATAAAAATTAGAAGTAAGGTTTTTTACAAATTCAATTACCAGTGGTTCATGGAAGCCTTGAAATTTTTGGATGAATGGTAACCATCCATTCACCTCAAATACTAAAATAGAAGCCCTATCATTAAGGAATTTGGTTACCTTTTTTGGTTCTAGCCTTATTTTTTGCCCCATGCTTTTCTAATATGAAAATGGTAACTAGATTGCTTTCTGACTGTGTAAATGTTTTCTAAATTTAGGCAAGGTTTTGTAGTGATTATCCCCTTTTTAAATCCACATAGAATGCTTCAAACACACTCTGTAGTTACCTCTATAGCATGTTATGCATGTAGGGTTAATATCACATAGGCTAGGAATAACATAATCATGAATTTACATGTATTTAGCTATGTACTTGGAGTTTACAGAGTGGAACTACTTACTATTATTATGACCTAGCTGATGACATGACTGTTGAGATGATGGCATGGCATGGGGTGGTTTAATTACTCATGTGGGGGAATGGTGATTGTGTTTGCTACCATAATATTCTATCATATACTAGTTTAATGATTTTGATAGGATGATGCCACAACCTCATCATAATGATAATGATGCAAGGGATTATGTTTGATTAGTTATGATAGGTGGAGCTTCACTCCTCACTCTACATGCTATGATTACTCCTCCTCTTTAGGGAATAAATGATTATCTAATTATGGTTTTTCATCTCTATAGGATTTTATTATTTAAATCAAAAGACTTTTAGTTTACTAAAACATGAATAAATAAAACTTATAACTCACTTAGTCATACCTCAGATCTTATCCATCTTGTGCCATTTATCATGACTAAGCATATTTGCATGAATTAGTTAGCATATTTTAAGGATAAATTTAGAGATTTATTTCATGTGGAGTTTAGTCATGATCAACATGACCTAAGTCCCTATTTTTCTATTTTTTCCCCTTGGCTAGCCACTGCTAGTTTTCTAGCCAAGGCCCTTTTATGCAACACATGACCAACTAGGAAGCTAATTTTCCAGTCATGTACTGTCACTAGTGTCCTTAAAAGGATTTTCACTATTGATTTTTTTTTAACTAATAGAGAGCAATCATTAAAGAACAAGTTTTATGGAAGAAATTGATTCCTCCAAGAAAACTATTTCACTTTTCATTTTTTGTACAAATTCATCTTTACTGAGAGGTTTCTAATAAAGTTTTAGTCTATGCCCATTAACTAGAAGAGTCCTTCTACTATCATCAATACGCATCAACTTGATATAACCATGTTCAAAGACTTCCTCTATTTGATATGTTCCTAACCACCTTGTCTGTAGTTTACCTTTGAATTGTTATAAATTTTGAGTCAAACAATAATGCCCAGTCTCTTTTTTGAAACTTTCATTATTTGATGTGTGAGTCATGCCAAATTTTCCTCTAATTTTATACCAATTCATTTTTTTGTATTGCTTCAATTCTTATTTCATTGAGTTGATTGAGTTGCATGAGTCTCTCCTTCTATACTTTTTCCAATTCAATTCCCACTTCTAATGATATTTTCAATGTTTTTAATTCAAATTCAACTGAGAATAAGGGTCTCTTACCATAAACTAGCTCGTAAGGAGAGAAACTAGTAGTTATTTTCCAAGTGGTATTATAGGCCCGAACAACTTTTGGTACTTTATCTACCCAATCTTTTCTATTGGTACTAATAATCTTGGTTAGAATGGTTTCCAATTCTATGTTGGTAACTTCAACTTGTCCATTAACTTGTGGGTGATATGGATAAGACTTCATATTTTGCACTTGATATACTTTCATGGATTACTTTATCATGTTTGACATGAATTGAGGTCCTTGTTCTGAGACTATCTCCCTTAGAGCACCAAATCTCTGCATAATTTTGAAATATAGGAAATCTACTATAACTTTTTCTTGAGTATGTGTTAAAAAATTAACTTCTATACATTTAGTAACATAGTCTATGCAAACTAATAGATATTTCTTTCCTTTGGATGGGGGATCCATAGGTCCTAAAAAATCAATTCCCCATTTTTCAAATGGTTTTAAAATTAGATGAGGATGGAGATGCATCTTAGCTAAAAGAGTGGGTTGTCCCATTTTCTGACATGCATCACATTATCTGATATATCTTTTTACTTGTTTGTGAAGGGAAGGCTAGTATTAGATTAATCCTAGGATTTTATGTATATTCTTCTAAGTTGAGTAATGTCCTCCTCCTGGTTCATCATGATAAGCTCTGATGATGTCATAGGCTTCATTATTGGTTACACACCTACAAAACACATGATCAAGTCTAAATTTAAATAATATTCCATTGATCCATTTAAAATAAGAACTTTATTTTATTAAATGTTTTCTTTAATTTTTTGAAAAATATAGAGGAAACTTCCCTATAGCAAGGTAATTAGTTATATCAGCAGACCATCAAGATTCTATTGAAATAGAAAATAGTTGTTCATCTAGAAAATCATCTTCCACTAGTTCCTCTTCACTTGAAGTGTCAAGTCTAGACAAAAAATCATCAACCACATTAAATTTTATTGGTTTATAGCAACAACCATCTGATAATCCTTCCTCCCACTATTGGTTTGTTGGTAAGTTATCTAATAGCCAAATGGCCTGTATAGATAAACACCTTGTGTCCTATTATATAATATCTGAATTTATTTATTGCATAGACTACAACAATAAATTAATTTTTAGTTATGGTGTAATTTATTTCAATAGGTGTCATATTATTTTTGATATAATAGATATCATGCATGTGATCATTATCAGTTTTTTGTCCTAGGATTGCACCCATTGTTGTGTTGGATATATATATATATATATATATATATATGAAAAGTTTGTGTCCAATTTGGTCCTATTAATACTAGACTAGTACTAAGTTTAGTTTTGATTGTTTCAAAAGCTTGTTGGCAATCGTCACTCCATATAAAATCACTATCCTTTATGAGAAAAACAAACATAGGAGAAGCTATTTTACTAAAGATATATATAAAGCATATATAATAGCCAGCATGTCCTAAGAAAATTTTAACCTCTATTTATGTATGTGGAATGGGTAGGTTGGATATTATCTCAAATTTAATAGGATCTACCTGAATGCCTCTTGTAGAAATGTGATCTCCTAACACTATTCCTTGATCCATCATTAACAAGCATTTTTCATGACTTAATGATAATTGATATTCCTCACATCCTGTCAAAACTCTTTTTAAATTAGTAAGAGCTTCTTCATAGGTTTTTCTATGGATAGTGAAATCATCCATGTAAACCTCCACACAGTCATTAATGAGGTTAGAAAATATTTCTAAGATTACTCTTTGAAAGGTTTTAGGAGCATTACAAAGTCCAAACAAAAGTAATCGATAGGCAAAGGTTACCCAAAGATAGGTTATTTAGTTTTATCGTAATCTTTAGTTGCTACCATTATTTGGTTGTATCCACTAAAACCATCTAGAAAAGAGAAATAATTTTTCCCTATCAAATTGTCCAGAAGTTAGTCAATGAAAGTAAATGAAAAATAATCTCTTAATGTGGATTTGTTCAATTCTCTATAATCCACACATACATGCCATTTTACATTATTTTTAGGTATAATTACTAATGGTAAAACCCACTAGTTGTCTAAAATAGAGTAAATAAATCTTACATCTAGCAATTTTTTAATTTATATTTTGATTGTCTTTCAATACTAGATTTATTCTTTTGTGTGGTTGTCTTACTAGTTTTATTTATTCTATGTAGATATGATGTGTACATACACTTGGGTGAATTTCTTTCATATCAATTTAATCCTAAGTAAAAGTCTTGGTATGCCATTCTAAGACTTAAAAAAGTTGATCCTTTTTGTCAATTGTCAACAAACTACTAATATTCAAGACTTTTCCTAGTAACACCATGAGAGGTTTAGTGCTTGGATGATTATATTCCACTTACTTAAATTCACTCATTAATGAATTAAAAGGACATGGATGAGGAAGTATCATATGGAATGTAGTTACATTTTCAACAAATCCTATTTTATAAGGAATGGCTCTTGCTAATGGGCAATGAAATGCACTCAAAAAATGGGTTTATTGTGTTTCTACCCAATTCTAAATATTTGATTGAATTATCTTATGATCATATGATTAAGAAGTAGTATAAAGGTTGAGAGAATATGGCTCAGGAAAGTTTGGAGAGTCCTTAGATTTTAGACTGGTTGAGTCTTTAGATTCTAGACTAGTTGAGTCTGTAGATTCTAGATTGGCTGAGTCCATAGATTTTGGACCGACAAAGATTTTTGCTAAATGATCATGTTATTCATAACCTTGGATTACTTATTTATTCAATTCTTCTAGATTTTCTTTAACTATAATTGTATCCAAAGATGAAAAGTCATTTTTTATATTGTCTGGCTTATCCACCTAAAGTTTTTTTATGTGGTTGACTAATGGTTTTGTAGGAAGGTACAAAGAAATGTTTTTGTATTTTATACCATTGGAAATGGTCATGTCTCCTGACGTACAATCAATTAGTGCTACCATAGTAGCTAGCCATGGTCTTCTTAGGATTAGGGGATATCCTAAATTCTTGGTTTTGGGATGCAGCACCATAAAGTCAACTAGATACTCCCAAGATTCAATAAGCACTGCAACATTATCTATAGTTCCTTTTGGTTTTTCCATATATTGATCTTCCATTTAAAGGATGGTATTGGTACATTGAATTCCCATTAAGGATAGGGTTTGGAGAGTATCAATTTTCATGGTGTTGATTTCTGCCCCTAAATCCACTAAAAAAATTGGAATTTTCTTTCCTCCTATTGTGACTATTACGACAAGACTACTTGGGTCTACATACTTGGGTATTAAGACTTTTCCTGCTAACAAATTAGCAAGCTTGTCATCAACATGTATGGTTTTTGGATACTTTTTCTTTCTTCCATGTGTCTTGACACACAAATTCTTAATGATTTTATTTAATTAAAGAATATCCCTAATAGCTTGTAGTAGGGTACCTCAATACTCATCTTTTGTAACTCATGGATCAAATCTATTTATTCTTTGGTTTCAATTTATTTTAATCTCTTAAAGAAAGGAACTACTGGTATAGTGATGTTTCCCTTGTATTTATCAGAGTTTTCCTTGATTTTAGTTTCTTTATTGTTTAGTTGAGATTGTTTTATTTTTTTATTTGGTATTTCGAAAATGAGAATTAGTGGTTCCTTTATAGTTTTCCCTAATCTTAACTAAATATAATAGTACTTAATTTCTCCTGCATTCATTATGCCATCTTTTTCACTAACATAAATAGGTGGTGGCTACTTCTTCTTTGGATTGGCTATTGATTATGTAGACATTGGGGGCTAATTAACTTGTTCTAAATGTTAGACAATAGGGGATGGCATTATAGTTTGTTGTTATGGTGGTCTTTTTGGTTGATTATATTTTGGATTAGGATTCCATTATAGATGTGACTATTGTTGGGGCACCCATAGTTGTTGTGGCATCATCCATGGTTGATGTAGTATCCATTCTTTTCCTTGCCATGGAATTTGAGTTGATGGCATATATGTTTGTTCCCACATGGATGGAGGCATTAGAACATTCCACGATGATGTCCAAGGGTTACCTAGATTTTTGGAAGCAAATTGTCCTTGCTGCTAGTTTTGTGGAAAAAATATCTACCTCTGAATATAGTTTAGCTCTTCACTAGGTTGAACATTTGATTTCATCTAAGTTTTTAAAGTACGTAGATAAGTATAGTGATCTACGTAATGATCTTTTTCTTCATAGATTCCATAAGATGAAATGTTTGTTTTATCCAAAGGACAGTCTCTAAGGGCATGTTTTAACCTACACTTAGGATAGTATGTTGCCAATGGTTTTGTTGTATTGGCTTTAGTCTAAAGGCCATCCAATGTAGTATTGATTGTGACCAAAATGTCTATTTTCATATTATCAAATTCTTTCATCAATTTACCCATTTCATTGGATTTCTCGAGTCTTGTTTTCCTAATCCTTGGTTTTGTCTTGGAGTAGTTAGTACAGAGTTCTAAAATCTGATGAAAGGGTAGTTTATTTATGTCTCCTCCCATTATATTTAATACATCTCTAGTTTATTCATCTAATCCTTTGAGGAAAATAAGTTTTAGGACTTCCTCAGTGAGTGGGTAACTACTTAGTTTATGAACAAATGTAAATGTATTTAGAGAGTCTTCCAATGATTCATCATTCTATTTGATTTTAAAAAATATTCCTTTCTTTTCTATACCCTACAATAATCTTGATACTTGTTTAGAAATGCAATTTCCATTTCATCCCATGTGTGAATGGAGTTACCTGATAGGCCCATGAACCATTTCATGGTTGCATCTTTGAGTGTAGATGGAAACAATTCTAGTTTTTGATTGTCTGTTATATCGTCATAGGTTTGATAAAGTACCTTAAATTCAAATAGAAATTGGTTAGGGTCTTCTATATATTTTCCCAAAAAAATTGGTAAATTAATAGGATAAATGTTTTTCATAGAAGTTTGACCACTAAGATCTTAAATAATAAAGGAAAAAATCCTCCCTGGTACTGCAATTTGTTGGTTTTGTTGTTGAGACATGTCTTCTTCTGATGGTTCTTCAAAACTATGATTAGCTTCCCAATGAATGTTATTTGAAGGTTATTCAAATTCTTCAAAACTCTCTTTAATGATGGCTTGTTCAAATGCTTCTTCAAAAAAAAATTCAAACTCTAAATACTCTCTTCTTGAAAATGGATGTTCTGGGTGAATTCTTCCTATAGGACTTGGTTGAGACAATGCTCTAGTCCCAAATAATATTTCAATATAATCTTGAAGATGTAATTCCATAGCTTGTTCAAGGATCTTAGATAAAGATGATGAAGCACTTCTTTCTTGGAGTTTGAAAGTAGAGCTTTCAGCTTTTGTTTTTGGAGGGTATTTAGGGACAAAACTTCCTTTAGAATCTCTAGTTCAGAACATAAATTGATTTCTCTTTTGTTTAATTTTTGTTTGTTTAATTTTTATTTTATTTATTTTTATTTTTATTTTTATTTTACTATAGATCAATAAGGTTTACCTTACTAACACCTAAGAATTTCCCTGATAATAGTTGGATTTTATTATATACATAGGTACCCCACTTAGTTGTGAAGGTAGTTTGTATTGATCTTTCTCCACAAATATCTGATTATACCCTGAGTATCCATCAAGTAGGGAAAACCTTTATGAATTTGAAACTCTATAAAATCTGATCCATGGATGGAAGAGGGTAGTGATCTCTCAATGACACCCTATTGAGATCTTAAAAATATACACAACCTTATCTCCCCATTATTTGTCCTCAAAGGTACAATATTTTATACCCATGTATAATTTCTTATGGTAAATATTATATTATATTCAATAAGCTTTGTTAGTTCTTTCCTCGTAAGGATCTCAACCTTGGGGTTGATTGGTCTTTGTTTTTATCTCATAAATTTGCCATTTTATTCTAGATATATGATATATTGTGCCAACCTAGGATCAAACCCATTTAATTCATGATATTACCATGAAAAAACATTCGTAAACTCTTTGCATAATGCTATTAAGGCTTCTCTCTCATCCTTAGTATTCACTTTTCCTAACTTGAGTAGTTTATCTTCGGCTATGTCAATTTGTTAATAAGTTTCCTTTTTATAGAGATGATTAATTTATCTTTTATCAATTGATAATCCTCATTAAATATGTTATGTAAATTTACCAAGTGTTTAGGTAACTTATTATACTTCAATTGGACAATCTGATCCTCATATCGGCATTACAATTTATCCTAGTTTTTTTAGTAGAATTTTGCCTCATGTTGAAGGAAACAGGTAATGTGTTTATCACTATCAAATAGTTTCCAAATTGCCTCATTATTAGGGACTGAAGGTCTCATACCAATTTAATTTGTGACTACTCAGTGTCCTTGAGCCCATCAACTATGTCATAATGTGCTCTAATAGTAGCTAACCAGTTTGCATATTGATTGGCTCCTCTAGGAATGGAGAGAATGTAAAAATATTGGAAGCCCTCCATAAGGTCCCAAACCTTATGTTTTTATGCCTTCAAGATTGGATTCTTGGTTTCACTTAGCTATCTTACCTACTACAATACTATTTCACTATCTCCCTCCACTTTCAAAATCTTAATCCCTCTCTTTCTTACCCACTATAAACCATGAATGAGGGCCTCATATTCTATAGTATTAGAGGTAAAATTAAATTTAAATATTATATAAGAATAGTACCTTTGATTTAGAGGAGACACAAGCATAACACCTACCCAACTCCATTTATTTGATCTAGACCCATCAAAGAACAAATTACAAACTCCTTCATGTCCTTGTGATGTGCTAGTGAGAATTGACATTATGGCACCTTCTTCAAGCATGAAATAAACACCCAAACATAATTATTCAATGTTTTTATAAGGATAATAACCATGATTTATAGCTACCTAGTCATCAAAGAGTAAATTTGGTATACCTTCAAGTGGTTTAGAAGGTTCTTGATCATTGAAGTGTTCATCCTCCTCTGAGATAGTGCAATTAACATTTGATAAGTTGGGCATATAAGGTCATAAATAAAATATAGACATAGTTTATGACCTTATGGTAACCTTTTTCCCATACTTGGTTCTAAAATCCATGAAGGACCAATCAAAATAAAGACACCCCCTATTTTAGTAGTGAAATCCCTAGACAGGCATTAAGCAAAGTAAGGGGAAGGCCAACTACTACCACATCTTGAGAGATAGTAAAATTAGGAAAATAAGATAAAATGACCTTAATTTCATGCCTCAAGGTCCTTAATAACACCTATAGTCTTAGTATAAAACCCATCCAACTATAAAATTCCCTTCTTATGAGGCTCATATTGAAGTCCTAACTTATCAATTATGGATTTAGGCACGATAGAGGTACTCTCCCCACTATCAATCATGTAATTATATACAAGTTAATAACCTATGATAATTGAAAGATAGTATGGGGGTATCTTAATCACCTTTTGTGCTTGAAGCTCAAGAAGAAGACTATAATTTGTAAGAATAACACCTACCTTTTTTTTTTTTGTATGAAACATGAAGCTTAGAGAGATCTTATTGTAGGAGCTCCTTTTTTCCTAAAATAAGTAATGTGTCCCACATATACATATAGACATGGGCCTTATTCATCTTATCAACAATAATAAGAGATTTATTGGTTGACTTGGACTACATTTTAGGATCAAAAGTGTTTTTTGAAGCTTATGTAAATTGTGGTATGAAAAGACCTTCTGATTTTGCCCCTTATCATATTGTACTTGCTAAGTTGATGGTGAATTTTGAGGTTAATATTGAGTGGTAGTATTTTGAGGTGGTTAAAAAGGTAAATTGGATGCCTTTTCAAAACCCAAACCATCACTAGTTGCCCTTATTTTGGACCTTGTGTGAACTATAACTAAATTATCCATATTTTGACCTTGATTAGTTACCACCTAATCAAATGGATTTTCACTTTATTCTAAATTGGAAAGGGTAGTTTCATAAGGTGTTTTTCTTCCACTTTTTCCTTGTTGAATTGGTACATCATCTTAAGTGAAATTAGGAATGTCTCCATGTGATAGAGAAGCTTTCTTGTGTTGTAAAGGTAGTTGTTATCATGTGGTTTAAGAGTTGTACCTTATTGTATGAAATATTGTTGACTCACCTCACCACCTAGAGCCATTACCATAGTGTTTGATTACTCTTATTGATCAGACCATTGACCCTCCTAAGCATAGTTATTCTGAATTAGAGCCAAATCTCTAGAACTACTAACAACATTGAGATTATAATCATTATATGGTCTTGATTATGTAAACTACCCTTGACCCTATTGATTGGGTTGATAAGGAGGCTTGTTATACTAATAGGATTTGTTAGGGTCTTGGTAGGGCCTATGATATGGAACTTGTTTCCTTTCTAAAGCTACTAGTTTATTATTGTGGGACTTAAGATAACTCACTATCTTACCCAATTTTTCCACTTGGTTACCATCTATTTGATCAAGATTAGTTGGGGCTAGTAATGGATAAATTATAGACACAAGAGGATGAATCTATAGAAACAAAGGCATGGGTGGTATAGGGGTGATTTTACCTATTTGTATTACACAATTATCAGCCCTTATGGATACTTCATAGGACTCTTTCAAGGTGTTTCATCCCATTGATTGTATCATAATCACCACATATGTATTTAGATATTTCAAATAATACAATAATTCATATCTAAGGGTGGGTTTGATAGCTATAGGGATCATATCCCAAGTTTTTTGAAACCTATAGTTGAATTATATCATGAACTCCTAGGAATATCTTTGAATCTTCATAAGTTATTCCACTAAAGAGATATGGTCACTCTTGTCTTCAAAAATTTTACACGAGAGTTCTCCAAATTCATCCTAAGTGTTAATGGAGGTAGGTGCTAAACCCCTATACCATTGGAGTGCCTTACCTCTAAAGGAAGTTACTAACAATATCAAGCCACATTCTCCTAGGTTACATTATGCATTAAACTTAGATTGGATATGTCTACAATATTCTCAATGGCAATAATTGAGTTATCTCTTGTGAAATAAGGAAGGTTATTTAAGGTAGTAACATATATATCATCAAACTGATTGAGGTTTTAAGGAGATACCACCATTAAAAGGCACAAAACCTTGTCTCCTAAGAATAGTCATTTGAAGTGTGGGATTTACAGTAGTGTTTGTTTGGATAGTCTTTGCTTGGAAAAAGGTAGCATTTTGAGAATTAGGAGGTGTAGGATTTGGATTAGACTTAGAAGATTTATTTTTACTAATTGTATCCAAAGATAACTCAATAAATTTAGTCTCCTTACATTTTGAGGAAGATCTTGTAACCACTCTTAGCATGAAATGTCTATAAATATACCTTTAACACCTTTAAATCTTGATGATGTACTCAAATTTATAGAAGAATGCTCAAAATATCTTGAATGAGTAGTCCCACTAGGTGTTTTATAACTATTAGAAACCCAAGTTACACCATATGAAGTAGATTATTCAGTTCTCCTTCAGTTTTGGACTAACATTGGATTGGTCTATAGGTTGTGAGTTACCTATAACTAGACCAAACCTCTAGATTATGAGGCTATCTCCTCTAGTGTATTAACTTTAAGCCTTTTCCTAAAACTTATTTTGTTTTAGGGGTGAAAAGATTTACAAAGATAACTTTAAAGGAAAACCTATACCAGTGATGGTGATGCACCAATTCTTTAATGATCCTCTCTTAACCTTATCCTTAAGCACACTTGTGAATCAAAATGGAATAGATTATCAACTAGATTTTATTAATAAAATCCTAAACATGAGTATTTTATATGAAGTTTAAATAAAATATCTGCAACTTGAAGGTAAAATAATGGAGGTATATGAAAGACTCTACAAGCTAACTTACTCTTTAGCACAACTTATATACCTTAACACTTCATATGACCTATAGAGGATGAAAACATAGAATTATGTAAAGGATAGGACCTAAAAAATAATATGAATATTATACTTATCTATAATTCAATAATAAATATACACACTAATAACAATGGAGAAGTCTACAATAATATTTTTGCATTAACTCATTGTGTAAATTACAATTTTAGCAGGGTTTTTGTATACCAGCCTAAGGGATGCCCAAATTACATATTTCCAAATCAATAAATATAATTTAATATAGATATAAATAGGGAGAGTGGTGTATAAATCCTTGAATAAGTCAATAGACAATAATTACCAAAAATAACAGTTACAATAGTTCTCTATGTATTGAAGTGCTTTCAAAGGGTGCTTAAGATGGTCAAAGCCTATTTTTAGTAACATTTGACCCATGGAATGTATATAAAAACCATATTCATTGAATTCATTTCCATTTATCTATTACACACATTGGATATTCATAAAAACCATCTACAATAAAGCATCAACTAATTGCCTCTCTTTGTTGGTTGAGCATAACCAAATAATTATCAAGAAACCTTCATGAATGTTCATAACTATGGAATTTGATTACTTCAGAGGTAATAATTTATGTCTCTATATAGTTCATTAACTCAAAAAATAGCCTTTATATTCCCAAGATCTCCTTCATCTATAACTTAGCCTTATTTGATGAATTAGGCCAATTTGATTAGGTCTCACAGACTAGCCAATTAGAAGTGAGTTATAGAGATGATTCCATGCCTATTTTTGATATCCTAATGACTTGACGAAGTGTAACAAGTCCCAAAATTCCTATTAAAACTATTTTCATCTTCTTAAACTACCTTTTACCTCTTTTTTGTACTTTTTCCTCAAAAACCCCTATTTTTTGATAGTTTTATACAACAAAGTGTCATGGATATGAGCCTCTCTGAGTGTACTAAATGATCCAAGTACCAATTATGTGATTTAAATATATTTGGATGCCTTTTCCTTCAATTCTTCCCAATCAGGTCTTAACTAGAGTTTAAGAGAGGTTTAAGAGTTCTCAATACTTTTAATAATGATTCATAAAGTTTGGGAATTAAATGTCTTAACCAACACCACAAAACATTAGTATATTAATCCCTCTACCTCTCCCAAAGTTCCTAGCCTCCCATGGAAAATATCTATACCATTGTGAGCATGCAAAGTAACCTCTCAATGAAGAAGTAGGCTTTCTAAGTAGTGTTTGGTGTCTTAAGGCCTAAATGATAGTCATATCACCTTTTATATGGTTCAAATATAACATACACCCTATCATAACACTATGATGTTGTTTATGAAGATTTTAAGTGCCCTCATGACCTCATTTTTCCTTCTATTATCCCTTCTTGATGGTATTATTAAATGATGCCAATAGACAAGCATATATATATGCAAGGTTCCTATAATTTTGACATTATTATGATTTTAAAAGATCTTACTCATTGTATACAACATGAATAAACTCTATGAGGTCCTTTAGAGTTATGGAATTTACTTGATCAAGCCATTATTTCTCTATTTGTAAATATACCGTCTCTTGTTTGAACACCCAGACCTATTCACCAATAAAAAATATCATAAAAACCTTTCTATATGGTTCTTGTAAGGTTTTATAGGGAGTTTAGGACCCATACATCCTTATTTATCTCATTGTATATGAAAATCCCAAACATTTCCTTGTTTATAGGCTTAAATTAGCCTTCTCAGACCTAGTTCGTATAGCATGACTCATGCACGTGCCAACCAACAGGCTATGGTGATGCTCAAGAGACTTAGGAACACCATAAACATAATTTCATTGCATAAACACTTCATTAATATGAACCTTGAGACATATTTACTTTATCGATTGTCTTTCAAGGTTTAACAAGGGCTTTAGGGGCCTAAAGCTCTTAACAGTGATTCATAGCATATGGGCCCTTAAGGAAAAACCTCTTATCAAAGATTTCAATTATATTAACCCCTTCAACTACCCTAACCATATTGAGTTTCCATGCATAATATTCATCAAGTTATGTACATAGTGAAAAGGTGCTTCGACTAGATGTCTAGACTATGTAAGAAAAAGGAAGGTTTAAAAGCCAAAATAATAAATCTATTACATGTCAATATGGTGGCAAGGTTCTTTAGGGTTTAAGGTATGTCTGAAATTTACTATCCCTTAAGGGCATATTGACAAGAAAACCTAAGTGTGATAAATTTCATAGGGGGTATGAATACTAAGCATCACCTTTCCTCATCTCACAAACCTCTTTATGAATACTAAACATTTTGACTTATCCATAGACCTTCAAATAGTTATGTTAGCTCCATTACTAACTATTAACTAATAGAGGTAGCTCTAAGATAAATTAGTGTATGTTTCCACTAATTGTATATGGTTAATAATAACATTGATATCTTAATATAGTGATGGAGACCACTTATATCAAATTTGAGTTCTTAACTCCACCTATAGAGGCCTCAAAACCATAAACTCCTCTAAGACTTATTTCATATGTTGACTATGACTACAAGGTCTCCTAGGTTTAACTATTAAAGCCATATACTAACCATTACAAATTTGAAATAAGGTATATTTATTCTATATAGGTTTTAAAACATTGCATACATAATCTTCATTCAAATCCATTTCCCTTAACATGTCAACAATGAGAGCTCTCAAGGATAAGTGTATACAGTAGCTTATTTTGACTATGTTTTCATGTTTTAGGACCATTCACATTTTCATTAGGCTCACTAAATTCATTTGAATATGATTGAGATTATAATAAGGTTTGAAATATCACTCAAATTTCCTTTCCAATACCTCAACATACTTACTTGCTCAAATACATAGTATAGTACTAGTACTTGTAGGTTATCTTAGGAAATGATGACTAGTATGTTTTAGGCTTATAAAACATTAACTATATCTATAGATCTTAAAATTTATCAATGTTTCTAAAATTTTAAAACATCTCATCTTGTTTCATACCTCACCATTTCTCCTTCAATCTAATTCATAAAATTGAGCTTGCTCTACTTATTTGTATACCTACATGAGGCTAGTTATAGCCTCTCTTAAGGTGTTTTCTAAGATAGAAAATAATTTAAGCTTGTTATAACCTTGATAAATTTATTTTTCCCAATTGAGACTATCACACCCAAATTAACCAGGCACCTCCACTTCTCAATTATCCCTTTTATTCGAAAGAACCTCAAGACTGCCACTGAATTATATTGGTTGTAGTTGTTGATTTGCAGCCTTTAGGTATCTTAAAAGGCATTGAATGAAAGTTAATTGGTTATCTCCTTAGACTATTAAGCTTGATGAAGTCCTAAATAGGAATCAAGAATATTTTCACATCTCTACTAATTTTATATATGCATTTTTATCTTAATCTAATGGTGTGCTAACTATGTACTTTCATGACAGATGTAGGTGACTATCAAAGGCTCTTTTATACAAATAGATATGGTAGTTATATGCTAAAATACCTTTACAATGTCATTAACATAGATTATGTACATCTTTCATTCATTGAGAACAACCTAAGAGATAATTCAAGATCCATCTATTGAAACATTCTCTAGTGCCTCCCTTTTTACAACTTTTCATGAAATGTTCTTGATTGTATTTGCCTTGGCTGTAGGTAATGATTCACCACTTGAAAAATGTTTAAGTTTTTAAACTTACTTTTATGACCATTATGGTTCCCAAACACTCTTGACTCTTATAAAATAGATGATCTATAAGGTGAAGGTGGATGAATAGTGATATTGAGTATGATTATAATGGGATATGAAAACTAAGAGTGGAGATGGAATGATAAGCTTTTACAATGGTTGAATGTCAGTTTAAAAGACTGTGAAGATGAAATGAGACATAGGGAATGAAATGAAACATGAATACAACATCTAGACATTCATGAAAGATCCTAGGTGATACTATAACATATACATCAATAGGATATACCATTTTTGAGTCTCTTTGAACTAGCATACACTGTCAAAGGAGAATCTTAGGAATATGCAAACTATCTTAACAAATGCTAAGTTTTATTAACATCTACTAAACTAAGATAATGAGGATGTTTGAAGGAAAATTATGGTTTCTAGGCCATAATACCTTGATAAATTTTGATGAGCTTGAATTAATGACACATTACCATGAATGAAACATTTTAAATTAAGTATTAATGAATCTTGAAATCCTTAAACCCATCATGAAGTGTACACTATCCTCCAAACTACCTACAAATTATAGATATGGTATTAGATTTGTTCTTGAACTCTATAGACTCACTCATTATATTAAACTATTAGGGAATCCATGAAAGGTATCTTCAAGACTTGAAGAACCAAGAGCAAGTGGTAGTTTAACCATAATAGATATAAACTTCACAAAATTGTACCACTTTCCATGCCTTATGTAGATTTGAATATCAAATATAACCCTTAAGTTCTTATCCTTTATTCATAAAGTTGAGAAGACTAAAATAAAAACCAACACCCATGAGTGAAAGGTCATAAAGTTTAATTTCTCTAGTCAAGATCTTAGATCTAATTTCTCTCTCTATTGTATAGAGGGTCTCTTTCTTTATGCCAATGAATAAACCATGTAAAACACATAAATTTTTGTATTATAAAGCATTCAAACCTTCTAATTTCATCACCATATGTATCTAACAATTTATTATTTCATCTCCAGGATTCCTCTTGAGCAAATCCATATAGTATAGATCCATACTACTTTAAAATACTATCAAAACCTATAAATTCTCCTTCATTTCCTTTTGTTTCAGCTTCAAACCACCATTTTAGGTAAACATAGAGAGAAATATAGGTAAAAAAATCATCTCAAATCAAGGAATATGCCAAAGAGATCAATATATAGTTATTTTCACACATGGGAGTTATTTTGGTTGCCAAATAACCTTATAAGCTCATAAGAGAGACATTTTCAAGGCATTAACCATTTAAATAAGTCATATAAGGACCATGGTGGTGTTAGAGGTAAAATCACTAAGGAGGGGGGGGGGGGGGGGGGGGGGGGGTGAATTAGTGAGCCTAGATATTTCAATTACAATTCCAATCCTTTTAAACTATTAAAAAATCAACATATACCAACTTTATTAAGCAAAATTAACAAGAGAGCTCATTCATTCAATTTATACACAAAATCAAACACATAACACATAGTTCCTATGGGAAACCCTCATGGGGAATAAAATCTAATCTCAAGCCTATAATACATGGACTACTTGTCCTATAATAAATTATAAACAAGAGACTGGTCAAATCCTTTAGACTAGTAAACCTTGATCTTATCCTCCTAACCAAAGGTCTTTAGTGAAAACCCTAATTCACAAGGATCAACTACCCCTAAGGAGGATCAACTCATTTATATTCTCCTTTGATGTAAACACCTAAACCTTAGAAATAATGTATTCAACACCTAATGATGGATCTCTAATTATCTAACTCCTGTATAAACTCTCTCTATCTCATATAGGACTCTCACATAGGCATGTCATAATCTCTCTCCTTCACTCAAACTATCCTCATATGCACACTAAAGCCTCTTTGCATATCCTCAAACTATAAGATCACTATTTTTACATAAAAATATGACCTATAGGTCATACACATAGTCTTCAATCTAATTTACTCATTAACTCATCAACTGGGCACTCTATCTCTCCTTCACTCCATAATTCTCACATACACCTTCCACTCATCTCACAAAGTCTATAAATAATTTTTTATTACAGTATATATAGATATATAATTATTAACAAGATCACAATATTTATTTTTGGCAACACATCCCTTCACCATTAATGCACCTTGCATGGGTTACACTTAAGCACAACTTTATTTCAAATAGGCCTAAGTCACCTTTTAGGTCTATCGATGACCCATTCATCTCTTTAACACTTATCTAATAAAACTATGAACATAGGAACACATTCTAAATGAATATACCCATTACACATGATCTTTATGTCCTCTTTAAGTTTGAACAACCATCACAGTACCCTTTGTTGAATCAAAAATTGCTCAAAAAACATTTTTTACACATAATCACTAGGAATAAACACATAGTTGACTTCTAATTTTTTTTTCATACTGAATATGATTGGTCAAACATTCATAATTCACATATATGATCCTCATGGAGTTTAAAACAGTATCCAATATCTAATTCATCATTAAACATCAAAACAACATTGGAATGATCACAATTACCCTGCTCAAGTTTATTGCAGAATATAGTCAAACACATAGTCAACTTTGGAACTCGATATCTTTATCTATACATGCATTCAAATATTAAAATTTATATTTCTAGATGCCCCTTGGAATCTTATACAAATTTTAATTTTAAACCATGATCAAATTATAAATAGATCAAAATATATGGGCCTAAAAATGATACACTTGTCTTTCCTTTGTTAAATTCAAATAGTCATAATTAAACATCGACCACTTTGCTTTCATCTTGTGTGCTTGGATTTTCAAATTAAATGCAAAACATTGATATTATTCAAAATTTAATGTATAGTGTTTCAATTCCCAAATGTTTAAAATTTTAACAGTTGACCTCATCTTGTGTAATCTTGTAATATTGACTCAATGTGCACCGTCAATCTCCTATACATAGTTTTATCTTTAACAATGCTAAACAACTATCACTTTGACATCTTGACTTTAATTCACACCATTTATCTTGATTATTCTAAACACCCACTTGCCATTTATCCTTATAATAAGCTCCATATTTATCTTTACTTAGCATTGAACCTCAAACACTTGTCTTCATCTCCTTGCTTTTTGACACATTGGAATGAACACACTCCATCAATCATTTTGTAAAGAGATTGATCTTTACTCAATTCAAACATCAAACACTTTGACCCATTTGACTTAATGTAAACCATATATCTATATTTATGAAATCCCACGTACCATTTGATCTCCATCTGGTCTTGGTCTTTAATATCATGAAAAATAGACTATGGGGACCATTACTATCTACTTAGAAGGCCAACTTTAGACCTCCATATCTTTTGATTCTCTCAAGCACATGTTCTAAATTTTGGACCATATGATCTCCTCACATAGGAGAATCCAACCATGTGTCAATATTATCCTATAACCCTCACATCTATGAGATATAATGACATTAAAAATATCACTCAGATTTATCTATTCACAGAGCCAACTATGTCAAAAATTATTTGGAAGGCCAACTTTGCACATGCATATCTTTTGGCATGCTTCATCTCATGACCTAAAACTTAGTGAAAATAAATTAGGCACAAAACTAATGTTGGAAATTTTATCCCACATACCAAGATTTTGTCTAGTTCAAATAGATAGGTAGGGTCCTAGTTGATGAATGGATCAGGTGGATTTTTAAGTAGGCTCAACTTTTACAAGTGGATGGATCCAAGTATATTTCTTATGTTGCTAAACAATTAAAGGGACAAGTCTATAAAAGGCCTAAGTTTACACTTAGCCAAATATTTTAGCACTTGGCCAAAGTGTTAAATAATTCCTTTGCAGTAAGTTCCCCACACAAAACCCATGGCAAAAGTAAAAGGCTTATTTCCTTCGGGAGGTTTTGTTCCACTTCATTTGACTAAGTATTAAAATTCTTTTGGGAGTTTTGTTTTAGCCTTTTGTTTAATTATCAAGAATTATTTTAGACATTTTGTTTAAAAAAATTTCCCTAAAGGGTTATTTCTTCAAAGAGGCCCTTTTCATTTTTTCTTAAGGGCACTTTTGGAGCCAAGGTCCAATACACTTTATTTCGAAGGATCTTTTCATAGGGAAGTGGCCCAAAATAGAATATCTGAAGGGCACTTTTCAAAGTCCTAAGGGGAACTTTTCATTAATTTTGAAGGGTTAATTTCTTGGGAAAATATCCTATAAACTTTTCCTAAAGGGTAATTTTGTTGATAAAATAGTCCACTTCACTTTTCCGGAGGATAATTTTTGTAGCGAAGTGTCCACTACACTTTTTCCAAATGATACTTTTCAAAGTTCTAAAGGTCCTTTTGGCATCAAGTAGCCCAAACATTTTCTCTCAAATGTCTTTTCTTGAGAAAATTATCCATTCAAAAGACCTGGAGGATATCTTGTAAGCAAAGTGATTTGATTCAGAGGTTCTAGAGGGTACTTTTATGGCAAAGTGTCCTTCTTAAAAGGTCCAAAGTAGAGTTTCTAATCAACCATTCCAAAGTTCCAAAGGGCTATGTCAAAAAGGTTGAGGGACATTTCTAAGGAAATAATTACTTTGGGAAATTTGCCTAAGATAATTTTATTGAAGGAATATTTGTTTTCTAACTTTTGTCCTAAAGTATAAGACTAAGACATGAATAATTTTGGACTTTTTGTCTGAAATAATTTCTCATAAATAAAGACAAATCAAGTAATTTAATTAAAAAAAATGCTCCACATTTTTCTTGAAGGATATTTTCATAGGGAAGTGATCCAATAAAAGAACTAACAAAGGGACCCTGACTGAATGTGAGCTTGATAAGTGTTAATATTTTAGGATCCTAGATCAAAATTAATGGTGAGTGGAAACTAGCAAGTCAATGGGCCTAGATCAGATCAATGGTGAACATTTAATCATGAATTTTAGATCAATGGTGCACAATAAATTCAATTATTCAATGAATCACAAGAGCAAAGTCATGATGGACAAGTGGCATAAGCATGTGGGTCTAGGAAGGAGATCGATGGATCATGTTCATTCAGCTCAAGTAGATCTAGTAGAGTAAGATGAGTCAAGGAGTCAAGGATCAAGATCAAATATTAAAAACTAATGAAAATAAAGGTTGAGATAAATGGAGAGCCCAAATGACATAAACAGAGGTTAAAATTTTATTTTTTAACCAAGGAAAGAAAGCATGATGGATCCAAGCTTGGGCACATTTTAGTTTGAACTAAGAGTGGATATTTTGGGATTAAACGGTGCTATTGGGGACTTATAGAGCAGACACGTAGACTTAAATGGCCATCACCAAAGGTATATTCATGAAAATGACCTTTTTCCCCACTCACTCATGCATCATCAAACTATTCATTAATTATTTTTTCACTAGAACAAAATGAAAGCAACTTGCTCCTACTGATTATAGCCACCATGAAGCATCATGGAGAAGATATTGTAATGATACAAGGGAGTAGATTAAACTTAATTAGTGGAGGTAGTTACAATATATTTTCAAATGGATTTTAAATATTTTTTTATCTCTATTTTAGTTCAAAAAAACCCCCTTTCTTGTTTCCATTCAGCTATAAATATAGCCTTTGACCTATTATTTTGGATCCCTCAGGCTGGTATGACTAGACTCTACCAGAATTATATTAGACACATCTTAAGTAGTGAATAGAGATTTTTAAATAATTTTATAATTTTAATTTATTTTTATATTTTTTTAAATGTGCAACTATGAATTTTATCTTCCTTTTGCATGTCCAACTCAATCTAGGTGTTAATAACTTTATTTATAGGTAATAATGATAAAGTGGGCACCAACTGATCCTAAGGACCTGAAAATACCATAATTAGGAGAGGAACATCTTAAAAAGATAATAAAAACTCCACATTACCTTTATCCTAACTCTTCTTTCCTTAAAAACTTCCTCCTACTCCATGATAACACTCATCTTTAACCAAGCACTACAACTAATGAAGAAAGAACATATAAAAAGACTAAAATATGATAGAAATCACAAATAATCATATAAAAGGGAATCACCCTAATATTTATGATCCATTTCATCACTTTTTTATTTTTATATCTCCATACACCATGAATAACCACCATGCATTCTTACTAGCCTTCTCTTTTCAAGACACTTCCCTAACCACCAACTCTGCATCTGCACTATAACTACTTTAAAAAATTCTATAGCAAGCTCATGAACTTATTGATCCCCCTCAACCATATACCTTATATTGATTCATAGAGAAATAAATGACACCCAATATTTATCTTAGATACTCAAAAGTAGATTTTGATAATGGTTTAGTCATAATATTTGTAAGCTATTATTTTGTAGGCACATGCTCCAACTTAACACTTTGATTAATCACTTTTCTCTCTCAAGAAATGGTATATAATAGGAATGTGCTTAGTTTTTTAGTGAATTAAAATATTCTTTGAGATAATAATTTCACTAGTATTTTCATAATAAATAGGGAAATATCCATTTTTGTCTTACCTTATAATCCTCCAAAGTTTGTATCATCCAAATGACTTGAGTGAACAAGAGGTAGTTTTTATATACTTAGATTCTATATTTGATAGAGAAACCGGGGATTTATTTTTTCTTACCAAAGACACCAATCATTCCCTCATGAATAAGACCCCACCATTGTTACTCCTTTTATCATCCACACATCTTGACCAATCTACATCAGTATAAGATTTCAAAGAGAATTCTTTACTTCTAGGATACCATAAACCATACTCTATGGTGCCTGTGAGATATATCAAGATCATTTTGACTAATTTTAAGTGAGATACTCTAGGGTAATATTTAAATATTCTTACAAGACCCACTACTTACATGATATCACATCTAGAAGTATTAGAGTACAAAAGACTTCTAATCATAGATCTATACTTAGTTTGATAAACTTTGGTGAGTCATCTAATTTACTTAACTTGCATCTTATGATCATTGGAGTACCCATTAGATTAAAATCCATCATGTAAAACTTATTTAGCATATCCTTGATGTATTTAGCTTGTGAATTGAGTATCTGTGCATCAAGTTGATTAATCTATAATCCTAAGAAGAAAGATAGTTCTCCCAACATTGACATTTAAAACTTAGTCTTCATAGCATTTGTAAATTCTCTACTCATTTTATCATTGTCAGATCCAAAAACTATGTCATAAGCATATACAAAAATAATCAATTGATGATTTCCTTATGTTTTAATGTATAAATTACTATCATCTATCACCCTTTTAAAACATTTACTCAAAAGATACTTATCTAACCTATCATACCAAGCTCTAGGATCTTGTTTAAGACCATATAGAGCCTTATTCAATTTACACAAAATCTTGATTACTTGACATTAAGTATCCTTTAGGTAACTCAATGTAGAGTTATTATTCTAAGTTACCATTCAATATGTAGATTTCACATCTATTTGATATACCTTAAAACCTTTGAAACTAGGATATGCCAAAAAAGTCTAATTGCTTCCATTCTTGCCACAAGAGCAAAAATCTCATAAAAATCTATTCCTTCAACCTAAGTATATCCTTTACACACCAATCTATCCTTGTTCCTTATGAATTTTCATTTATTATCCATGAAGAGGGATCTATCCTCAATATGACCATCATCTTCCTGATCATACTCAGAGTCACCAACTTCACTATCATCTGATGAGCTACAATCTTCTTTGGTGTAGAGACTCTTCTTGTCCTTAAAGTACTTATTATTTTTATCAAACCTTTTTAATCCATTTTTACTTTTATCAGACCTGAATGATCTCTTTCCATCATCATGATGTTGATCATGCTCTTCACCATCATCCTTATTATACTTATGATGGCACTTATTAGAAAAATGTCTTATTTGACCACAATTGAAGCATTTGAGGGTAGTTTAGCTTTATACTTGCTTGAAAATGTTCTTAATTTCCTTGAAATCAAATAAATTAGTTCATCTTCATCTATATCAAAAATGTCATCCTCTTTGGGTTTCTTACCTTGGAACTTCTTCTTTGGCTTCATCTTTATCTTGAATGTTATTTCCTTATTTGGTGGTATATCATCACTCTTCCTCATCTCATAGGTAGTAAGAGTGCCATGCAATTAATCCATCTTAAACTAAGTAAGATCATGAATTTATTGTATAGTATATACTTTTGGATCAAACTTAAAGGATAGAGATCTTAGTACCTTATGAAATATAGTAACCTCTTTAAGGTTCTCTCCAATCCCTCTGATAATGTTCACAATATCATCAACTCTCTACAGAAAGGATGCCATAGAATCTTCTTCATTCATATTGATACTTTTAAATCACCTTATATGATTTTTCAACTTAGCTAGCCTAACCTTTTAATCTCCTTCATAAATGATCTAAATTTTATCCCATATCTCTTCAGTAGATGTATAATGGATAACCTTGGTGTATTTGGTCTCTAAAAGACCACAAGTGATAGCATTCATTGCCTTGGAATTTTTCTCAAATAACTTATTGTCTATAACACTAGATGGAGGAGTACTAGGAGTAGCATAACCATCCATAATAGATTTACATACATAAAACCCTAGGGACATAATGTATGTCCTCATCCTTGAATTCCAAAAAACATAATTGGATCCATTGAAAATTGGTGCTTGCTTAGTAAAGAAACCTCATTGATGACTACCCATATTATACATTGGATCACCTTCAATTTGATTAGCCTTTACCAAAGGATTGGCTCTAATACCATTTTTTAAAGGTAAAATCACTAAGAAAGGGGTTAATTAGTGAGCCCAAATATTTCAATTATAATTCCAATCCTTTCAAACTATTAAACAATTAGCATATACCAACTTGATTAAGCAAAATTAACATGAGAGCTCATTCATTCAATGCATACACAAGATCAAACACATAACACATAGTTCATATGTGAAACCCTCATGGGGAATAAAACACACTATTAGACATATAACAAATGGACTACTTATCCTATAAGAAATAAAAATAAGAGACTAGTCAACTCCTTTAGACCATCAAACCTTGATCATATCCTCTTGACCAAAGGTCTTTAGTGAAACACCTATTTCACAAGGAATAACTACCCCTAAGGAAGATAAAATCCTTTAGACCCTCTTTTTATGTGAACACCTCCAACTTAGAACTAATGTCTTCAACACCTAATTATGGATCTCTAATTATCTAACCCCTATACAAATTCTCTCTATCTCATACAGGCCTCTCACATAGGCATGTCACAATCTCTCTCCTTCACTTAAACTATCCTCATATGCACACTCAAAACTCTTTACACATCCTCAAAATACAAGAGCACTTTTTATACATCATAAATATGACCTATAGTTCATACATATAGTCCTCAATCTACTATACTCATTAATTCATCAACTAGGCACTCTACCTCTCTTTCACTCCATAATTTTCACATACACCTTACACTCCTCTCAAAAAGTCTAAAAATCATCATATTTGATTTCAATATCTATATATCTATCATGATTATCAATATCATAATATTTCCTATCGACCATAACACATCCCTTCACCCTTAAGGCATATTACATGGGTCACACTTAAGCACAACTTTCTTTCAAATAGGCCTAAGTCACCTTTTAGGTACAATGATGACCCATTCATCTCATTAATACTTATCCAAGAAAAATAGGAACATAATAACACTTTAAAAATGCATGGACTCATTCCACATGATATATAGGTCCTCCTTAAGTGCCAACAACCATCATAGTGCCCTTATGCTTAAGGTGCACACAATCATCATGAACAAACACATAGTCAACTTATAAACCTTTGTTAATATCGCATATGATTGGTAAAACCTTAATTATGCAAAAAAATGATCCTCATGGAGTTTAAAACATTCTCCAATAGATCATTCATCATTAAATATTGAAAAAAAATTATATTGAGCTCAATTACCCTTCTTAGGTTTCTTATAGAACATAGTTTAATACATAGTAAATTTTGGAGCTCAATATATGTGTATGTATATATATTCAGATATTTAAATTTATATTTATAGATGTGCCTTTGAGTCCTCTACAAATTTTATTTTTAAACCATGATCAAATTCTACATAGATCAAAATATATGGCCTAAAAACTAATCATTGGTCTTTCCTTCATTAAATTCAAATATTTGAATTCAAATGATCACAGTTAAACATAAACCACTTTGATTGCATCTCATGTCCTCATGTCTTTATATTAAATGTGCATCATTGATCTTATTCAAAATTTAATGCATAACACACCAATTCCCAAAAAAATTTAAACTTTAAATAACTAACCTCATCTCCTGTAATCTTTTAATATTGACTCAATCTGCACCGTCAATATCCTATACTTAGTTTGATCTTTAATAATGCTAAAAATTTGTCACTTTTACCTCTTGAATTTAATGTAAAACATTTATATCAATTAGTACAAACACCTTCTCACCATTGATCCTTTAAAGAATCTCTATCTTTATCTATACTTAGTGTTAAACCTCAAAAACTTGTCCTCGTCTCATTGCTTACTAACACCTTGGAATGAACACACTCCATCGATCATTTTTTAAGGAGCTTGATCTTTACTCAGTTTAAACATCAAACATTTTGACCCATTTAACTTACTATACACCATAGATATATATGTAATAACTCCTTTCCACTGTTGGATCTCCATCTAGTCTTGGTCTTTAACATGATGCAAAATAAACTATGGGGACCATTACTATCTACTTGGAAGGCCAACTTTGGACCTCCATATCTTTTACTTCTCTCAAGCGCATGTTCTAAAATTTGGACCATATGATCTCTTCACATAGGATAATCCAACCATGTGTCAATATAATCTTATAACCCTCACACATGTGAGATATAATGAAATTAAAAATCTTACATAGATTTATCTATTCACAAAGCTAACTATGTCAAAAACTATCTTGAAGACTAACTTTGCACATGTATATCTTTATGTGCTACATCGCATGATCTAAAACTTAGTAAACATCAATTAGGCATAAAATTGAAAAACCCCATATGATAAATTTATCCTCACACCTTCATATGTGTGAAATATAAAAACATCAAAATACCTTCTCATATTTTCTTACCATATTACAAATTTGGCTAAGTATGGGAAAACACTATCAAAATGCCTAGGAGCCCAATTTTGCACTTGCATATCTTTTATCCGTCTTAGTTACATGACATTATACTTATAAAGTATCAAATAGGCACAAATGTGATCACAACCATATGATCAACTCCCCCTAACTCATCCACACATGGTAATGGTGATGTCAACAAACTACCTACTCAAATTTTTTGCCACTAGACCCAAAATGTCTAGATGAAAATAATGATCAACCTAATGAAATCCACTCATGGACATAAGAAATAAAAGATTATAAAACATTTTATGGATATATTTCACATTCACAAATCATCATATTCATCCCTCATAATCCTTAACCATGCAAACTCTAAGGATCAATCAAGCCTTCTTCAAGCATACTAGGACAAGCTCATTGCACACTTTGTCATTATCACTTAGACTACCAAGTCACTTCGTCCACTCACTAGGACACCTCTATGACATCACCATGATATTATTGATAACTCTCTAATAGGTGTGTGATTACAAGATGTTATTGATTGATTTAGTGGCCTTTTGAGATCATAGTTTACCATTTAAAGACCAAAACCTTTACTTTTAGACCACATACACATAGTTTCAAAAGAAGATTGATAATGAATATCACAAGAGTAAATTATAATCTTATTAAAATTTATTCAAGATGTTTTTATGTATATTCATCTCCCTTTTATAGTATTATATCCCACTATGCTTGAATATACTAAATACATCAAATAATCTCAAAGTGAGTCATCAGGTGCCATCTTCAACTATCTTAGTTCATTGGGTCTAAATCATAATACCACTTCAATTCATTTTTCAAGACATAAAAATATACTCACTTTCCATGGGGATACCTAACATAAGATGAAATTAATACATGATACTCATAATCCCTTCACTTGACAACCAAGGAACAGTCCTTTGAGTTTCCCTGATTCCTCAAAATACATGACAACTATGAGGTTTTCATAATAGGCCAAATATCCCAATACTCAATTTGACACATTTCTAGGCCTAAGGATATAAATTATTCAATAGGTACTATTCATGTGGTTTTTATGAATAATGTCTCAAACTTTTCCTAGTTGAGGGTTATAGGATCATACACCTTTAGAGCACAAACATGATTCCACCATAATTTTGCATTAGCCACCAATTAATAGGCCCTAATGCAATATTTAACTTTGGAACTAATGTTATGAAAGGTTAATCTTACTTTCACAAGGTAACCATCCATGCCTCTACTACATCACCAAACTCTCCTCCTATATAAGTAGGAGGTGGGATCTTCTTGAGTTCCTTAATGATATGGTTAATGGAAACTTGGGGTTATGTTTGTTCACCATCTACATCCATGTGTTCCTCAATTTTTAATTTTAACCATGTATTTAAATGTTGTAAATATTTGACCATGTGTATCCAATTTATCTTTTATTTATTAGATTATAGTCAAGATTCCATTTAAAATGTTATCATTACCCACTAGGTTGTCAACATTATTTTGATTGACATTGTTGTCAACATTATAGTCACTTTCAACCACCATAGGGCCTTCATTCCTCCTTCTACCCCAGGTAACTCTCTCTCCACCTCTACCTCCACATGAAAGATTATTATCATTTCCACCTTTGTTAGCCATGTCCTCACCATGTTGAGATATACAAATTGATGTTTAGACTTATCCCAAATATTGATAGAGTTGGAAATTTGTCTCTAATACTAAATATCAAAACATTAAAATATATACTTTAAAATTCCAACTTTTTGATATTATGAACCTATTTTCAATAAATTAATTTCTTGATAAGGTACAATTGATTATAGTAATTAAACATTCTACCTCATACAATCACACTGTTAAATATCATTAGAAAATTCAAACATGTTTTTTCCCATACTTTGAATAGAGCTCATACCTTATGATCAAAATAATATTAGTATACACATCCATAAATTATTGTTACATAATATCTATTGTGATAAACTTAGTATTTAAGTAGTGTTATTTCATCACTAAAATAATGTATATATTAGATTTACAAACCAAGGCAATCATTCCCTCACTATACCATTTGAGATGTATGTCATATCGATCAATAATTTTAGTATTTCATTATGTTTCCCTTAGAGTTAAAATGCAAGGCCTCATCAAGTATTCTCATCTTTCTTATGCACTCTTCAAAATTTCTTTGGTAACTTAATCTAGTGATAGAACTGTGAATGATGCCTTTAAGGTACTTATATTTTTATGTTATGCTCATATTAGTTTTTAATTATACCAAGGAAAATTATATATATATATATATATATATATATATATATATATATATATGACATTATAATATATTCAAGAGATGTCATGTTATAAACCATTAAAATAATTAGTAATTACTTTTAATTACTTGATGATTCAAGACAAGAATTTTATCATAATCTCATGTATAATTCATAATCCAAATCAAACACTTTCCATGTAATTATTATCTATGAAATTATTAGCTTAAGGTTTTATACTTAAGTTTAAAAATGACAAGGAACCCTTTTTAAACCATTATTAAATAATCTATACACCCTTGTCATTACTTTCTCTCATAGGTTCCTTAATGCTATAAATGTTCTCAATGATGTGTTAACCTCATGATGAAAACAAAGTAAAGATACTTGATTTATTTGAATTTACTTTATCAATTACAACTTGTGTAAAAATAAACCATGTACAATGAACAAATCAACATTACCACAAAAAAAATCCTATTATGCTTAAGGAGAAAAATATAAAACAACAAATACTTGAAAATATATTTAGTTAGAAACAATCAATTCCTTAATGCACAGAGTTTGAGAGTAATGTTTAATCAATCCAAATTATATACATAATAAAATAGACATTCCACTGCTTTATTACCTAATAAGATAATTGTGAGTTATTCAGTATCCATTTATAGGAGATATAATCTTGGGCCTTCTAAAGTCCAACACCGCACTACTTAACAATAATGGTAACCTATTCAAGATAAAATAAAATAAAGAATAAAATAAAAAGGAATTAAATCATAAACACTAATAATTAATCTTGATACACAATGATAATCCCATTTGATTTATAGGTATAATTGAATTAGAGTTTCTTAATTATCTTCCATGCCAATTTATTAGGGATGGAGATAGAATCCCCTAAACAAACCATTTCTCCCTTATAAAAGATAAAAGCAAGTAATTATTTAATTATAGTATATGAATTTATATATTATTTTAAAAGTAAGACCCATAATAGAACATATACATTTACCTTTGTTAGGAAATAGCTACAATCCATAAAGATGAATCTCAATTAATAAGAAAATTACTCAAAATCCCTTCATTAGGTTAAGTTGAAACTGTGTTATTTCAAATTCACCTTAGTATGACATAAGATTTTATTAATGAGTTTCTCATTTAAACCAATATGAGCAAAAAAATTCACTTAAATAGAGATCCATATGTAACTAGATTAAATTCAATGTGAAAATAGGATATCACCATGATATAAGTTAAATAATGATGATATCATGAATATGAATCTCTTTAACATAAATGAGGAACATATAACAACTTATAAAAATAAATTTTTAAATATTAGTATACAACATAATTTAGGGTTATTCAATTTATAGAATTAAAAGCACCAATGATGAGTTCCTAGGTCTGTTATTGGTATTAATAATATAAATAATGCATTAAACACACACAACCCAAGACTTTTTCCATAAATATCACACACTAAATCAATGTTCTGATTAATGTGTTATAGGTTAGCAGGTAAGCAATCACCTAATTTAGATGAAGATTATAAATTAGAATAATCTTTATAAGGAAGAATAAAGTTTAATAATAATATGCATTATTCTAATCATAACTATATCATGCCACTTAATCCTTTTCTACACTTAACACTTTGTCTTATAGCCAAGTCATTAGAAAAAATTGTCTTAAAAGATAATACTTATCATGGAACATATAATTAGATGAAACAAAGAGACTTTAGTTATAAGATTTGAAATTTTAATCTAAAATAACATCATCTTCCTTATGAACTTCATTCATCTTAAGCCTTGATGTACTCTGAGATTCTGAAAATAACTAAAACTTTTCATGTTATAGATCTTGTAGCCATAATTTTTGTAAGTTAAAATAATATAATACTAAATCTCTAAATTAATAATACTTAGAACATAGTAATTTAAATAAATATATCACAAGCAATGCCATAATTATAACAGATCAACCAATGTTTAATACTCAGATCACACAAAGCATTGTTACCCAAAAGTCAACTTTACCACTCATGACTAGGATTATTTAATGAAGACCATTCATAATATTAGTTTTATCCACAAAAAATGTATTAATAACAATTAAATAAAACTTGATTATAATACACAAGTCTCATAAAATAATCATCACATAAATTTAAAAGGTATTACTCATGTCTAAGGCTATTTCAATACATTTAATCATTTATTGCATAATGACTAATGTTAATACATATATAAACCATTATTGGTTTGCCTAGTATTATCCAAACTCATAGATAGAGTTGATAAGGATAACTTGTATGCCATATATGGTTACATCAAAGAAATTAAATAGAGTAAAACTAATTAATCACACTGCTTATGTCATGCTAGACTCTACAAGATAAGAAACAATGCTATTTGCCTCATAAGGTCATCGACACCATTTTTACAATCATTATTTCAAATGAATCTAAAATCTCAAATCGTAATAAATTTTTTTCAAGCACAACCATACTACATTAGGATTCCATTGTATAATCATTGAATGGAAAAAAATAGAGTAAGATGATCCCAACCATCAGTAGCCCTTACCACCCCATTCATCAACCATGAGATTGCAAGAGTTCATAAAAAAGTAACATAGAGATATAAAATTATAAAAGAGTAACATGCAATAAAATATTGGTTCCACCATTGAATTAGGGTTTATAATTTACACATTGTCACTATAATATACACAAACTAAAACTGACAATACAAACCAAGGTTTCACTCTACATGCAACATGCCAAGACCACCATTTAAGGGTTATGAAAATGAATCATGCACCCAAAATTCCATTGTTATCTGAGGTTCATGAAGCATAAAAATATGATAAGGATGAGGATATCTAGGATATACTTTAGTGTGAAATATAGTGTATCATATTCATACAAGAGGTTGGATAACATAAACATAACAAGTGTGAATTATCATGAATTAAGTAGGAGGAAAGAACAACCAATAATTTAATTAACATAAGTAGAGTATTAAAATTAAATTAGACAAAAATTATTTAAGCATTATACATGAGAATTCACTCAAGGAATCAATTAATAAATCACATAGGTAACCATAACCAGATAAATCTCTATTGATCGCTTCAAAAGTGGAACTCTATTCTTCTTATAATTAAAAGTATATATAGATGCTTCTAATCTATAAATATTAATCTTATTCTCATACTTGGTGCCAAAATTGGAGTCTATTCCTATTATAACCTATTATAAGTCATGGATACAGGACAAAATAGATCTATACATGATAAAATGAGTACATAACACATGAATATTAGACAAATATTTTACATAGATTTACAATCTAAATTCTTCTCCCAACACTTTCCCAGACTTAAAATGTTGTCTTGTCTGGAGACAACATCAAAAGATATTCAAACTTGAACAAATGAGTAGAGGATAAAGAAATGGTTAGAACGGTAAGAGTTACATTAATCACTCAAGGCACCATTTCTAGTTTTCACATCTTACACACTACTTAACTACCTTTTTAGGTTTTCATATAAGTAACATACCAACCTACCACCCTTTATGGGTTTTCAATAGGATGGTGTAACCAAGTGGTCACCCTTTACCAGTTTCCAACTAAATTGGTCTCACTTATCTTACTAAATCATCCCTAATACAAAATGTTTATACAAAATTGTTCAAAATTTGTACTCTATGCAATACTTAACTTGATGAAGGTGGCATAGTCACAGAAAATGACTAACTAGATGAATCTTTCAACGTGAACTACATAGCCTTATGCTGAGAAATGATCTATTGGGACTTAGAAGGTAGATTTTACACATGTGTGTTGTCAATCTGGGTAACTTCACTAGAAAATGGAGTTAGATCAATTTTATAGGTATGTCAATCCAGTATGACTTCTTGGATCATCCATAGTAGGGTGTGTAATAGAGCATGGTAACCAATGATCTATTTAATATTTGTGTCATTAGTTATACTCATGGATTCCTTGGTTTTGGTGACCCTTGTCTAAATCTTACCACTCAGTTACTCTATCTTGTCTACATGTCATTGAGCTTAGACGTTAGTGAATGAACTACATAATAACTGACTCTACCAGTTGAGGAAGTTTTTTTGAACATTATCCCTAGCATTGAGAAAATCCTAGAGTGATCTATCCTTCTCATTCCTAGTGGTAATGTGGCTATCCATGGTTGCTTTAGTGGTGGTAGCGATTGTAAAGTCTATGCTAGAATTGGATAGGTAATTATCTAGTTACTACTTCTAGTCCAGCAAGCTATGTGTGGCCTATTTTTATTGAAGCATAATAGTGTCCAACATGCCTTGATACTCCTCTAGTAAAGTGATGAGAATTATAGCCTTGATTTTAACATCTTATCCCAATGTGTTGATTACATGACTTTTTAGGTTGTGCACTAGTCCTTGGTTAACTTAGAGACTAGAATCTTGAGTCTAAAATGGTTGGACATGAATTGGTCCTTAATTAATTGAATGACCAACTTATGATAGGTATATTAGATAAGTTTTTCAATTTTTTGAAGATGAGCCTTGAACTCAACATTTCAAACCTTGGATTAATCCATTTCTTATTCTAGAGAGGCTACCTTCTATGTAATGGACTCTTGGAATGTTGTCATACCCTCTAGTTATTTATTTAATGGTAGATATCTAGTGATGTTTCCTACTAGAGATAGAATGTTAAAAATGTGACTAAAGTTGTTGAAGGGTCAAGTTGTGTCATGGTTGCATGTGGAAGAGAGAAGGTGGTGTGTTGAATATCCATAATCAGGATGTCTCATAGCCAGACTCCTAAAAGCATTTATATTAGCTATAAACCCATTAGATTGGTAATTAGTTATTCTTATTTTGAATATTCTAGTTTATATTATTTATGCTTAAGTACCTATTATTGTTATGTCATGGCCTCTACTACAAGCTTGCATTATTGCATAGTGTCTTCATATTATTATCTTTTAACATCCTCCTCTACTTTTCTAATAGGCTCATCATGTGTAGCTTTTTATTTCACCTATTCTTCCTCCTATAATTTTTTCACACATGTTTTTTCTTTCTTCTATTCCTCCATAGTAGTAGCCTTACCTTGTTTAGCCATAGCCTATGCATGTGCTTGTGCTTGTGATTATGTATATCTTTGTGCTTATGCATTGGTTGTACTTTCTTGTTATGCCTATGCTTAGGCCTATTATTTGCATAGGGATTCATATTCATCTTATTTATTATTCTTTGAAACTTATTTGACATGTTACTATGTATAAATGGCATCTTCTATGGCTTGCTTGGCTTGTGTCATTATATCTTATGTTTTATTTCCTTCTTTAGCCTTATCCTTTACAATGATCTCAACTTATTTGCTCTTCTAATCTTGTGCCTCTTATGCTTACTTACCTACATCAATAGCTTATTGTGCCTTCTTGGCCACCTTTAGAGCCTTCTATTGGTTAGACTCTACATCTTGGTCCTTTTGTGTAGCTTCAGCTTTTCTAGCTTGCCAACTTTCTTGTTGAGCTTGTTGTTGTTGATCCTACTCCTTCTGGCATTTCTTCTTCTCTTTTTTGACTCAACATTTTATAGTATGAGATAATTGTTCCTATTAATCTTATTGTTATTTAATTGTAGGTTTATTTAGTATGAGATCTTTGAACTCTTGGGCTTGTGGTGAAAGCAGTGAATCACTTGGATAGACCATGGAGCTAAAAACATGTGCTTTCTTGTGTTTGAGGGTAACCAACCTACATTTGGGTGGTGTCAAAGTTGAGGATGGAGTATATTGTGCTTCTTGAAATGTGGTTGGTTAGCCAAATGTGCATTATTCAAGGGTAGGTAAGACCCCAGCCTCATTCCTAGTTCATGGTCTATGCATGAAGGAATATCACAAGCTTTTTAGAAGTGGTGCAAAGACATCTTCAGCTATGAAGGTGGTAGAATGTTATTTCTATAATAATTTAACCCTTCACTATAGGTGTTTAACTTCTTTCTATATAGTATCAATGATAATAGATACAAGGAATAGTGGTAGGTCCACCCACATATTTGGAGTAACCTTCATGTGCACTTGGAACATGCACACAACCTTCTAGAAAATTAATTCATTTTCATCCTCTCTATCATAAAATTCCTTGGTCATATCAGCAAGAATTACCTAGTAGACTTATTATTTGTTAATGCCCATATATGGTAGGTTTCACGAGCTTACAATCTAAGGCACCTTAGGATCATCTAACCAAGTTATAATGCGCCTTGTCTTGTAATTAAATGGAGGATATGTGGATTTATGCTTGACAACAAGCTTGTGTCTTACTTTATATGGATTTTAAGTAGTGTATTTTTCTTATTATTTTACTATAGGGATGGCTATGCCAGGTGGCATAGCTTGGAGTGGTGTTGCACACTTGGTTGTGAAGGCTTTATGTTTGGTGACTTTAGCCTGCACCATGGCCATGGTAAAAAATAATGTTAGAGGTATAAAGGGAAACTTAGTAGCTCATGGATATGGATGAATACACCTTATGGAACCAAGGTGATAGTAACATGTTAGCCTAAGTATTGAATTATATCTTAGGCACCTGAAGATGTGTGGTGATTAGATCTAGGGACTCCTCCCACCATGTCTTGAATTTCCCCTCATGGGCTAGGGATCCACACTTAGGTGTCCATATCAAGTTAGGGAATTGATGAATTGTCCATTAATCAATGACAAGGTGAACCTCTCCCATAAGGGACTTCCATTTTTTGAAGCACAACAAAAAAATGAGTAACTGGTACTGGAATGTTTGTTTAGGAGATGTGCAACACTTGTTAATATTAGTTAGTAGAACTAAATAAAGTATTTAGGTTTATTAAACTACTCATTTTGATGGATCATGTTGTGGGAAATGTCCATTACCCCTTTTTGAAATTTATTAATAGACTTGGTGGTCTACCAAAACCTCCATGCGATGCATTCTACTAGGATATAGACTAGTTCATCATGAATTTCTTTATTGGGGTCCCTCTAGATCCCTGAACATATGAATCTCAAGCCTCCTTAAGAATGGGTAGCATTCTCATCTTGTACAGGAAAAAATAATCTCCTCACATAGACATGCCTAAATATTAGGCCATTTCTTCTATGTTAATGATGATCATAGTGTTGGGCCCAATGTAGATGTTATTTTCATTGTAATGGTTAAGCAAGACTTGTAAAATATCTCCCAAGTTACTAAAAATGGGCATTCAAAGTAGGCACTTGACATCTATGTTGTGGAAGCAATGAGGGATTGTGAGATCTAATGGTTATTCGACATCAATGAGGTCTAGGAAAAATAGATTTTGCTTTACTAATTGAATAAAATCAAAGGGATTTAGATCATTCAATGTTGTTTGTTAAATGGCTAGATCGACACCCATTACTTCTTTCTGAGTTTCTATTAAACCCATGATGAGTTATGAAGTATTCATGATTACTAAGTGATGAAATTGAAACTCTATTAGCTCTCTATATAGTAAATTAGTTTTTCTATTTGAAATTTTATCTCATGAAAATATTTAAAAAGATGAAATGCAGACTTGGTTCACAAGCTTATGCCTTTATAGATTTTGCACCTATTAGTTTCCATGTAAATTTCATGTTGATATATCCATTTGACATGAATACAATTATTGATGTGGAAAATCTTATCTGATCTAGAAATTAATATAGTTAGTCATTAACACATATGTGGAGATACGTCATTATGTTCTTTGTTGTTCATACAAGAGTATAATTGGATGGTTTTGACCAGCCATTGATTTGTTAAAGATTAGGTAAATCAAACCTTAGATCTAGCATTAACTACTTGAGGATGAACATTATATAGTGAAGATCTCAGTTGATGTGACTTATCTATACATTTCCTAGACATAATTGATTTCTTTCACTCCTACTAAAATCTACAATGGTGCACGTGAATTCTCCTATGCATAGTTGATACATGCTATACTTGGTATCTTGGTTCCTAAATGGTAGTAAAGAGATCATCTACAAATACACACACATAAATTTAAAAAAAACACACACAAGAAAACATTCAAAAATTATAAATCCTAATCTACTCATTGTTACTCATCACCCACTCACTTAGCATAAAGAGATCAATTAAGATTATCGGTGGTAGGGCTTAAGCCTATAACCATTCACCCATCTTAGTAAAATTATTTCATATAGATCTCTCAAAATAATGGTTCCTTATTGTGATATTTCATATATAACATAAGTCCCTTTTCATATAATTTGTAATTTACTTGAAAATGCTTTGAAATGACTATCATATAACAAACTGATTAGTCTTTATGAAATTCCTTATGGCATAGATTCATATCATGCCATGTTTTTTGGCTCTGCTTATGAACTTCATGCATCTAGGATGCTCTACATCAACAATCATCCATCCTATTCAATTTTATAATTTTTTTGGTGAGAGACTAATGATCCCCTATCTCATGGCCATTGTAATTCGTAGACTAGGTACCAAATATTCCATTGACATAATTGATTCAAGCCCATAGACTAACTAGAATGGAGTAAATCCTATGGGCCTCTTATAGTGCATGAAATATGCCCATATAATTATAAGAATGTGATCTTCCTGATCATCCCTCTTAACATTATAGACATTTGTCAACATTATTCCCAAAAAAAATTTAGAAGCCCTAACCTGGCCTTTAGCTTATGGATGGTACGCAGTACATTTATGATGAGAAATCACTGTTGACCAAATTTAAACTTGTAAGTCAAATTGGGATCCCTATAGGTAAAAAATTGATATTTGTATGTTTTTATGGGCCTATTATAATGTCATGAAGTATTTAATAGCTCATTTGGTGTGATTTTATGTGTATCTAGCCTTGGTCATATCTTTTTAATCCTAAGAGTCATTGTGGGGGTCAATATAGAGCATTAAATGAGTTGTATGAAATAATTTGGAAATGTGAAAGTTTAAAATGGTGATTTCACAGCCCATGTTTCCTAATAAGTCTTAAATAACTATTTATAACTAAAAAGTGGTAGTTTCTTTAGAAGAAAGGGTAGTTTTCTTGGGAAAAAAGAGCATTTAATGAGGTGTATGGAATTATATGAACTCTTGCAATTGAGTAAATTTCAAAAGTTTCCCTTGGTATTCCACACACTTGTTCTGATGATTATTTTGATTAAAATATCTAATAAAATGAGAAAACCACTCCTCTCTCCTCCCACTAGGCTTGGTAAGCAAGAATGGTCCTCAAGTTTTTAGATAGTACAACCAACAGGGGAGGTTTTAAGAAAATTGCTCCTAAGGGTATCTCCTAAGCTCACTTATATTATATTTTATATTTGTCTTTAGAATAATTATGGCATGTGCTTTATGAACCATTCTTAAGAAGTTGGCCTATCTAATTTGCTTGCTAATTTGTGCACCCTATAGTTTTTTATCTTGATTGAGTTTTTGTATGCAACTAAAGGAGTGATATGACTTTCATATGTCTTATACTCTCATCTCACATGTTCCCAATCCTTTTTTTCAAGTTTGGAAGTGGTTTAATGAGCCAACTAACTCACTTTACACTCCAATTTCACCTTTTATAGAAAGTCTCTTTATCTTAAATGGATTTAATCCAATGTATAATGGTGTCTTACTCCAATGGGTTAGGTAAATATTCTTATTTCAAAATTTTGATCTCCAAAGTTAGCATCATAAAGATTACAATTCATTAGATGCACAATTAGCTCCCAGCTCCTCTTGACTCTTAGTCATGAATTGTAAAGGTTCTAAGAACGTCCTTAGAAGTGTGATGAAGGTTTAAAATATGTGTTAAATCTTATTTTAACATTAAATAGTGAATTAATATTTAAAATGGTAAATAAAATGCTATGGAAGTCAGACTTAGTCACTCACATAGTCTTCTATCATTAGTATTCACCTTTGGGTGCCCTCTAGGAAGATGACCAGGTTGGAAAAGATATATTTGAGTTATATTCAAAATTTTAAGGTTTAAAACATAAATTTGAAAATTTTATAAGGTGATAGAGTTCATCAAATGGATATACATCATGAATTGTTTGAAATATACCTTCATTGCCTATGTTATACTACAATATTCCACCTACATGTGGTACCATAGGGATTAAGATGTTATATAAATGTGTAGAAACAAGTGGTAAAAATATTATTGAGGTTTTAATGAATTTATTAGATAATGGAAGATAAATTTTGGATGATATATTATAAAATAGGTCTGTAAGGTTGTATCTTTGGATGATGACTGTGTTCAAAGATCAAGTCTCTAAAAGCATAAAATAGAGCACCTTGCCATTTTGTGGATGTCATATGATAAGGTTTACAAAGGATTTGATTCATATTAATTATTTCACATTGTATTCTACACATATTATAATAACTTTGAAAAAAAATTGAGGTGTATTTTTAGTGGAAGGTAGTTGTTAGAAGGCTCAAATATGTACTTTTGTTCACTAAAATCAGGGAGTGACATCTACAAGAGTTAAGCTCCAAAAGGACCTTCATACCCAAAATTGTGAATAAGGCATGTATCCATTTGGGGTGATAGAATTGAATTTATAATCACATTTTTATTTTAGATTCACAAAATAATTTTTGGAGGGAAAGTTGGAATTCTATGTTTTGGGGTCTTTGCACACCTACAGGGCCCTCTTGCCTGAGATGTTGATTTAGAGTTGCTACAAATCCATAGTATGAGATTGGGGATGGAAAAACATTTAAATTTTGAGTAATATTATTGAGTTTATATTACATTTTATTCCAATAAACATCAAACTTTATTTGGGTGACTAGGTCTTTTAACTCAGCAAGTACATCTACAGGCATATCTTGGTCTAAAAAGACCACCTACAGTTGACTATAGGAATACATAGTCTATGACTCAAACCTAAGCATAGAAACTCAATAGATGAAAAAAATTTAAAATTTAAAAAACAACTCCTAATAACTCAAAGGATACCAATATTATGTGAAGCACACTCCAAGTGGAAACTACACCTACAGAATCCTACTTGTCTCAATACAATTAACTGTGTTTGACTATGATGAACAGTGAACAAATTTGGGGATTGTGAGTGTAGGAAGTGCATAAGGATGATATTAATAGGTTAAAACCAATTTAAAATGATATTATGATATTTTAAATAGGCATATATACATTTAATTTAAGCTTTAATCATGTAGAACCACCTATAGGAAAGAGGAATACAGTCATAGTCATATGACCCCTATTTAGGCCAATCAAGGTAGGGTGTGAACAAAACAAAGTTTGAAAGGAGCATAATGATAATTTTTTTAAGGACATATAAATTTATTTAATTCATCCAAATATATCCTAATAATATGGTAAAAAATGGAGGAATGGATCTAATCAAGTAATATACAGTTTATACCCCAAACCCTGTGCACATTATCCTTTTAGACAGTCTGTCTTGGGTTTTGAAAGAGTTGGAGGGTAAAATGATATGACCAAGGGATGAAAATTGGTATATATAATCTATATTAATTTATTAGTCCCATCCAAAATTTATTTTTTCTATGAAAATAGGGCAAGTACCCTCTATTTTATCTCAAAAATAGGGTATTCCTATAGAGCACAAACTGGTAGGTTTTGAAGAAGGAAGGTGATAAAGTGAACCAAGATCTGATTAAACCTTGAAGGTATGTTATAAAAGTTTTATAATTCATATGAAAACATGATAAAACATTTCTAAAGTCTTGAATCTACATAAGTTTTCCAAACCTACAAGAGTTGCACTTAGGCCTATTAGGCAGGGTTTTGGCCTAAAGCCCAAATAAGAAGTCATTTTCACTTCCATCTATAGGATGGATTTATAATACATTTATACATGTATATTCATGAATAAAATATGTTTCAAAAATATTTTTATGCAAATAAGTCACAAATAAATCCACTTTTGTCTTAAAACTAGTTCAAGGTTGCATAAAATGGAGAAAAGAACTCGATTAGGTAAAGTTGGAAGCTCATAGCTACTTAAATGCTTTACATGGGTGCCCAATAATATTGGAAAAGTTAAATAGGGTATTGGTCAAGTGTTTTGTGGATTTGGTTCCTGATTTCAATGTCATAACTCTATGAACAAAGCTTAAGAGCCTAAAAGACCTAAAACCCTTACAAACCCTAAATAAGGACCTAATTGGGAAAACAAGGAAGGAGATGTGTCCAAATGGACCAAAATGGTTTGGAAAATGATTTAATAATATTTTTTACTCTCCAAATACCATTTTCATCTAATTTATTTATTCTTTATATATATGAATAGGGTACAAACTACTTCTTTTTACTATTTTATGTATTGTGTAGGTTCTAGGGACTTTTAAGGGATGAAATCAACTTTGGGAAGAATATAGAGACTTATTATAACTCAATACAGTCATTTAATGATTCATAAAAACTCATAAATGTGTCTACCAATAGCTTCATCTTAGCCAGTCAAAGCTAGCAAAGTGAGCAAGATGGTGAGAAGTGTGAAAACTTCAAGTAAGTTGTTTTTAAGGTGTGTCTAATGCTTATAAATCCATATATGGCCTTAAAACATGTAATTCATTCCATTTTATGTATTTTCATGATAAATTAAAGCCTTTTTGGAATCCAAGTGTGTGAGGTGTGTGAAGTAGGGAGTTTGTTTGATTACAGGCAGTGATGGATCATTTTTAGAGGAATTCAAGTGATTAAGAATACAACCAATGTGTAGTCATAATAAAAATAAATTTTTAAAACTTTAGCATGACTTATGACACCCAAACCATAGGTCTCTCCTACTTGCTTACACAACCCACTTAGGCATGTTTTTAATAGTTCCTAATCACTTGAAGCCTTCTAGATTTAGCCCCTATTATTCCAAATTCCTCTCCTAGGCACATATTTATCCCCTAAGGTCCCTTTCCCCCTAGACAATAGTACCATAAGTTGGAATACAACACTAGGACCTAGGGTGTCCACTTTCTAACACTATTGTCCAAGTCCACAATAGCCTCAAACTATCAGATTTTCCTAAATCCTTATCTTTTCCCTTGTTAGCCTAATGCAAGTTCATCTAACCTAAGATAACTAGTTTACCTATAAAATCCCATTAAAAGGTAATTTATAAGGGGTTTAAATCATTAAAAAGGCACAATATATAAATATACTAAAGCACACTCAAGCAAATATTTCTATTCTCTACCTACAACCAACCACTATTATTTCTAGCCTATCCAAGCTCCCACACCAATCATGAGTCATCTCAATCTTTCCCAGATTTGCATACACTTGAATTATATACATAGGATTGCAAAATACACATTCAAATGAGAAGAACTACATTGGCCTTGATCCCTCTTTGAATTATTGGTAAGTAGGTAACATGCCCACACATGGGGTGTGATCACATGTTAAGTGAATATTACACACTAACCCATTTTTTAAGTTGGATTGGATATCACCTATCAAGAATGAAGAGGAACTAGGATATTTTAAGATAAAATAAATTGCACATGGATATTTTTTAACAATAAGGACTTGATATTGTAGGCACAGGGTCTCCCAGAGTAGATGAATAGAACCTAGAAAGCTCAAATACTAAGGACTACACTACCAAAAATAGACTACAGTGCTAGACTTATAAGTGTCCCATTTTTGGTGCTCTTATATAGGAAAAAATAGACTTTTGGATCTTATTTCTAATAGTCTAACCATCTAGATTAGCAATTTATAGCCTTTGTCTCCTCCATCTCAGCCTAAAATCAGTGAAGTTTCACTCTCTATCCCTTTATTTGCTATTTTTAGAAATCAATTAAGAACTTTTAGATTAAATAATTTAGTAGGTTAATTAAGTCATGTTTATTTACTAATTTTCCCCTTAATCCAAACCCATTTACTATTTAGAAAATCAACACCTATAGTTTCCCAAATTCAATAAAACATTTGGTGAACATAACTTTGAATTTTTGCACAAAAACACTAGAAACCCTAAGGATAATTAATTCTAATTTTTTTCAATATTTTCTTGATTTCTATTGAATTTAAAACTTATAAAACTAAAAATTAATTGAAATATTTTTAATAATTCACTAAAACCCTAGTTTGCACATCCTAGGTTCTATATGCATACAAACACTTTCAAACCACTAAGAAAAATATATTTATAATTTTAGAAAGTTTTTTAGATTTTTCCTAAATTTTTCAAGCTCAATTCTATAAATTTATAGTGTTTTTTTCAAATTAATACATTAACTTTGAAAAAAATCATTTCAAAGCCCTAGTTACTTCAACTAAATCCCAATAATTTTTAAGTAATATTCCATTTATTCTCTACAAATTTTGATTGAAAATTAAAATCAAAAAATCACTTCAAATTTCAAAAATTCATAGTAAATTCTAGAAAATTTATTTATCTCAAAATCCCAGTTACATCTGCTAGGTCCCATTCAAGAAAGTAATTTCTCTTTAGTTTTTGAATTTTATCTTACATACTTAGCTCATAAAATCAATTTCAAATTCAAAAGTTCATAGTATTTTACAAATAATATTTCTGAAAAATCCCTAGTTTCATACACTAGGTCCTATTTCTTCTTGAGGTATCACCTTACTCCTATAGCTAAATTACAAAAATGATGCTCACTTATTTACACATGCTTATTACATTTCTTGCAAATAATAAATAAACCATAATAGGCCCTATCATGTACATGAATGATGAAGTCTATCATATGTTATTACAAAGTTTCATTCTTTGCTTTACATGTTTACTTTTTATAGTATGGAATGATATCCAGCAAACTATCTTTGCATATATTAAGACACCTCTTATCCCACCTCCCTTGGAACTTGTATTTCATGCTGACTACTATTACATGGTTGATTTCACCATCCCACAGGTCACTACCCATCACCAGTGATCCCAATTAGCACCTTTCATCCCTCCAACTCCTCACCCAATCGATTATCTATGCTCTCCTCCTACACACACTATTAATCCTATACATATAGTTGATAATTTGGTTAGAGTTTTTACTTGATGTGTCATTATCCCACCTCCTCACCTTTTTTATTATCTATGCTCTCCTCTTACACACACTACTAATACTATATGGATAATGGATAATGCAGTTAGATATATTACTCAACATGATATTATCCCTCCTCTACCCACCCAAGAAACCTACAACCCACCTATTCCATCCCATCCCTGACCCATGCCTCTTACACAAATAGATTTAAATAAGACATGATATTTTGGATTAGTTTCATAATACTCCAACAAAAATTTCAATGTTATAATTGCTATAAAAAGCCAATGTGTTTAAGGATATTCTCTATCAGGCACTCACTCAGACTTCCATGCTAGCTAAATTTAAGCCTTCTTATTTTTCATTAGTGGTCAACACACTAAAAACTATTAAATATGACATTTATTTTGATAAAGAGTCACACCATCTTAGGCATTTATTAATCAGAACTTACCATTATTCATACAAATTCAAATCAAAACTCATGTAGTAAAGAGAGTTCTACTTGATAATGGTGTTAGGATAAATATATGAAATATCACATTCTTATAGGCTATGGGTGTAGATATGGCATCTATGTAGAATTTATATAAGACTATTAAAGGGTTTGAGGACATACCACAACAAACATTGGGCACCATTGCTTTGGATATCACGGTAGGGCCCCAAAGCCTTACTACCTAGCTATAGCTTATGCCTAGTCTTGTCCATTATAATATTTTACTTAGATGACCATGGATACATGCTATGAAAGTTATTACTTTTACTCTAAACCAATGTGTCAAGTTCATTCATGACAAATATCTCTACACATGTCTAGCAAATAATCAACCATTTATATATTCTCAAGTTATAGAGTCATCTTTGACTATTTCACTAGATAGGGCAACTCTTATCATTTAGTCACCACTTCATCATATCCCTCTTGATAAAAGACATACATATGATGTGGGAGAGACCAACACCTCTCACATTCCTCCAATTCTAGATATATCTCTAGATCCAAATGCTCAGCAGTTATAACAACTCTAGTCACTCCAATAGCCATAGTAACTACACCTATTACACTTATGCCATCACCAAAAGTAGTTCCACTAGTTCTAGTTGCTCCCATAGATATATCCCCTTGGGCTGATAAAAATACTCTCATAAAATCATCAGCTTCTCCTAATATAGTTACCAAGAATACTATTTCATAGTTACCCCTTGTGGCAAATTTAGAGTTACCTTATGTACATGATGTTGACAAAAATTCCTAGGCTACTTCAAATGATGATGACACAACACCCACACTCATAAATAATTATCTATGTGGATTGAACTTTACACTAATTAGCCTAGGAAAATATCAAGATGATTCTAGATCACTTATTAAGCATCCTACATCACTCTTAGAATCTCATGACACATTCTTAGGATATACTCCATATTCATAACCATAGATAGATCACTGGACACATACAGTTAACATGGTTACTTCTACAAATAAAAATATAGTCATTCAAATCTAGGCAGTACACAACATCGACCACAAATTTCACTACAAATGTTACTTGATCATAAATTAATCAATCTTCCTATAGTATGACATAGATATATCAACAAATTATCACAAAAGGAAGGTAACCCATTTTGCCTTTTTCATAGGATCACCAGCTATGATATCGACTCATGTATAGATTTACAATAACAATTAGATAAAATACAAGATCAAGGCATTATTTAGATCACATCACCACCAACACCACTACCAATGAAATAACCTACCAACATGACTAAATGACCAAGAGTAGAAGCAACATCTCCAAAACTAGAGCAACCCTCAGTTTGTCTTTGATTTAATGACAACACAAACATAACTCTTACATCATATGATGATTATCTTGATGTATTTGATGATGGCCAAAATATTTTCCTAAATTTTTATCCCTAATGGCCTCCATCTTAGGATCTCTTCCCACCCCCAGCCTCATCTCTCATATAATAATGTGATGTTTATATATAATTTTCTTTTCAGCATTGATTATACATAATTTCCTCTACTTTATATTACATAGCTCAAATATTTGAAAATACAAAAATAGTATAATATTTCAAAAATACAAAAACATGTCAATTATATGAATCATCTATGTTTTACACTACTAACCATTATGCTAGACTTATATTACATTGTTTTATGTTATTGTTTGTTGATTTATCTATATTACTAGGCTTCACTTGATCTTCTTTGAGTGTGGTCAATGCATCTAGGTCCTTCATTCTTCACTCTACCCATCGAGGGGGCATCTTACTTCTATATTTCAGATACACATCAATACATCTACCTACTAGGGGCATACTCTACATGACTACACCATCCAAGTTATGTCATTCTTACACTATACACTCTAGACATCTTGTTATAGTATGTTCCTTACATACATAGATATCACATCAAAATCCATTATCATATATCACACTTCTATATTTCATAGCATATACATTAGACTTGTATTAAATATCTTGTATACTCTTGCTTCTTGTTTTTTATAGATGCATGTTTCTACTTCCAGTACTATGCATGATTCCACTCTTCACTTTGATTATCTAGATGTGTTTGCATTTTCTAGTTCCTGTTTGCTTTTTGCTTGTGTTTTAGGACATTTTCCAATGTCCTTTGTTCCTATCTATATGTGAGTGCCTTTGGACACTTATCAATGTCCTTTGTGTGTGCCTTTGATGTGCTTATGACCATTGTGCCAATCTTTGTTTATTCTCATTATGTATGTATGTGGCATTTAAACATGCCTTATGTGCTTTTTTATCCCCTTAGCCACCCTTATGTGTTTCTTGCTTCTTACTTTGTATGCTTGTTGTTTGTTTGATTATCTTTGTGTGCAATGCCATGATTCCAATCATGCATTTACCTTACTTCTTGGATGTCATGATGGACATCATGCTCCATCCCTCCATGCCACTAAAAACTAACAACTAACATTTCGAATTATAATTTACTCTTATGTGCATAATACTACATTGTTATATCTATCTAGGCATACCCATATGGATCTAACAATCTCTCTCTAAAACTTTTCCTATATCTTGAGATAATGTATATCAATGTTATATCAAATGTTTTCATAGCTTAACACATTTATAGGGCTTCTTCTTCTAAGGGTAGTCATTATAGGGTCTTCATTCCTACCCTCAAAATAGGGGAACCAAATAAGGGTTTTATCACAAAGATTAGAGCTCCTAACAATTGAAAAAGTAGTTTCAAAATAATGCAGTCCATAATCTAGAATTTAGCATAGGTAAGCCAGACCAGGTAGATAGAAGAGAATATAGATCAGTCACCTATTTTGGATCTAGATAATAGTGCTAAAAATGGGATTACAATGTTGGAACCTAAAGTGTCTAGTTTTTGTTACTATTATCCAAATAGAAAAATATTCAATTTTTCTAGAATCAGGAAAAGAGGTGAGCTTAGTCATAGTTTTTCTAGTATAATTTAGTCCAAAAATTAGTAGTTTTCAGCACTTATTTCACTCAGAGAATCTAGATATAAGGGGCATCATGCACAACATGAGGGTTTCTATTTTTAGTTCAAACATGGTAGTTAATATAACTTTTAGTTTATAATCTATATTCTAGACACCAGTTATTAGGGGCAATGTGTAAAACGCATGGGCATTCTCTATGTCTAAGTTTATTGCATTTTCTTGCACATTCCAAGCAGTTGTGTGCCTTACTCCATATGCAAGTGGTTAGCATCACATTCAAGTAAACTTTCATACAATTTTGCTTCTCATGTACTCAAGTTCTTAAGTGGCTTCCTAAGCCTTGATTCCAGGTTTAGGAGGGGCTTCTATACAAGTCCAATCTCCATCTTTTGAAGTGGCCAATAGTGGCCTAGTTTTTAGTTTACATTCAGCTATCCATGCCAACATAGTTAGATCATAGCACATTCAAGGGTTCCATAAGCCATATCATATGACATTCATATATATCAATATTTTCTCATTCAAATTCACATCATGGGGTAATGATGGATCCAAAAGACTAGTTATCCTTTGTATTCTTGAGCCACCTATTTATAGGGATTGGACACATGGTCCAGACATTGATTAACACACACATGATTTGTTAGATACACATAGTTGGTGATGATGGAGCCAAAGGGCCTACATTTACATTATTGAGCCAACTTCTAGCTGATTATTTACTCAAATATTTCATCTATATAACTCTTAACTCAACATACTTATAGCATTACTTAACACAACCTAGTAGCATAACAAGTTTTGTATTGGTTCATATACTCAGTGAGGTGTATTTGTTACTTTCTCTTCCTTCCTCTCTCTTTACCCAAATTTATACATTATTATTTTAGAAATAGAATATATAGTAATAATTTATCTACTTTCACTTTCCTTTTTGCATACTTACATAGTATAATGTGCTCTCACTATGCACAACCCAACATCACACAACTTCTTGGGCTAAGCCTCACAGGTAAGTTCAAGTACGCTTATCTTTTTTCCTTTATCCTAGTATTTCACTTTGCTTCATACTTAGAATAAAGGGAGGGAAAATGTATTCATACTAAAATGTAATTTTTTCAACTTGAGCATGACTTGTGACATCCTAACCATAGGTCTCTCTTACTTACACAACCCACTTAGGCATGTTTTCTCTATTTTCCAGTCATTCAAAACATTCTAGATTAAACCCCTATTGTCATGGACTCCTCTCCTAGGAAAATATTTATCCCCCAAAGTCCCTTTCCCCTTAGACAATAGTGCCATAATTTGAACTATAGTGATGGGACCTAGGGTGTCTAATTTCTAGTGTTGTTGTCCAAGTCCAAAATAACCTCAAATGATCAAATTTTTATGAATCCTTATATTTTCCCTTATCAGCCTAATGTGAGTTAACCTAAGCCAGGATCACTGGTTTCCCTATAAAATCCCATTCAAAGGTCATTTAGAAGGGTTGGCAATCATTGAAAAGGAATAAGGTAGAAATATACTAAAGCACACTTAAGAAAATCTTCCTATTCTTTGCATATAGCTAACCACTCTTATTTTCAGCCTATCCAAGCTCCCACACCAATCATGACTCATCTCAAGCTTGCCCAAATTTACATACACTTACATCGCATACATAGGATTGCACAATACACATTCAAATTGAGAGAAATACATTAGCCTTGATCCCTCTTCAAAGTATTGGTATGTTGGTATCATGCCCACACATAGGGTGTGATCACATGTTTAATACATATTACACACTAACCCCTTTTTCTTGTTGGATTGGAGAGCACCTACCAAGCATGAAGAGGAACTAGGATCCTTGAAGACAAAATTAATTACACATAGAGATTTGTGAATAACCAAGACTTGATATTTTAGGCATAGGATCTCTTAGAGTAGATAAATAGAAACTCAAAACTCAAAAACCTTAGACACTAAGGATTATAGTGCCAAAACTTGGACTATAGTGCTAGACCTCTAGGTGTCACATTTTTAGCACTCCTATCTAGGTATAAAATAGACTTATAGATCTTGTTTTTTATAGTCTACCTAGTCAGATCAGTAATTTGAAACATCTATCTCCTCTATCTCATCCCAGAATCAGTTAAGTTTCACTCTTTATCCCCTTATCTATTATTTTTAGAAATCAATTAAGCACTTCCAGGTTCAATAAATTAGTAGGTTAATTAAGGCACATTTATTTACTAGTTTTCCCCTTCATATAGACCCCTTTAATATATATAAAATTAAACCCTATAGTTTCCCAAATTTATTAAAACATAATGCATGGAGAATCATGTCTAAAACCCTTCCCCCTCAATCCAATAATTAGACCTATCTCTAGTTAGTTTTGGGACATTGCAAAAAGGGTGAATGATGAAGACAATTTTTTGAGTTAGTAGAAGGAATTTCATGCCACATTTCAAGAGTTTCATGCCTTGGATTACCACTTATCTTTCTGACTTTGCAATATTAGTTTAACATTATTTTCTCAAACACATGTAGCTCATTTTCTCATCTTGACACTTATCCTTGTGACCTTTGGAATTCTTTTTTCTCTTTTCTCTCTCAAGTTGTATAATAACTAGTCATTTTGTCTATTTTAAGGATTCTCTACATGAGTATGGTAAAGCCCTACTCATTTACATCTAATAGATCAATAAAGACTAATAATTTTACCTCTTTTATGATTTTTCATAGTGTTTTTACTTGAATAATATATCTTGCTTAGTGATGACTATTGTTTCTTTAGCATTGTTGTCTCATTCTCTCACCTATTTGTAGTTTGAAAGATTCTTCTTATAGGTCATGTGAAGTGTTTTATGAAGTGTCAATGTTGAGTGAGTGAGTCTATTTAATAGTGTCATTCTAGGTCTCTTATCTAGTCCTCCTATCCTAAACATTCATCACAAGTTCATAATGAAATACTGATGTGAGAAGATTCATATTAGAGAAGTGTATACCTAGTTAGTCTCTTGGTCTCATGTGTGACATGCAATTGGTTGGTAGTCATCAATTAATTTGGTGTATCACCACATTTAAGATAGTTTTATTTCAATTTTCTCTCCCTTTTCCTTATAAGCATAGCTATAGTAGTGATCTAAAAGTGGTACATTAAGGGAGATATCCCTATCTAGAGATTCACCTCATTCTTAGGCTACCCATATCCTAGAGGTGTTTCAATTGTGCCACTTGGATGAGGAGAGCTGAGACATATCCTCAAAGGGTGTAAATCTAAGTGATAACAATTTTTAAAATTCCTAGTGGGACTCATTATCCAACAAGTTGAAAGATTTTTTGGTTTTGTCTTTCAACACATTAGCCTTTATAGGCATCTATCTAAACATCAATGGCAACTCTAAAGTTACATCAACTAGTCAAGAAGCCTAGGTTTTATTTTTGAAAAATGTTGTTAATTTTTATTTGTGTTATTATTTCCCAATGAGTTTCCATGGTTGGTTTTGGTGTTGAGTATTATTTTACACAAGTTGATGAGATATCTCAAGCTTATGGCATTCCCTATAAGTGTTTGTATGACCTTTATTAGCCTTGTCATGATCCTTACTAGCTCCAATATGACAATTATTAACCTTATCATGATTTTTATTAGTATTATAACTATCCTTCTCAGTATATTGCTCCTCTTAGTCAACCTAGTCACTTCTCAAGTCAATCCATTTCAAATTTCAAGAAAAATCTCTTAAGATATGAGAGGTACATGATATAACTTGAAACATAAAGGGGACATTATCAAGATGTTCCTATTCATCTCATTCATAATGTGAGAGATGCATTAGAGATGGTTAAAATAGAGTGGGCACCTATTGAGAGAGCAAATTGGTAAAGGATCACAAATGAGATGCTAGATGTGAGTGGACTAGTTTCATCCTTAGAATATAAACTAAGAATTCATGAAGAATAGCCTCACCAAATATATCATCCTTCATATCCACCTCCCCAAGATTTCTATCAGTTATACTTAACTCTTATTCATGAACCCAATCAAACTTATCAAAGTCATGTTTTTCCCAATTATCTGTAAGAGAGAGTTGGAAAGACAAACTTTAATTTTGAAGAAAAACTTGATAAGTAGATTGAGTTAACGAATAATTAGATGAATCAGTCCATCTTATCAACAAATTAAGTAGAATCTAAGCCCTCATCACTCTCTCCCATTACATGTATACCTCAAATTAAGACTTATAGATATGAAATCTTAAGTTGGAGACAAGGTGGAGAATCCAAGCCTAAGGAGATCCCAAGTTTCTTGAATAATTCATCTACTCCTCAAATTACATCACTAACTCAATAAGAGACTCCTAATTCTAACATATTAAGCTAGAATAAGGTATTGGAATCAAGGGAGAAGAAAGGGGATAAAATCCTAGATAAAGAGTGTGAAGTTGAGAAAGATCTTGATCCTATGCAAGCCCCTCCCACCCTTCCTCAAGAGACCTCTTGTTTTCCATATCATCCCTCTTGTGATCCTTATCCTCATGAAGATGCATATAAACTTTAAGAGTTAATTTTCCAAGAGAACCTAGCCATTCAAATTAAGGAGTTAGAGTTGAGAATGAAAATATTGAGTCAAGGTGTGATGGAAGGTTTTGAGCCAAAATAAGATCTTATGCCTAAACATACCCCATCTAACTAGACTCAAGAGAGTGCTCAAGATGAATAAAATTTTCATGAAGTAATTGTCCAATGGAAGGAAGAAAACTAATCTATTTTATCCCAAGGTTTTCCTCCATTTCCTCAATAACTCCCAAAAGAATCCCCTATAATTCATTCTCAATCTAATGTTGAGTTTTATGTTCTACCTCCACCAACTAGTTCATCTTGTCCTCACCCTATCACCCTTTTCCTTGATGGACCTATGGTGTGGGGACCTAAAGAGGAGCATTTAGTTGATAATAATTTAGAAATCTTACTTGAAGAAAACATAGATCCTTAGTAGCCTCATTGGGTGAGGTCACCTGATTATAAAATGCCTAGTATTGACATCACCAAGAAGGAGAAAGAAATTGAGTATCCTACAGTCCTTGAGAATCAAATTCAAGTTATAATAGTTGAGATACAACTTGAGATCCCTTAAGAGGTTATAAATTCTAAAGAAGAGGAAATCATCATTGGTTCTTCCATCACTATCCAATATATCACAAATGGGCAAGAACAAGTCTTTAATCATCCTCGAGATTACTTTTTTGCAATCATTAGAGCAGGTTATACTCCTCTTAAAGGAGGATATGATTTAGTAAAATTGGAGAAGGAAACCTTAACACTCACATGGGTCTGTAAAGAAGAATTAAATTTTAATTTATCCTTTTAAGAGGCATATGCATCCCATGATGATATATTTGAAATCATCAAAATGGGTTATCATCCTCTCAACTAGTTGGGAGAAACACATTAGCTTTTGAAGGAAAGAACAAGCTTCTATTAGCCTAAATATTCCAAGGAATAAGAAAATACTTCTCTTGACACAGTGCCTACCAAGAAGATACAAGTTTATCATGAGATGATGAGTGGGTAGTAGTATGAGGCATGTGTACAAATTCAAGAGGAATAAATTTACATTGGAGACCTATATAAGGATGATCTACTTGAGAGTAGATCACATGAAGTGCCAAGGAATAGGTCTGATCTACCAAGCATCCAATCCAAGGAGAAACATGCTTGGCACTATGTTTCATCTCATGAAGAAGAAGATTAAAAGAAATTTCCTTTTGATCTTAGAAAGGAAGTATTCTTAATTGTTAGTTGTGCATAGTTGTTTGTTTTCTATTTTTGCCAAGTGCTTTGAGCACATGTGTGTGTCTTGTTAATGTGTTTACTTTGCTTTATGTGTGTCCTTTATTTGTGTGGTTGAGGTAATTAGTTGTCTTATGTTGGTCAAAACCTTTTTGTCAAGTTTCAAGTCTTATTTTTGTGTTTTAGACTTTAGATGACTTCCTAAGCCCGTGGATAGGAAAAGACTACTAATATTTAGTATAACATGCATACTACCCCTATGAGTCACTATTTTATTGACCAAATTTGACCCAAAAGGTCAAATTGGGGTCCTTATAGGTAGAGAATTGATATTTAGATGTTTTTAGGGTCCTATTATAATTTCATGAACTATGTCATAGCTTATTTGGTGTGATTTTATGTGTATCTAACCTTGGTCATATATTTTTAATCCTAAGAGTCATTTTGGGGTTTAATATAGAGAACTAAATGAGTTTTAAAACATCCTTGGGAAATTTTTAAGTTTAAAAAGCTTATCTCATGCCCCATGTGTCCTAATAAGTCTTAAGTAACTATTTTTAACTGAAAAGTGGTAGGTTCTTCGAAAGAAAGGTTAGTTTTCTTGGAAAAAATGAGCATTTAATGAGGTGTATGGAATTATATAGACTCATATAGTTGATTAAATATTACAAGTGTACCTTGGTATTCAACACACTTTTTATAGTGATAATATTGATTAGAATATCCAATAAACTAAGAAAATTGCTTTTCTTTCCTCCCACTAGGCTTGGCAAGAAAGAATGGTCCTCATGTTTTTAGATGGTATAGCCATCAAAGGAGGTTTTAGTAAAATTCATCCTAGGGGTGTTTCCTACACTTAATTATATTAAATTTTATTTTTTTTGTATAATAATGGTGGACTTTGCTTTATGAACCATTCTTAATAAGTTGCTCTATCTAATTTACTTTTCAATCTATACACCTTACAAGTTTTGCTCTTGTTTGAGCTATTCTATACAACTCAAGGAGTGAGATGACTTACAGAGGTATTTTAATCCCTCCTCACATGTTATTCATCATTTTTTTCAAGTTTTTAAGTGGTATGATGAGCCAACTAACTTACTTTGTAGGAGGATGTTGATAGTGTTCTTGCACTCCAATTTCACCATTTATAAAAAGTATATTTATATGAAATTGGTTTAATCCAAAGTAGCATGGTGTCTTACTCAATCCAAGGGTTTATTTAAATATTATTATTTCAAATTTTCAATCTCCAAAGTTATCATCATAAAGGTTACAGTTCATTGGATGCACAATCAACTCCCTACTCCTCTTCACTCTCAGTAATGACTTGTAAAGGTTATGAGAACATCCATAGAAGTGTGATGAAGGTTTTAAATATATGGTATATATTTTTGGAACATGAAATAGTGAATTTAGATTTCATATGGTAAATAAAATGATATGGAAGTCATACTCAATCACTCACATAGTCTTCTACCATTGGTATTCAACTTTGGGTACCCTACAGGAAGATGACTAGGTTGGAAAAGATATATTTGAGTGATATTAAACATTTAAAGGTTTAAAAAATACATTTAAAAGGGTTAAAAGGGGATATAGTTCATAAAATGTCTATATATTATGTATTGTTTGAAATATACCTTCACTACCTATGTTATACTATAGAATCCACCTACAAGTGGTACCACGAGGATCTGAGATGTTATTTATAGGTGTCAAAAAAGTGGTGAAATACTTATTAAGGTTTTAATGCATTGATTATATCATTTAGAATCCATTCTATATGATATATTGGAAAATAGGTTGAGAAGTTTGTATCTTTGAATGATGAATGTGTTCAGAGATCAAGTCTCTAAAAGCATGAAATAGAGAATAAAATAGATGATGACTATGGATGTCATATGATAATATTTACAAAGGATTGTATGAATCTTAATTATCTAAATTTGTAGTCTTCACATAGTATAATAACTTTGCAAATTGTTGGAGGTGTATGTTTAGTGGAAGGTAGTTGTTGGAAGGCTTAAATATGTACTTTTGTTCACTAAATTTAGGCAATGACATCAACAAGAGTTAAGCTCCAAAAGGACCTTCATACCCAAAATTGTGAATAAGGAATGTATAAATGTGGGGTGAAAACATTGGTTTCATAATCACATTTTTAGTTTAGAGTTACCAAATAATGTTTGGATGGAATGTTGGAATTCTATGTTTTGGGGTCTCATGCACACCTATAGGTCCCTCTTGCTTGAGATGTTGATATATAGTTGGTACAAATCTATAGTATGAGCTTGGGGATGGAAACACATTTGAATTTTGAGTAATATTTTTGAGTTTATAGGCAATTTTATTCTAATAAACATCAAACTTGAGTTGGATAACTAGGTCTTTTGACTCAACAAGTACATCTATAGGCATATCTTGGTCTAAAAAGATCACCTACAACTAACTACAGGAATACATAGTCTATGACTCAAGATTAATCATGTAAAATTGATATATGAAGGAAATTAAAAATTTTAAAAATACCTCCTAATACCTCAAATTATCCCAAGATGATGTGAATCACACTCCAAGTGGAAACTACACTTGCAAAATCTTACTTGTCCTAATACAGTTGATTATGTTTGATTGTGAGTGTGAGAAGTGCATAAGGATGAGATAAATAGGTTAAAACCAATGAAAAATTATATTATGATATTATAAATATTCCTATAGACATTTAATTTAAGCTTGAATCATGCAGGACCACTTACAGGAAAGAGGAATACGGTCATAGTCATATCACCCCAATCTAGGCTAATCAAGGTAGGGTGTGAACAAAATAAAATTTTAAAGGAGCCTAATTTTAAATGTGTTTTAATGACATATAAAATTATTGGATTCATAAAAATATATCATAATAATATGGTAAAAAATTTAGGAAGGGATCTAATAAAATAATATATAGTTTATACCCCAAACCCTGGACACAATATCCTTTTGTACAATTTGTCGTGGGTTTTGATTTGAAGGGTCAAATGATATGAAAAAGGGATGAAAATTAGTACATATAATATATATAAATTTAATAATATCATACAAAATTTATTTTGTTTGGTAAAATAGGGGAAGTACCCTTTGCTTTGTCTCAAACAGAGGGTACTCCTCTAGAGCACAAACTAGTAGGTTTTGAACAAAGAAGGTGATAAAGTGAACTAGGGGATGATTGAACATTTAAGGAATGTTATATAAGATTTATAATTCATATGAAAACATGATAAAACATTCCTAAAGGCTTTAATCTACACAAGTTACCCAAACCTATAAGAGTTGTAGTCAAGCCTATTAGGTAGGGTTTTAGCCTAAAGCCCAAATGAGAAGTCATTTTCACTTCCAACTGTAAGAGAGATTTATAATAAATTTTGAAATGTATATGGAGTAATAATATATTTTTAAAAACTATTATTATGTAGATAAGTCATAATGAAATCCACTTTTGGCTTAAAACCAATTTAATCTTATAGGGAATGGAGAGAAAAACTCGAGTGGGTAAAGTTGGAAACTCATAGCTACTTAAAAGATTTGAATGAGAGCCCAATAATATTGTACAAGTTAAAGAGGGTCTTGATCAAGTGTTTTTTTATTTGATTCCTGAGTTCAATGTCATAACTCTATGAATAAAGCTTAAGAGCCTAAAATACCTAAAACCCTTACAAACCTTGAATAACAATCTAATTAGGAAAACAAGGAAGGAGATGCATCCAAATGGATTAAAATGGTTTTTTTAATAATTTTATCCTATATTGGAATCTCCATAGACCATTTCCATCTAATTGAGTTATTCCCTATCTATATGAACAAGGTATAGGACTACTTCCTTTGACTATTTTTTGCATTGTGTAGGTTCTAGGAAATTTTAAGGGATGAAATAAACTTTGGGGGAAATATAGAGACTTATTATAAATCACTATGGTAATTTAATGCTTCATAAAAAATATTAAATGTGTCTACTAGTACCTTCATCTCAGCCAGTCAAAGCTAGCAAAGTGAGCAAGATGGTGAGAAGTATGAAAAATTCAAGTAAGCTAATTTTAAGGTTTGTCTAATGCGACTAAGGCCATATAAAGACTTTAAACATGTCATTATATCCCATATATATTTTTTCATGAGAAACTGAAGCCTTTTTAGAAGCCAAGTGTGTAAGGTGTGTGAAATAGGGAGTGTCTTTGATTGTAGGTAGTGATGGATCATTTCCAGAGGAATCCAGGTGATTAAGAATGAAACCAATACATGGAGAAGAATTTATAAAACCCTTCTCCATAATTAAAATCATTATAACTATCCCTAGTAAATTTTGGGATGTTGAAAAAGGGGTGGATGTTAAACGCAATTTTTTGAGCCAGCAGAAGGAATTTCATGCCATATTTCAAGAGTTTCATGCCTTGGATTTCCATTTGTCTCTTCTAAATTTGCATAATCAATTTAAAATTATCTTCTTATTAACATGTAACTCATTCTATCATCTTGACATATGTCCTTATGACATTTGGACTTATTTATTCTCTTCTCTCTCTCAAGTTTTATAAAAACTAGCCATTTTGGCTATTGTAAGGATCATCCACCTTAGTATGGTGAATCCGTAATAATTTTCATATCATGGATCAATAAAGATTATTTATTTTGGCTCTTATATGACTTTTCATAGTGTTTTCACTTCAATTATTGATCTTTATTAGTGATGGTTGTTATTTTCTTAGCATTGTTGTCTCATTCTCTCACCTATTTGTAGTTTGAAAGATTCTTATTGTAGGTCATGTGAAGTGTTCTATGAAGTGTCAAGGTTAAGTTGGTTACTATATTAAATAGGTCCATTATAATCCTCTTGTCTAGTCCTCCTATCCTAAACATTCATCACAAACTCATAATGAAATACTGATGTGAGAAGATGTAGATTAGAGAAATGTATGCCTAGTTAATCTATTGGTCTCATGTGTGATATGCATTTGGTTGGTAGTCATCAATTAATTTGGTGTATCAACACATTTGGGATAGTTTAATTCCAATTTTCTCTTCCTTTTCCTTGTAAGCATAGGTGTATTAGTGATCTAAAATTGGTACATCAAGGGTGCTAGCCCTATCTATAGATTCACCTCATTTTTAGGATACCCATAGCCTATAAGTGTTTCAATTATGCCACTTGGATGAGGAGAGTTGAGACATATCCTCAAAGGGTGAAAATATAAGTGAAAATAATCATGAACTATTTAGTAAGAGCTTTGATGATATTATTTAGGAAGTGTGTCCCTCGATCACTAATGAGATTGATGGGGCATCCAAATATTATAATAATATTCTCAGACAAAAACTTTGTTGCATCCTTTGCACCATAGTTGGGTGTCACAACAACTTCAACCCAATTGGTAAAGTAATCTATCATAGTTATAATATACCTTAATTTACTACATTTACTCAGTGGATTGATATGTTTGACAAAATTAGTGGCCCATTATTCAAAAGGTTAATTGGATAAAAAAGGCTACAAGGGAATTTATTCTCTTTGTAGTAGTTTACCCATGCATTGACATACATCATAGTTTTGTGCTTCTCTATGTACATCCTAAAAAATATTCATCCACCATAACCCACTTTGTAACAACTTCTTGGTAGTAGATTCTCTAGAAAAGTGTCTTCTTATTATTCCTTGGTGTGCTTATTATAAGATTTGTGCTCATTGATGTTCCAAACCTACCTTTTACATTACTTCATCCTTTCCCAAATGATATAATATCCCATTTATAATGGTATATGAAAAATCTCTAGTGACAAACTACTTCTTGTCTCTTTCTTGGTAGTGTATAGGGAATACTCCTTTTTTTAGAAAGTTAGCAATTGCTTCAAAAATTTTGAGGATCATAGAAATGCAAAATGTATGGACATCTAGAGAATTTTCTTGTAGTTGTTGTAGTTCTTATCTAATTGTGATGCAACTATGATGGTTTGGTCCCATAATTTCTCTTCCTAGATTGACGTTAATGCAAAATTGAAATTCTTGAAATAGCATCAACATCAATAAATACATCCTCTTAGCATCAACTTATTGACAAGGTATCACAGAGCTTGATGATCCATGAAAACTTTGAATGGTATCACAAGAAGATAATGGTGAATTTTCTATAGTGAGAACATAATATCTAATACTTCCCTTTCAGTTTTCATGTAACTATTTTCTATGTTAGACAAATTGCATCTTAAAAAATGTATGGGGTGTTCCAATCCACCATCTCATGGCAATGTAAGCACAGTATCAACTACAATACCTAAATCATCAATGTGCACATGAAAGGGCTTTCTCCAATCTAGAAATATGAGAATAGGCAAAATAACTAGTCTCTACTTTAGTTTGATAAAGGCTATCTGACACTCAAAATTTTAGAGAAACTTCATGCCTTTACACAATAAATACTCCAATGGAGATGAAATAGTTAGATATCCCTTGATAAAATTTTGATCATACCTTGTATGGCCAAGAAAATATCACACTTTCATAGAGATAACTGGTGGAGGCATACTTATAATGATTGTAATTTTGGCCTGGTCTACCAAAATGCCTTCACTACACATTATGTGACCTAGTAGGACACATAAAGGTGTAAAAAATAAACATTTTTAAAAATTTACGATAATTTACAAAGCTTGGAAATGTTCTAATATGAGGCATAGCTTGGAAAAATATTATTTAAACAAATAAAAGACTACCTAATCATCAAGATAGACTTTTAATAAGTTATGAATGAATTCCTTGAACACAATCATCACTACTCAAGAGAAAACCACAAGTGCATTCTTTAGGCCAAAAGGCATTACTTTGTATGTAAAACATCCCCATTCCATCACAAAAGTCATCTTAGATTTTTATTCTTCTACGATGGGTGTTTTATTATAGTCATTGAAGCCATCTATGAAAGAGTAAACTTCATGACCTATGACATATTCTAAAACTTCATCTGTGAAGGGAATCAAAAATGGATCATTCACACATGCATCATTCAGAATTCAATAATCACCACATGCTCTGATCTCCCCTATTTTCTTAGGTTTTACTACCATGTGACTAACCCAATATATCTTTTCTATAGGATAAATTATAATTGCATCTTTCATTCTATCGAGTTTAGCCTTCACTTTCAACTTCATATTTGGATTCAACTTGTATGGTCATTTCTTTATGAGTCATGCATAGTCTTTGAGTTTGATATGAATTTATCCTAGAGATGTATTGAATCCTATATCCCCTAAAAATTTATTGGGAAATACATCTTGATAATCATGTAAGAGCTTCATAGCTTTAAAAACTTCATATTCTATCCAGTAATCACCTATATGTGTCAATTTAGGAATTTTCTCACTTTTGATGTTTTCTACATAATTTTTAATGGGATGATGATAAATATTAAAATTTTAATCATAAATATATTATTGTATCATTAATTTCCCTTCCCATTCTATAATTTATATGCTATACATCTTTTCTTCTTTAGTGGGTTCTACGACTAGGTCCTTGACTGGTTTTACTAGACATTAAAGTTCAAACAAATCCATTAGATCGATATCACCATCAATATTTAAATATTCAACGTCCTCTTCTTCATCTTGTATTTGATTTCATGATTGTATGAGATATTTTTCTTATATCTTGGTATTTTTATATCTTTTTAATGTTATAATTAGATCACAAGTTACATTCTTCTATGTAGTGGACTGCATTGTGGTGATTGCATCTTATGCACACCCATGACATAGGAATTGCTTGATATTAAAAAAAAAATTATGAACCAAAGGGTTATCATATTCAAAAACAAATTTCTATATGAATTTGATTTACACTTTCACCCAATGCTTTATCTCCCTCCTATGTTCTTGATGCATATACTATGTTGATGATAAAGGAGCCAGTGTGTAATGAAATATGTGAACCAAGTACTTTGGTGCCAAACATTCTTTAATCTAGAATTCAACACATTTGTGAATATGGATGTTAGGGAACTCACCTTATTTTAATAAAGGCCAATTAATTTTGATAACCTAAAATAGTTAGAATCTGCTAATATTGAATTCGCATGCATCATCCCAATCGAGCTGATATTGCTATGAATTACCCACCATATCATTTCAACTCCCTTTAGAGCATAATTCAAAGCACTAACCCATTAATTAATGTTAGGTACATGAAATTTTAGGCATAAAATGAATTTATTGATATCCTTATTTTCATGCTACATAGGAAGTTGTCTCTTATGTGCAAATACCATTCTCATAGGTTGAATTTCATGATCACCATGAGCCTAGTTAAATAGATGTGTGTCTGAGTCTCCAATAAAAAATGAAGCTATTTCCCAAGGTAAAGTTCCTTATTTGGTTAGCTCTATATAATCCTCCACATGATCATTTGCTTGATAGAGAAAATCAACTTTTGAATGAGTAGGGGATTTAACAGACATGGATGCACAATCCTTTATGATAAACTGGGTTACCAATGGTTGAGTAACTATTGGTTTAGGATTCCATTGTTTAGATGTCTTCAACTATTGAGTAAGTAAAGATTTTAAATAAGGTTTATTATGTTCATAAAATAAGTTTTACTTGAATACACATAGGGCTTTCAAGTTCTCTTTAGAGTTTACCTTCATCTAGATGGTTTCTTACATGACATAAAGAGAGTCTAGCTCAGCCAGAATGATTTTGGATGTGTGCACCCTATTCATAGGAATGATGACAACCTTATCTCCTTGATGCACCTATAATTGATTTTTCATAGTATTTATAGTCATCTAACCATCATATACCCAATTATTTCCAATCAACTTAGGGTAATGTGTTGTTATTGTCTTCATATTGATAGCTTCAAAGTCACCTCATAGGGTCACTTCTATGACTTTGACCTCAATGTCTTATAATCTTCCAATGGGCTCAACTCTTCTATAATTGGATAAGATTATAGTTACTAGGTTGTAACTTAGAATTAACTATCTAATAGCTTCCCATGTAGACCTAGGAATCATGTTGACTATGCTACCAAAATTAAAGACAACATTTAAAATTTCATATCCTATAACTTCAATGTTTATTGGTGCATCTACATCCCATCGATTCTTTATTTTGACATACCAAATAATCTTTTATGTATCTTTTTCCCTCATTGTGCTCACTCCAATAGATTATGTATCAAGTTGGTGATGTTCTAAGAGATTTCTTCATTGCATAATATGCTTAAAAGCTTCAATAAATCTGTTAGCATAGTAAAACCTCCATCTTGATATATTATGTGCATGATCTGACCATACATTTGGGAATCTATTACTAAAACATATCTTTTAGTAGTGTATTTATGTTGAATATTTTTTAACATTTACATAGTTTCATACATAATCCCCTTTTCTATAGCTAGTTTTGGGTATTTGTTTTGCTTTGCTTTCTAGATTCCCTGGTCCTGAGGCATTTTGAGAGGAGAAAATCCTCTCTATTCATGTTGGTGTCATTTCATAGTGTTCATAAATTCATCCTCTTTAAGATGTACATTCACCATATTAACATTCTTGATGGCCTTACCCTTTCATTGCTTTTCTAAGATGGGATAGTCTTTTATCTCATGTTGGTCATATACTCTATAGTAGACATAGTAAGACTATCTTTGAGGATTCAAAGGACAATTGTATTGTAAAATATTATACTCTCCACACAAATATAATTTCAAATGAGGGTGTTGATAGTTATTTCCTCTTCCACTTTGGTAATCTCTCCTTAGTATCCACCCATAGATCCTCTTCTATTTAAATGATAACCTCATTTATACCCTCCTTGTTAATGTGTTGTATTCTAATGTTGATACTTCTAGGTATTATCTCCAATTCCAAATTTTTGTTGCACAACTGGTGGGTTCTAACTAGTTTGTTGTTGCTACATCATTTCTAGACTTCATAGTGTTACATACAATTATTGTGGTGATGATAGTATCCAACTCAATGAATGAGGGTTCCAACCAGCTAGACCTTGAGGTTGGTACTGAGGCAAACTAGGAATCCAATTTAGACTTGCTTGGGTCACACAACCTTTATTGACCTCTAGGCTTGGAATCATCTACTTTATCAAGGACACTTTTTTTTACAATGACAGTGAATAAATTTTTGGTGGTCTTATTAGAGCTCATATAAATCCCTAAAATTCTTTTCATCATGATTATGTGATTTACAAAAATTACAATATAAACTCTATAGGTTTGTGACATACTATTGTAGGATATGACACTACATTGTTGTGTGCCCTACTACTTAATAGATTTCATATAATTTTATCTTGATCTTAGGATAATCATTCTTATGATGTCCTTATTTCCTACACTCCATGCACCATAATATTATCTTAGGTTTATCTGCCTCATGGTATTACTCCATTCTCTTCATAAAATCTTTCAATGTATTTTTAATTTTAAAATTTATGATGAGAGCTTCCCCATAGTCTTCAATTCACTTCACTCATAGGGAAACAACTCTAGCATATACCTTAGTAGCATATTGAGTCTACGCTATAGCAAACCTTATTCTAGAATGTAGTCCTTCAAAAAATTGCATAACTTTATCTTTATCTGCTAAGGTAGATTCCACCTTGTTCATAACATTAGAGAACCTATAATCATAATTATAGACTAAATCTCCCAACTTCTACCTTATCTCTTTCAAGTCTTGAATAGTCTAACTTGTACATTTCTTTGCCTTGAACTCTGTAATAAGACATTACTTAACCTATTGTAGACTTGCCTACATAATTTATTTACAATATGTAAACTCAATTACTCTTCTATTTAGTTCTCCTATTAACTCACACTTCTTTATAGCCTCATCAATAATACCCTTAGCATTCCATCTCATCTCACATATTAGTAAGTACTATTAAGGGTATACAGACCCATCATATGCCATCAGATTTATAAATGATCCTATATTTCCTATTATGTAAGTTGGTGTCAATGAGATTTATTATATAGTTTTTACAAGAGGAAGTTGAATTATGTGTTCTTAATTTTGTACTATGAATATTTATCTATGCACTAGGAGAGTCAACCTACACACTCTATTTTTCTATTTCCTTCTTTTCTCTGCTTGCTCTCAACAAAACCTATAGCCTTAAAAGCCTTTTGAATTGATGTTTATTTAATTTAAGTGCCCAAATGATGTAATTGTTCTTAAAATGGACCTTTTCAACTACTATCTTCCCATCTACCTGGTTGAAAACTTCTAGTGGAATAAAAGAAATTGGGTTGCAGGGATGTGTGCTCTTCTGGTGAATGACTTTTTCCTATGAATTATTATTATTCTATGCTTGAACCTATGATTAATATATGCATTTTTTCTAATTATTTGACTAATTTTTCACTCAATTCTTATGATAATACCCATTCTTATAGCTTCAAACTAAATATATCATCTAATTGCTCTAATTCTACATTATTATCACATTCTTCTTCAAACATCTCTTCTTCTTATTCTTCACTCTTTTCTTTTTATTATCATTCATCATCTGATTTCATCTCATATTTTATAATACTTAATTCATAATCTCTTTCATACTATTCTTCATGTCTTCTTACTCATTCACCATCTATTTTACTATTATTCTTAACTCTACTTGCAACTACCTAGGTATTATTCTATTTACTCCATCTATTCTATTGTTGTAGCTCACGTTCTAAGTCCATACTTTTCTTTTGACTCTTTTTCCCTCATGTTTCAATTTCAAATTTAGGTTCAATCATTATCTTCTCATCTAATCATCATTCACTATCATGTTATACACATCCACATATACCTGAAGTGACTATTTCATATTGGTTGGAGTGGGCACCATGGCCTTATCCATAACCAACATCTTCATAAGGATAGGTAGTCATTACAAAAATTTCCATTAAATTCCTCTGATTAATAAGTCCTTCATAGCTTCAAAAGTTATTTATACTTGTAATAAAAACTCAATTATATATCCATTTATAGTAGTAGCAACCCTTCTAATTTTTACAATTGGTTTATCTTTTCTTCAGTCTAGATTATTTTTCTTATGTTATTAGGTTAAAACAATAATATTCCAACCATGCTAACCAGTTAGCTAGTAGTTCAAGTAAATCACACTAGAAAAAATTGTAAATCTCTCCATAAATATGCTCTTGAATGATTTCTAGTATGGTACTAGTCCATTTTGATTTTTCTTCTACAAAATTATATATTCTTTTATCTAACCATATCTCAATATCTCTCTTCCTTGGTAACCATATTATCATAATTTCCTCTAAAAGAAGTATTTCATGCTCATTACACCATTATTAGCATAGGTTCCTAAAGCATCACTAAGGATGAGGATATCTAGGATATAATTTAGTGCACAAAATAGTGTATCATGTTCATATAAGAGGTTAGATAATAGAAACATATTAAGTGTGAATTATCCTACATTAAGTAGGAGGAAATAACAACCAGTGATTAAATTAACATAAATATAGTATTTGTATTAAATTAAATAGAAAGTAATAAAAAATTATATATGAGAATTCACACAAAGAACAAAGTAATAAATAACACAGGTAATCATATCTAGATAATTCTTTATTGATCTCTTCAAAAGTGGAACTCTATTCTTATTACAATCAAAAGTATATATATGCATTCCCAGTCTATGACTGTTCATCTTCTTCTCATACTTGCAACCAAAAGTGCAGTCTATTCATATTATAACATAATTCAAGTCATGTAAATAGTACAAAATAAACTTATACATGACAAAATAAGTACATAATGCACAAATATCAGACAAATATCTTGCACAACTTTACAATCTAAATTCTTCTCCCAGCATCCATCAATAGGTGAGTGGATGATAACCCTACCTTAAAATTACTAGGGTTTCTCAAGGTAAAAAATAAAAATACATTATCTAATTTACCCATGACTCTACCTACATCATTAAGGCAAGAGAAACAAAAATGCACCACAAAATCCTAGTCATCTACTTAAGGGAAAAAAAGGATAATATGAGGGTCATACAAAACCCTAGGATTTTTCAAGGCTTTCATTTTAGATTTTTTCAAAGCAAGCCTTTTTACATTTTACTTTTAATATACCTTATTAATAGCATAATAAAATAAGATTAGAAGTAATGGAATTTTTTTCACTTAATATAAATAAAATTACTAGATCTAGAGACCAAATTCCTTCTTTATCTTCTTCTCTTTATCCTCAACTTGTATGTTTTCTTCTTTTTTTGCCTTTGTCTTTGGATTCATCCAAAAATCTCATTTTTTAAATATGAGGAAGATTCTTTTACAAAGCAACCATTTATTTAACCATTTTTATAAATAAGTATAACATAAAATATAGTAGCCTAATCAAACAAGGAGTAAGCTCCTATAAAAATAGGCCAATTAAATAATCCATATTCATAATATATTGCTATAGTGTTAAATTATCCAAATTTTCTAAATATAGAAAGTACAATGCCAAATAGTAATTTTCATGCTTAAACATAAATAAGAGATAAAAATTAATTTGTTTATTGATGCACAAATAGATATCACTAATACAAGTGTGAAAGGTAGGCTAATGATCCATAAAGATTCATCAAATTCTATAAATTAGCTCTTTGTGAGCTTGGACACTAATTTTGAAATAGGGACACTAGCATCAACACTTATATTTTGAAACCAATGCTTCTATCCAATGTGAATTACAAGTCCTTTTTTATAAATCCAAATTATACCTATTAGATTTATTTTTCACCTTACAAATTATTTGTTCGAATCACACACATAGGTTCTAGATATTAGTCTTTTGATAAAAACCTTAGATCATACAATTAGGGCATGCCACCTTCAATAAAGGGGGTTAGTAGGCTCAAGTGAAGTTGAGATAACCTCAAAGACCCCTCTTTCAGTGAGTGCTACCTATATATCCATATACTTCAATAAGGGCCTCAAAATGATGTAGTTTCCCCCCTTATATGGGTTTGTGTTTGAATAATGGTGTAATATGCTATATATGAGTCCATGTAGTGATCTGGCTTAAAACTTGAAAAATATTTCTCATAGTTTATTCTTTGAATGCTTTAAACCTATAATAAGACTACTCCTATGACTGATATATAAATAGGGAATAATAAGATTAAAAAAACTCAAATGTGTGAATGATTGAGTGAGCTTTAATAGGTGTTTGTTTGGTAGTTGATTGATATATAATGAGTAGGATTTGTTTTGTATTTATATTAGACCTTTTGAAAATAACCATAGAGGGTTAACCAAGAAAAATATACCAAAACATACATATTGAAATATTTTTAAATTTGAGCCCTTTTAGGGTACAAACAATAGTTTTGGATCTAAGACACTACCATCAACGCTAGTGTCTAGTTCTTAATGGTAGTGTCCTAGAAAATAGAGAAGCGTTGAAGATTTGTAACTAAAAGTGAATGATATATATTAGTTTTTAAGAATATTATAAGCTATAAGTGATCTAGGTAATTATAATATCATGTTCAAACCATAAGATAATCATTTATGCATATTGAGATGAAAAACATGAGCCTTTTGTTTTATTAATTTTTAGAATAATGGAGTTTTATTCTTAATTAAATAAATAGATCTGATTAGGGTAAATAAATAAATTATGTGTAATATTTAAGCCATTGATTTGTGTAAATAGATTATATTTTTACATTTTATAAAAATAGTAATAAAAGAGAGAAAATCAAACTTAGATAGAAACTGGCTGAGATGGATGTTGTAGGGTCTAGAAATTTCTGTACAAGATTGAGAGACTATCAAAAATAGGATCCTAGAGTTTGTTTCTAGATTGGATAGGAGCACCAAAAGTGAGACACCATATTTTTTGTCACTATAGTCCTTTTTTAGCACTTTTGTCTAAGTGATCTAAGTTTTTTGGGTTTTTCTTGGAGATCTATGTTACCCTATCAGTGAAATATCAAAGATCAAAAGTTTGTGAAGCTCTTTATGCATTTATTTTAATCTTAAAATCCCTAAGATCTCTTTGTGTTTAAACTTGAAAAACAACTTGGGAAAGAGAGATAAGGGGTTAGTGTGTAAAAGATATGTTGGATGTGTTTCTATTCAAATTTTACTTTTTCAGATTCAAGAGAGAGAAGAAACTAAAGAGATAATGGACAAGGCATGTGAAGTACCTGGATGAAGATCGCGCACCGTAATCCAGACGTTTGTGAGCACCCCTCTTTGGCTGTGGAGGAATGACACCTACAAAGAAAAAGAACTTGGACAAGAAAAACGTTAGATGGATAGGCGGTGGGTTGCCAAGCGAAAGCTTGTTCTCAGAAGTGTGAAAACTTCCTCAAGGGAGGTCAACCCACTGATAACAGATAGATAAATACCAAGGAAATACAGAATGCCAGGATACAGAAGTGATAAACAAATTAAAAAGGAAAGAAAAGACAAAATGATTACCTGAAGGAGCTGTCGGGCTGATGACAGTCACCGAGGTCGGAAATGTTGCCGCTGTCGGTTAGCTGATCTACCGACGTCGGTTATCCTGCCAACGTCAGTTGGGGAAGTGACCGGCGTCGGTCGGGGTTGTGGCCTGTAGTCGGGTCTGGGTTGGTTTCTGGACTGTGGATGGGTCAGAGACGGAGTTCAGAGACAAATTTGGATGGACTGGGGAATGGGCTAGTTTTGATTAGGTGCCCTGTATAGGGTCTTTGTTGACAGGGGGAGGAGGAAGTTGCCTTGGATTGTATAGAAAAGGGGATAGTGTGAGAGGAAGATGCACAGAGGATAGGGCCTGAGAAGGCTTTTCAGCCTCTCAGGGGAAAGAATAGAGGGAGCAGGATACAGCAGATATACCAGATAACTGGAAGCTAAAGAAATGAAACGAAATGAAATAACAGACTGTGCTTACCTTTTTGTTTGCCGAATGAAGAGTGGGAGAGCTGTTGTTGGAGCCACAGAAGGCTTGTTGCAAGAGGAGATTCCTGGTCTAGAGCCTTTGCACCTGTTGCTGCTATTGCACGAGGCCCAAATGGAGAAGAGATGAATGCCAAAATGCCAAGAGAATTTTGTTTGTGAGCTCAAGGGTCCAGGGGCTACAATGGATGCAGAAAGGGGTAATGAAGGCTACCGACACTGGCAGTTTTGCCGACATCGGCCGAAGGGTCACCGACGTCAGCGGTCGCAGAATGGGGACAGAGGCTAAAAATAGCCTCTGTGCATTCTTGCACGCCACCAGGCGAGGGGTTATGGGAAGAACGGTCATGAGGATGCTTAAATGGGCATGGGGGGAAGATAATGAGGAGATTTGACATAATAAATGCTAGGGGGAAGGTGGAGGGATTCAAGGGAGGATCCAAGGTGGCAAGGGTGGGGTGGAAAGGGGGGCCACTTTAAAATATTTAAGTTTATTTTAATCAAATGGATGGAGAGGACCAAGGCCAAGGGTTAGGATAGGGGTTGAGGTGGACAAGGGGGGAGAACGAAAGGTGACCAAGGTGTAGACACATTTACGGTGTCTACATTTGCCCCTTTTTGTCTTGTTGGTTGTTCTTCACGAACTGCAAGACAAAAACAGGAGTTGGTTGCCCCAGGAAAAGGATGAGGTGTTCCCCCCTCAAAGCGATAGTCAAGAGAAGGGAACCGAAGATCGAGTGTCGATTTGATAGAGAAAAAGATAGAAGAGAGTGAGTGAAAATGTTATAGTAGTCGTGATTGTGCGTAGTCCACTTCACGGGAGGGTCGGGTCAAATTGTCGCATGTCGAGGGTCAAGGAGTGCCAAAATTGAAGTAACCAGGCCCCAGCATTTAGTCGTCTGCTGATCGAGTCACTCAATCTAAGCTAAAGCTCCAAATGGTCATCATGTTCCAGGTATCCCAGGCTCAGGAAGTGCTCCTAGAGACACAAAAAATCCACAAGTAATAGGGATCAACTGGCTCGCAATCCTATACTTGCAAAGGGTCAAAAATAGGGTTTGCGGACAATTCTGCTAACCAGCCGTGAGGTAGCACACACGCAAAAAACAACCAAGACAACATTGGTTTGAAAGTGGTCGAAGGTCGAAGGATGGTCAATGGTCAAGGGGATGGATGGACGAAAGGATGTGGCCGAGCTAACCTCAGAAAATGTCATGTGATCTGAGTGCTGCCTACATAGCCCTTGTGTGAAGGGCCTCAGGCCAATGTAGTTCTCCCTAAAAGGGAGGAAGGGTCAAAGAGACCGATTGGTCTTGGTCAAAGTTGTCGATAGACTAGTCGTGGTCAGGGTCAAGGTCGCAGAAGAGAAGGTTTGTCCATCAAAGAGACGAACAAACGGGGGTGGTCGAGCTAACCTCAGAGGATGTGGTATCTGAGTGCTGCCTACATAGCCCTGGTCATAGGGTCTTGGTCATAGGGCCTCAGACCAATGTAGTTCAGACTGCGAGGGTCAAAACGGTCGATGATGAGTTTGGTCGAGTGTCAGAATGATGAGGATAAGATGAGGATAAGATGATGCTGCAGCCTTTTCCAAATGGTGTATTCTGCAACATTGGTCGAAAGGTCTTTCATCCCTAGCAAGTTTCCATAGTCGTGATGGATGTATGCTAAAAATGAATGGAGGTCTATTTATGCTTCAGCAAGTATTGGTTTATGCTTAACATAAATTGAGTCTGGTCGGTAGTTTCCATGTGTATTGGTGTCCATGGAAACTATGGGAAAAGGACAAGGCGATGCCTGATGTCATATTGAAAATGATGAAAATGGCCTGGTTAAGGATGAGTCGACAATTGATGTGGTTAAATGTGACCAAAGTGTAGAGAAAAGATGAAAGGCAAATTGCTCTTTCATTGACAAGGACCAGAAAGGAAGCATAGATAGGGGTTATTAGAACCAAAGCCCCGTTCATGCATTACGTCGTTGACCAGTGTGGTGTTAGAATGGTAATCGAATCACTTTGACATTAAAGTGAGCTCGAAGCCCCCTGAGCAGGTGATAGGAGGTGGATAGGGTAACCCAGTTTAAGAGCAGGAATAACCTTGCCCCTTTTTATAGGAGACCCTGAGACAACTACAAGCCAAGTCCATGACCCATTTTTTTTTTTTTTTTTTTTTTGGTGCAGGCTGATCGATGCGGGAAGCCTACATAGAGATGTCTTTTAATTGAGTGGTCATGTTGTGAAGCTGATCAATGCGGGAAGCTTCTAAGAAAGGTTGCTATTTGTAGCAAGATTTAGTCATAGCCATCCTTCGAGGGAGTGGTCTATATTTCTGCTTTATAATGTTTGAATAGCTGTCCTTCAAGGGATCAGTCTATTAACAACAGCAATGATAGTACAACTATCCTTCGAGGGAGTAGTCTGTCTTTTTGAATTTGACTTTGTGACCTTGGATATGCTTTGACATCTTGATTTTGATTTTTTTTTTTGATTTTTTTGATTTTTTTGATTTTTTTTTTTTTATTAGAGTCATGGACAAGGCTGTAGAAGTTCAAGGACTCCCCTTTTATTAGGACAAAGCATCCATGCATCATAAAAGGGTTGTAGAGGACTTGTTAAAGGGAAATAGGGTTGAAAGGGATGAGGATCAAGAGGATGAGGATTGCTCAGGGGATGAGCTCAAGTTACGTGTCAAGTAGATGAGTATTCGACTAACAGAAGAATGGTCGAAGATGCAACGCATTAAGAGGCTCAGGTTCTGGCCATCCGTCGAGGGAGGACAGACGATAAGTCTGTGACCCATACTTGTGCGTGATGATAAAAGGTCCAAGCCAATTGGGGGTGAATTTGCCTCGTTTACTTCGCTCCATATTGGTCACGTGCTGATTCTCTTTGAGGATGAGGTCTCCGATGTTGAAGTCTCGTTCTCGCAGATTTTTGTCATAGGCTCGCTTTATGCGACTTTGGTAGACATGGAGATGATTGAGGGCAGCAAGACGGCGCTCATCAAGTAACTCAAGTTGAGCTAAGTGATCTTGACGAAAGTCATCGTTGGAGAGAATGTCATGCAGGGAGATGCGGAGAGATAGGATCTGTACTTCAAGAGGTAAGATAGCCTCTGTTTCGTACATGAGGGAGAAGGGAGTAGCACCCGTAGAGGTTCAGATGCTAGTGCGGTAGGCCCACAAAGCGAAGGGAATATGAATGTGCCAATCCCTTCCTGTATCGTTGACCACCTTCATGAGAATTTTGGTGAGAATTTTGTTGGAAGCCTCTGCCTACCCATTTGCTTGTGGGTAGTAAGGTGAAGAAAAGTTGAGTTTGATGCCAAATGAGTCGCATAGTTTTTGGACAGTCTTGTTTTTGAAGGACTTGCCGTTGTCGGTGATGATTTTGTGAGGGACACCAAAACGACAGATGATGTGGCTGCTGATGAAGTCAACAATCTTGTCAGCTTTTGTGGAGATAAGAGGAATGGCTTCCACCCACTTGGTGAAATACTCAGTGGCAGTGATGATGGACTGATGATGAAGAGACGAGTGAGGGTTGATCTCACCGATGAGATCCAAGCCCCACTGAGAGAAAGTCCAAAAATCTTGAGCGACTTGCAAGGCGTGGCTGGGGAGATGAAGCAGGTTAGAGTGCTGCTGACACTTGATGCAACGTCGAACATAGTCGCTACAGTCTTGATGAAGGGTGGGCCAATAATAACCCAAGTGAAGGATGCACTTGGCAACCGAGTTTCCACTAAAGTGTCCACCATAAATCCCATCGTGGACTTACTTTATGGCTTGAGGAGCTTCAGTGGAGGTTAGACAGTGAAGAAGGAGGCCATCAAAGCCTCGTTTATAGAGAAGACCCCCTAGCATGGTATAGCGAGCTGTGCGCTTGATGAAAGCTCATCGCGCATTGCTAGAGAGGTTGGGAGGAGTGACGTAAAGAGACAAGTATTCCACGAGTTGCTTATACCAGTCATCTTGTGGGCTAGAATTGATAGTGTTGATATGGTCGATGTGAGGAGAGATGTATGAAGGCAAAGGTACACGATGCACTATGACAAAAAGGCGAGATGATGATGATGAAGACGGGATATGCAAAGCAAGAGAAGCCATGGTGTCGGCAAACTTGTTTGTAGAGCGTGGAATAGTCTGTAAGAGGTAATGGTCGAAAGATGCCAAAAGAAGGTCAACACAATTTTTATACCTCTGTAAAACTTCATTTTTACAGAGATATGAACCGTTAACTTGATTAACGATGAGCTGCGAGTCGCCGAAGATGTTGATAGACTTGATGTGGAGGGAAAGGGCAGTCTGAAGTCCCAAAATTAAGGCCTCGTATTCAGCCATATTATTGGTACAATCAAAGTCAAGCTTGAAAGATAGAGGCATGGGCTCCCCTTCGAGTGGGATGAGGATGACCCCCACACCCCCACCGAGTTGACATTTGGAGCCGTCAAAGAACATGGTCATTTGGTAGACGGTGTCATCGGTGGAAAGGGTAGCGATAGACTCGTCAAGAAACTCACAGTGTGAAGGTTGGTTGTCAGAAAGAGGGGCATCTGCCAGTTGGTCAGCGATGGTTTGCCCCTTGATAGATTTCTGTTGGATGAATTCGAGGTCAAACTCCACAAGCAGCATGAGCCACCAAGCCATACATTGATTCTGATATGGCTTGGAGTGCATGTACTTGAGAGGGTCGGTGTGAGTGATGACAAAGGTTTTGTGGTTGTGGTTGAGGAGATAGTGGCAGAGCTTGGTGGCAGAAAAGACTAATGCCAAATAGAGTTTCTCGGTATGAGTATACTGAGTTTCGTAGTCGACCAGTGTTCGACTGATGTAGTAAACTGCTTGCTCACGATGATGCTCGTCTCGGTGCGCGATCATGGCACCCAACGAATGGTTGGTAGCAGAGATATAAAGGTAGAAGGGTTGGTCATCTTTAGGTGGAATGAGGACTGGTGGAGAGACCAGATAGCTTTTGAGGGCTTCAAAAGCCTCTTGACAGTCCTCATCCCATTTAAAGGAGACATCCTTCTTAAGGAGGTGATGGAAAGGTTGGCAGTGGTCTGAAAGCTATGAGATGAAACGGCGAATGGACTGGAGCTTCCCTTGTAGACTGCAAAGCTGCTTGAGATTGGTCGGGGGTGGCATTTCGAGGATAGCGCGGATCTTGGTGGGATCTATCTCGATACCATAGAAGGAAATGATGAAGCTGAGAAGTTTGCCTGAGAGGACCCCAAAGACACACTTCTTGGGGTTGAGGCGGACATTGTATTGAAGAAGGCGAGAGAAGATGATTGTGAGAATGGTCAAGTGGTCGCGGCGAAGTTTGGACTTGCCGAGAAGGTCATCCACATAGTCCTCCATGATTTTGTGGAGGAGATCATGGAAAATGTAGGTCATGGCATGCTGATAGGTGGCACCAGCATTTTTCAAGCCGAAAGGCATGACTCGATAGTAGAAAGTCCCCCATGGGGTGATAAAGGTAGTCTTGTGCTGATCTTCCAATGCGATCAGGATTTGATTGTATCTTGAAAACCCGTCCATGAGAGATAGCATCTCATGGCCGGTCGTGAGATCAATAAGCTGGTCAATGTTAGGAAGAGGAAAGTCGTCTTTGGGACAGGCTAGGTTAAGGTCGTGATAGTTTGTGTAGATCCGAATCCCCCCAGTTGCTTTAGTAACTGGGATGATGTTAGAGACCCACTGTGGATAATCGATGGGTTGGATGGAGGAGACAGAAAGAAGGCATTGAAGCTCCTCTTTGACAAGGAGCGCAACGCGAGGATGCATCTTTTGAAGCTTTTGCCTAACAGGCTTAGCCTCTAGTTTGGTGACAATGTTATGGGTAGCAATGGTGGGGTCGATGCCAGGCATGTCACTGTAAGTCCAGGCAAAGGCCTTGCTATGGTTGGAAAGGAACTGGGCATAGTCAAGCTGCTCCTGAGCGTCTAAAGATTGGCCAATCTTTAAGACGTGAGGAACATCAGAAGAAGAAGGGAGGTTGATGTCAATGGTGGATTCATTTAACATAACCTGGGTCTCAAAAGGGAGGAAACGCTGGATGAAAGAGTCGTTGGCACCCATGTAGGAAAGGATGGCGTCATCATCAATGCAATGGACAGTGTGAATGGCTGCCGACTCATCCTCTACCATGCTAGGAAAAATGAGAGGGAGAGACCTGGGCACCCCATTGAGCTGATAAGTCAAGGGTTCCAGGCGGATGGTGTTTAGGGAAAAAAAACTAGGAGGGATGGGGTTGTGGCCTGTAGTCGGGTCTGGGTTGGTTTCTGGACTGTGGACGGGTCAGAGACGGAGTTCGGAGATGAATTTGGATGGACTGGGGAATGGGCTAGTTTTGATTAGGTGCCCTGTATAGGGTCTTTGTTGACAGGGGGAGGAGGAAGTTGTCTTGGATTGTATAGAAAAGGGGACAGTGTGAGAGGAAGATGCACAGAGGACAGGGCCTGAGAAGGCTTTTCAGCCTCTCAGGGGGAAGAATAGAGGGAGCAGGAAATAGCAGACATACCAGATAACTGGAAGCTAAAGAAATGAAATGAAATGAAATAACAGACTGTGCTTACCTTTTTGTTTGCCGAATGAAGAGTGGGAGACCTGTTGTTGGAGCCATAGAAGGCTTGTTGCAAGAGGATATTCCTGGTCTAGAGCCTTTGCACCTGTTGCTGCTGTTGCACGAGGTCCAAATGGAGAAGAGATGAATGCCAAAATGCCAAGAGAATTCTGTTTGCGAGCTCAAGGGTCCAGGGGCTGCAACGAATGTAGAAAGGGGTAATGAAGGCTGCTGATGCCGGCAGTTTCGTCGATGTCGGCCGAAGGGTCGCCGACGTCGGCAGTCACAGAATGGGGACAGAGGCTAAAAATAGCCTCTGCGTATTCTTGCACGCCACCAGTGAGGGGTTGTGGGAAGAACGGTCACGAGGATGCTTAAATGGGCGTGGGGGGAAGATAATGAGGAGATTTGACATAATAAATGCTAGGGGGAAGGTGGAGGGATTCAAGGGAGGATCCAAGGTGGCAAGGGTGGGGTGGAAAGGGGGGCCACTTTAAAATATTTAAGTTTATTTTAATCAAATGGATGGAGAGGACCAAGGCCAAGGGTTAGGATAGGGGTTGAGGTGGACAAGGGGGGAGAACGAAAGGTGACCAAGGTGTAGACACATTTACGGTGTCTACAGGATGCACTTCATACCCCTTGTGTGAGCACATTGTCTACATACAAATACTATGAGGAGGGATCAAGCTAATGTCATTCTCCCATCGAAGGATTAGTGTAATTATGTATGAAAATGCAATTAGATGAAAAATTGGGTGTATTTCAAATGGTTAAGGCCTATTGTATGGGTTTGAATAATCTTGGAATAATATTGGAAAGTTGTATGCAGAGAATAGGGAAAAGTGCTTGAATGTACTTGCTTGTATTCTTGCTTCTATCTTGTAAATGAGTACCAACCCTTATAAATTGACTTTGAATGTCCTTTTATATGGAAATTAATAATCATAAGTTAAATAAATTTATGTTAGGCTAACATGAATTAGAATAAGGATTTGGGAGAAAATGATCATTATGACCAAAAGTACACTTGGACAACAATTCTAGAAAAAGGACACCCTAGGTTTTAATGCTCCTATCCAAGTTAGGAATTATTATATAGAGAGAATGAGACATGGGGGGATGGATTTGGGCCTAAAATAGTTTCTTAAGTTTGTAAGGGTTAAGACCAAAATCTTGTAGATGATTGGGAATCAATGAAAGAAAATCCTAAAAAAGTTGTGCAAGTAAGTAGGAGGACCTATGGATTAGGTGTCTTTATCCATACTCAAGTAACCAAATTTATTATTTTATATGACTACATTTCTCCCGCCCCCCCCCCCCCCCCCCCCCGCTTATTTTAGTAATGCATCAAAGTGAAATACTAGGATAAAGGAAAAAAATAGAAAGCATACCTGAACTTACCTGCAAAGTGAAGCCCATGAAGCTTGTGTGTGAGTAATGTTGGATAGTGCACAGAGAGCACATTGTGCAAGTTTGAATCTATGAAATGAAAAAAAGATTAGATAAATTATTATTATATGTGATATAAAACAAGAACATACAAAATTTGAGTAAAATAAAAATGAAGAGAAAGGAACAAATTCACCTCACCAAGTATGAAAACCAATACAAAACCTATTGTGATCTTGAGTAAGGCTGAGTAATGTTAGATTATAATGGATGATGTTATACCAAAATTTATATACTAAATGGAGCTAAGTGCTCAATTCCCTAGAAAGTGGCTCAAGAGTGTAAAGGCATGCCCTTTGGCTCTATCATCGCCTACTAAGTGAAGCTAATGAATCATGTGTGTATCAATCAATGTTTGGACTATGTGTCCAATCCCTCTAAATATGTGCCTCAATAATACAAAGGCTAGCCCTTTGGGTCCATCATTTCCTTTTGAAGTGAAGCTATGAACTAATATTGGTATGAAAAATTATGTCATATGAGATGGATTCTGAATCCCTTGAATGTTCTAAAAATCTAATAATGTGGCATGGATAGCCAAATGTATGTTAGAAACTAGGCCACTCTTGACCATTTTGAAAGATGGAGATTAGGCATGTATGAAAGCCACTTGATAACTATGTTTATGTGAAATCCAACTTGAGAACTTAGGTACTCAATAAGTTTAACTTGTATAGAAGTTCAACTTGAAAAAGATGGAAAACACCTATAGATGGAGTAAGGAACATAACTGATGAGAATGCCTGGGTAATAAACTAAACTTAGAAACAAAAGAAGACCAATGTGATATGCGCATTGCCCCAATCATTAGTGTCTAGAACATGGATTCTAATATAGAACTTATGTCAACTACTTAATCTAAAATTATAATTGAGAGCCATCATGCCATGCATGATACCCCTTATATCTAGATTCCTTAAGAAAATTATATTGAAACTACTGATTTTGACTGATCTAGATGTATAAAAACTATAGTTGAGCTAAACTTTTTAATTTTTACTAGAAAACTTAGGTGTTTTTCTACCTATACAAGAGTGACAAAATGAGGACACCCTTGTGTTTGGTACTACTATCTATTTCTAGTGTTGTCATCCTATACTGAAACTAGTTGTTGATCTAGAATTGTCACTATTTTATGTTCTATTTTGACTAGTTTGACCTCTAGATTCTGAATTGGGTAATCTAAATGCTACTATTTTGACTGATAGGAGCTTTTATAGTTATGAAAAAACCCTTATTTTTTACTCCCTCTTTTGATGTTAGGAATGATTGAACCTACAATGACTACCCTTAGAAAAAAAGAGTCCTACAAGTGTGTTATGTTGCACAGATATATGATATAGCAATGATATTTGGCAAGATATCTCTAGATATAGAAATGCTTGTATTGAGAGATTGTTAGATCAATATGGGTATGCCTAAATAAATATAATGATGTAAAATCATGTGTAATATACTGAACTAGAACTAAAAATACTAGATGTTAGTTGTTCATTGATAGTTTAAGGGATGAAGCATGATGTCCATCATGGCATCTAAGAAAGCAAGTTAAATGCATGATATGGATCATGACATTTCAAATAAGGACAAGAAATAAAGAAACAAGAATACAAAGTAAGAGATAAGAATCAAGAAGCATATAAGGTTGTCTAAGGGGCCATGCAAACAAGGTACATGGGCACATGTCACTTAAACTAGAAATAAAGCATACAAAGCATGTTCAAATGCCACATACACATAATTTGAAACAAGAAAATATTGGCACAAGGGCCATAGGCACATAGAACAATACAAACAAGGGACATTGGAAAATGTCCAAAGGTACATACACATAAATAAAAGCAAAAGACATTGGTAAATGTCCTGAGGCACACATAAGAAATAAAATTGGAACTAAAAATGAAATCACATCTAGCTACACAAAGAAAGAAAAGAAAGCTTGTAAAAACTAGAAAGGTAAAATCACATCTAACTAATCAAAGCAAGAGTGAAAGTATGCGAGACACATTTAGTACAAGACTAGGTATATTCTAGGAAATACACAAGTGCAAGATACTAGTGAGTGTTGATATGGTAATCTATGTGATCTAGTAAGTAATGTATGTCAACATGATAACTAGAGTGTGTGGTGTAAGAATGACATAACCTAGATGGTGTAGTCATGTAGAAGATACCCCAGTGGGAATATGTATGTCAATCTGTGTCTCAAATGTAGAAGTAGGATGCCCCCTCAATGGGTAAAATGAATCAATCAAGGAACTGGAAGTCATTTCACACACTCAAAGAAGATCAAGTGAAGCATGATAATGTAGATAATTGACAAATAATAGCATAGAATAGACAATGTAAGTATGAAATAGTAATATAAATGTAAAACATGGATGATGCATACAATCTAGATGTTTTTGGTGTTTTTGAATTATTTGAATGTTTTTGTATTTTGAAATTTTGTATTATTTTGGTATTTTTGTATAAGCTATGTACAATCAAGAAAAAGAGATTATGTACAAGTAGGCTAGGATAGGATGATACTAACTAATGAGTCTCATGCAAGACTCCCTATCATGGTATCTTGTAACAAGGAGTGGAATTATGCGTGAATGTGAATCATGATGAAAATGTTGAGATTGTGGCTTTGAAAGTTGTATATGTTGTAGATGATCTAAAGTCTTTAAAGTAGAAAATAACTATTGGGTCTTGATATAACTCTAATAAGTGTATGTAATAATAGGGATCTTAAGGACCCATCTGGAAGTAGGATAAGCTCTCTAAACATGTACTTTATGTGTAGACCCATGAGATCTCAATGAAACTGCTATGGGTGTGAAAACTATAGCTATAAGTTCTCTAGAATCCCAAAGCTATGGAGGTGTATGAACCCTCTATATTGGTGATGGATGTGTCAATTATGTCTGAATCTATACTAGAGGAAGAATTACAATGGGTGGGGAAACTAAAACTAGTGGAGAAGATGGAACTAATGACTATAAAGTAGATGGCTTTGAAGTGGGTAGCGGTAACTCATACAAGACTCCACCAGCTATAATAACCTAATTAGTGTTAATGAATTTCATGCATCTATGAACTATAGATGGTACTACTCAAATTTTCTAAATCCATGGGTGACCAAGTAACACATCAAAAACACCTACACTAAGAACTATAGTGAAATGTGTGGTCACATGTGTTGGACTAGTCCATAAAAGAAGTACAATCTCACCAAATGAATTTTGTATGTGCACACTAAATCCACTAATAATTATATCTATCAAGGTGATATCCTACTCTAAATATACCAAATACTGTAATAATGTAATGGTGCACATGCTGACACTGGAACCATTATCAATGAGAACATTGTGAATGGGTTGATTATGAGTATGTGATCTAATAAAGAGTGCATTATAATCTAAATTATCCTCCACAAGATCTTGGTTTGAGAAGGATATCAAAAGTTTAGCTGGAACTTTGGACTCATACACACCAATTATACCACTCAAAGGATATGACTCAATTGAAGGTGCCTGGTATGTAATTGGTAGTGGATGTGCATGATATGCATGGTGAACCCCTGATGTGTCCCCTATATCCTATTTTTAGTGCTATGGAAATTAATTTGAGAATATTTTCAAAGCTTTATCTTGTGTTGGTTTTACCTGTGGAGGCTTAACTGAAGTACCAAGATCAAGTAGGTTGTCATCTATCAAGTCCTGTATCTTATGTCTCAAACTAATAAATTTGTTTGTAGTGTGGTATGGTGCCCTATGGTAATTGAAAATTTCCTACTAATCATATCCCTTGGGAAGAGGTTTGGTTGGATCAACTTCCTAAATAGGAGGGAGAGATATGATATTATAATCCAAAAGTTGTAAAACCCTAGCTAGAGGAACTAGAAGATGTGAGAAAGTACATAAAGGAGGTATTGATAAAACTATAAGCTAAGGAGGATCTAAATCTATATTTACTAAAGGTTGATTTTGCCCTTTTGTATCATTAAACTTGACTTTATATGGGACATTGTTGTTACTCTTATTATTTGTGTCTAGAATGCTTTTATACTTAAGTTTGCCCATTGAAATAAGTTTTACTTCTCTTTCCTTTAATGTATGACATAATTTAGTGAGGGAAGAGAATCACTTGAACATAATTGATTCATGAAGTACTAGTAGAAGACTCTATTTAAAAATCTCTTATAACTCTTGATCTGCCATAAGACTAGTCATCTTAGCCAAGATGGTCTTATACCGAAGAACATAGTATATGAGATGCTCATTTGGTCATTATTTTTGTTGAGAAATTTGAGTATATGAAACCTTATCACAAATTTTAATGTTGAAGTGTGATAATAACATGTCAGCTAAAGGATTGAATGCATGAATTCACTGATTTGGTAGTCTATAGAACCATTGTAAATCATAATCCTCTAGGCTCCATGGAAATATCTTGGTAAGTAGCCAGTCATTGGGTAGAGAGTCCAAGCATGCTTCATGAAAAGATCTCAAGTGTCTCTAAATCACCCTTGCCATCATAAAGAATAATCTTGGGTTGAAAAAAATCTTATGGCAAGGGTGTGGAAGCAATGTGACATGCCAATGGTGTATGCAAAAGAGCAAAAGAATCCAAAGCCTGTTTAGCTCTAGTGGTACCTTGCTCAAGATGTTGCACCTTAGATTAAAGAGATCTTATCTCTTGCACAAGGGATGACACATTAGGAGATAGGGATGTATTAGTTGTAATTGGTGGCATAGAATAAGATTGGGCTATTATAGGGGGTTGTTGAGACATAGTTTCCCCCATATTATCATTTATAACTAGTGCCTTTGTGGTTCGAGAAGACTCAACTTGCTTATCCTTTTGAATTTCCATGATAGATTATAAGATAATAGTATGATCTCAAGGTTGTTCCCTGAGTCTTTCTCTAAAGCCATGTAAAATTAAACCTTTGTTGAGGATATGTTCATTATCAACAATAAGTGGAAGTGGATCGGTAGTCCAATGTGGTGGAGCATGAGCATTGGTGTGTACATCATAATTATTATTTTCATACTACTCTTTGTCAAAATTATCCTGATTGAAATTTGTGTAGTCCAGATGTGTAGAATCTATTACTAGAACTTGAGTTGGTTGTTTATCCATGGTATATGGCCAAGTTGCAACAATCTAGGTGAATTTAGGAGGATTATGACTAAGTCTTGCACTTCATCTCAAAGGAAGAGATGCAAGGAACCTAGGTGGCATAAGGAAAATAACTTGAATAATTGTATAAAATATTAAGTTGATATAATATAAATAAGTACCTAGAATATGCATAGAAAGGATACAAAACTCCTAAACATGTAACCTCAAGCAGTGAAATAGGAGCTAGTACATACAATGAGGGATATTTGAATGAATTTTTTTCTTTGTGTTTTTTTAAGTATGACAATTTTAAAATTTTGATATGAATTTATAGAAAATTTGTAGAATTTTTCTTTAAAAATTTAGGAAAAATCAAAAAATATTTCTAAACTTGGCAATATATTTTTCCTAGTGTTTGGAATGTGTTTGTATGCAAAAAGGACCTAGTATGTGCAAACTAGGGATTTAAAAAAATATATGATAATTTTTAAATTAATTTTTAAATTTATTATTTTTAAATATAAGAAAAATTAAGAAATTATGGTAAAAAATAATAAATAATTTGCGTTAGTGTTTCTAGGGTTTTTGTGTGAAAATTTGAAGTCGGGTTCACCAAATGTTCTATTATTTTTCAAAATAATGGAGTTTTAATCATAATTAAATAAATGAGTCTGAGTAGGGTAAATAGTAAATAATCTTAAATAATTAAGCCACTAATTTGTGTAAATAGATTTTATATTTACCTTTTATAAAAATAGTAATAATAGAGAGAAAATCAAACTTAGCTTGAAACTAACTGAGACAGATGTTACATGGTCTATAAATTTCTATGCAAGCTTGAGAGACTATCACAAATAGAATCTTGGAATTAATTTCTAGATTAGATAGGAGTATCAAAACTAAGACACTCTATTATTTAGTGATATAATCCTTTTTTGGAATTGTTGTCCAAGTGATCTGAGTTTTTTGGGTTCTGCTCGATAGGTTTGTGTTACCCTATCAGTGAAATATCAAAGCTTGAAAGTCTATGAAGATCACTATGCATCTAATTTAATCTTCAAATCCCTAATATTTATTTGTGCTTGAACTTGAATGGAAACTTGGAAAAGAGATAGAAGGGGTTATTATGTAAAGGATACGTTGGACACACCTCACACCCTGTGTGTGGGCACACTACCTACATATGAATACTCTGAGGAGGAATCAAGATATATAGTTCTCCCATTAAAGTACTTGGTACAATTATGTATGAAAATGAAACTAGATGTGAAACTATGTGTATTTCAAATGGATAGGGGCTGGTGTAATGGTTTGAATAAGCTTGGAATAATATTGGAAGGTTGTATGCAAAGAATAGGGAAAAGTGCTTGAATGTACTTGCTTGTATTCTTGTTCCTCTTTTTAAATGAGTGCCAACCCTTCTAAATAAACTTTGAATGGAATTTTATAAGGAAATTGATGATCATGGATTAGATGAATTTGCATTATGTTGACATGAATTAGGATAAGGATCCAAGAGAAAATTATCATTAGGACCAAAAGTACACTTGGACAATAGCACCAAAAATAAGACACCCTAGGTTTTAGTGCTCCTATCCCAATTGGATCTAGGCGTAAAAGATCTCCCTAGGTCTGTAAGGGTTAAGTTTGGAAGGAATTGGATGACTAGAAATCATTGAAATACAATCATAAAAGGGTTATGCAAGCTGTTAGGACCTTATAGCAAAATTGATTACTCTTGCAAGCAACTAAACATGGAATTAAACTAGAATTGAAAGCAACTAGAAATCAGAATCAAAAAAGAATAAGAGATACAAAACACAATGAAAACTTGTATTAAACTCTTCCAGAAGGAAATACAATTGAAGAAATCTCTCTTTCTTCTCACACCTCTCAGATGTACAAATCTCTTTCCCTCAAGAGTTCTCTCTCACAATTACAAACACAATTCAGCTACTTGAATTGATTTCTACATCATACTTCTTGATACAAGCTATGAAGATTTATCCCTATTATATAGAATTAGGGATCATGAGCTATGCATTTACAACCATTAGATACACCTCTTAATCTAAGGCTTAAAATAGTCCTACCAAAAATAGAAACGTGGACTCAACACCAACAGTTCAACTTATCATGCAAATAATATGTTCCTCCCATAAAAATAGAATTCTAGAATGCACAGGTGACCAACGTCAGTCCCTATTTGCCTGCATATGACCGACGTCGATCGATCCATAACTGACGTTGGTAGCCTCTAGTTGATCCCTGACTGACATCAGTGACTGTGTGAATATAGCAACCTTGCATTCGCTCATTGGTGAAGCTTTTAGCTCCACATCTCAACAATCTCTCACTTGGAGATAAACAGCTGCACTTATACATGTACAGCAACATCTTCTAGCTTCTCCATCTTCAAGCTCAATCTTGAAGACCCACAAAATTTGAATGAAGATTCAACTTCTCCTTTGTTATTAACTTGGTTAACATATCAGCAAAATTCTTATCTGTATGGATCCTTTCTAGCTTCAACTCACCATCCTCCAATACCTATCTAATGAAGTGGTACCTAAGTTGTATATGTTTGGTTCTTGAATGAAAGGCTGAATTCTTTGCCAAATGAATTACACTTTAACTATCACTGTATAATTTGTAACTCTCTTGATCTTTTTCCAACTCTTCCATGAACCATGTCATCCATATCATCTCCTTGCTAGCCTCTATGACTGCAATGTATTCTACCTCTGTAGTAGACAAGGCAACAACCTTTTACAACTTTGAAATCTAGCTAACCGTCATTCCACCAATAGTGAACACATATCCTGTGGTGCTTCTCCTGCCATCCAAGTCACCTGCCATATCTGAATCTACATATCCATGTAGAGAAGTGTTTAACCCTCCATAGCACAAATGCCTACTGCTGGTCCCTCTCAGATATCTGAGAATCCACTGAACTGCTTTCCAATGTTCCTTTCCTAGATTGGCCATAAACTTACTGACAACTCCCACTGCTTGGGCAATATCAGGTCTAGTACATACCATTGCATACATTAAGCTCCCAACTGTGGAATCATATGGAACTCTACTCATGTACTTAACCTCCACATGTGATTTAGGACACTGTTCTTTGCTCAACTTGAAGTGTCCATCCATAGGTGTGCTTACCGATTTTGCATCATGCATATTAAACCTCTCCAATACCTTGTTCACATAATCCTCTTGAGACAAAATCAAACTATGATTTTTCATGTCTCTCTTAATACTCATGCTAAGGATTTTATTTTCTACTCCCAAATCCTTCATGGCAAATGTGTGAGCTAAATTTACCCTTAAGCTCAGAAATATCATGCATGTGTGAACCTGCAACAAGCATATCATCTAAATACAACAACAGGATAATATATATACCATTATCCAATCTCTTAAAATAAACACAATGGTCAGATTGACATCTACTGAAACCATGCTTAGTCATAAACCTGTCAAATCTTAGATACCATTGTCTAGGAGCTTGCTTAAGACCATATAAGCTTTTCTTCAACCTGCACACAAGCTTCTCCTTACCTTTGACCTCAAAACCTTCCAGTTGATCCATATATATTTCTTCATCCAAATCTCCATGAAGAAATGTTGTCTTAACATCAAGCTGATCAAGATGAAAATCCTCAATAGCAATTAAAGACAATACAGTTTGAATAGAAGTCATTTTTACTACAGGAGAAAAAATTTCACCAAAATCAATACCTAGTTTCTGTGCAAATCCCTTTACTACCAACCTGGCCTTATGTCTCAGTTGTCCATTCTCACCTTCCTTTAACCTGTAAACCCATTTTTTCTTTAGTACTCTCTTACCAACTGGCAACTCAACCAAATCCCACATTTGGTTCTCTTTCAAGGAATCAATCTCCTCATTCATGCCAAGCTCCCACTATTTTTGGATTTTTACCTGCATTGCCTCATCAAAACTTTTTGGTTCTCCACCATCCACAAGTAACAAGTAGAATAATGAAGGGGAATATCAAATTAGAGGTTTAATTACCCTTTTTGACCTCCTCTTAGGTGTTTAAGACTCATTTACTACTTTTTGTCTACCCAAATTCTCTATCAGTGACCAATCCCGGTCATCTCCAGGTCTGTACCTGACCGACGTCAGTTTGACCCGACCGATGTTGGTTCCTATTTGACCGACGTCAGTTCCTTCCTGATTGATGTCAGTTCTTGTTTGACCTATCTGACCGACATCGGTTCCTGCCTGACTGACATCGGTGTCTATGTTTTTTTGGAAGTGATTTTCTGTGAGCTCATTTTGGATCACAATCTCATCCAAATCTCCACTACCCTACTCAAAATTATTCATCTTCTTGAGCTGATCATTGTACATCACTTTTTCATTAAAAAAAAATCATAGCTTCTAATTATTTTGTTAGTTTCTAAATTCCACAACTGGAATCCAAAATCTCAAGAGCCATAACCAATAAAAGTGCACCTCATAAACTTAGCATCCAGCTTCTTTCTATTTTCTTTATCAATGTGCACAAAAGCTTCAGAACCAAAAACTCTGAGAAATGAAAGATCTACCTTTTTACCTATCCAAGTCTCTTCTAGAGTTCCACCATCTAGAGCAGTAGAGGGTCCTCTATTAATTAGGTAAACTACAGTGTCTACACCTTCTGCCCAAAACTGTAAGGGCAAACTAGCATGCAACCTCATACTATCTGCATGCTCCATTATTTTTCTATTTATCCTTTTAGCAACTCCATTTTACTAAGGTGTCCTTGGAATTGTCCTTTCCCTACATATTCCATACATAGAATAGTAACTTCTGAACTTATTGTTGCAGTACTCACCACCATTGTCAGATCTAAGGCACTTCAATCTCAAACCTATTTCATTCTCAACCAAAGCTTTCCAATTCCTAAATGTGTCAAAAACATCAAATTTCTTCCTTATGCAATAAATCCATACCTTTCTTGTATCATCATCAATGAAAGTAACATAATACTGTGATCCTCCAATAGAAGCTACCTGAGCTAGTCCCCACATGTCTATGTGAACAAGCTCCAACTTGTGCTTCCTCTTTGTTGACCCAATTTTAACAAACCTTTCTTCTATTTTCCAAAAACACAATGCTCACAAAAATTTAGATCTATGCTTTTCAAATTTGAAAGCTTACCTTTTGACTTAAGAATTTTCATTCCCTTCTCACTCATGTGGTCGAACCTATAGTGCCACAACTTTGCATCTACATCTAAAGTAGATAATACAGAAAGAGAATAATCAATAATTACATAAATAGAGAGCACCTACTCTCTTACCTTTGGCTATTATAAGTGCACCCTTGGTAACCTTCCAAGATTCAACTATGAGAGTTACTGTGCAACCCTCATCACCCAACTTTCCTACAAAAATTAGATTTCGCTTCAGGGCTGAGACATGCATGACATTCTTCAACACCCATGTGTTGCCATTCTACAATTTCAGCTGCACTTTTCCTTTGCCAACAATTTTACAAGGCTCATCATCCCCTAAATAAACTTTTCCAAAATCTCCCTGGACATAATCATTGAAAAATTCTCTATTTGGGGTAGCATGGAAAGAGGCCCCAAAATCTAAAACCCAAGATTCTATTTTATTATGCAAAGAAAGTGAAAGAGCATCTTATGCAACAATACCTAAAAATTTTGCTTCTTCATTACCTTCATGCTGATTCTCTTCATTAACCTTCAACCAGCAATCTTTCTTTGCATGCCCTTTCTTTCCATAATTCCAGCAGGTTATTTTTCTTTTTCCATTTCTGGATTTGGATCTATTGCTCATCTTTGACTTAGACCTTGATCTCCCTTACTTGCTCTTCTCTCTTTGCCTTCCCCTGCTTTCAATACTTAAAGCATTACCTGATGATTCCCCTATGCTTTTCCTGTGAGTTTCTTCATTTAGGATTACACTAACAACATCATCAACTTTCAAGATATTTGAAGTAGATGTAGTATTACTAACTGCCATTACTAAACTATTCCAACTTTTAGGTAAAGAGCATAAAATTAAGAGAGCCTTAATTTCATCATCAAAAACTATTTTGACTAAATTTAACTGATTTACTATTGCATGGAAATCATTAAGATGAATAAATACAGATCCACCTTCCTGCATTTGCAAATTAAATAATTGCTTCATAAGATATATCTTATTTGAAGCTGAGGGATTTTCATATAAATTTGCTAAAGTATCCATTAACTCTACCATTGTATTTTCCTATGACAAGTTGGAAATCACAGAAGATGTCAGGCTCAACCTTCTAGATCCCAAAGCCTTTCTATCAAGAACATTTCATTCTTCATCTTGCATATTTGTGGGCTTGCTTGAAACCCCACCCAATGGTAAGTATAGATCTTTCTGATATAGATAATATTCTATTTGCATCCTCCATAATTGATAGTTCTTTCCATTAAACTTCTCCATTCTTAGTTTACTTTCTTCTGCCATTGCTATACTCCCACTCAAATAGAAACCCCTATGAGTGACCTGTAATCAACACACACTAAATAGATCTGAAACCACCTGTTAGTGAACCTAAGCTATGATACCACTTGTCAATGGTATCACTTGGTGAACCTGGCTCTGATACCACTTGTTAGGACCTTACAACAAAATTGATTACTCTTGCAAGCAACTAAACACGGAATTAAACCAGAATTGAAAGCAACTAGAAATCAAAATTAGCAAAGAATAAGAGATACAAGAAATAATGAAAACTTGTATTAAACTCTTTTAGAAGGAAATACAATTGAATAAATCTCTCTTTCTTCTCACACCTCTCAGATGTATAGATCTCTTTCCCTCAAGAGTTCTCTCTCACAATTACAAACACAATTCAGCTACTTGAATTGATTTCTACATCATACTTCTTGATACAAGCTATGAAGATTTATCCCTATTATATAGAATTAGGGATCATGAGCTATGCATTTACAACCATTAGATACACCTCCTAATTTAAGGCTTAAAATAGTCCTGCCAAAAATAGAAACATGGACTCAACACCAACAGTTCAACTTATCATGAAAACAATCTATTCCTCCCATGAAAATAGAATTTTGGAATGCACAGGGGACCAACATCAGTCCCTATTTGCCTGCATATGACCAACATCGACTGATCCATAACTGATGTCGGCAGCCTCCAGTCGATCCTTGACCGACGTCAATGACTGTGTGAATATAGCAACCTTGCATTCACTCATTGGTGAAGCTTTTAGCTCCACATCTCAACACAAGCTAGTAGGAGGACATATGGATTAGGTGTCTTTAGCCATACTTAAGTAACCAAATTTCACATTTTATATGACTACACCTTTCAATAGCATGAAGTTAAGAACTTAAGGATAGATCTTTGAGTGGTATTTTTCAAGTGTGTAATACTAGTTGATCATGAAAATTTTATATTTAGGTATCTAAATTTAACCTCCCTTAATTAAGTAATGCATAAATATGAAACTACTAGGTTAAAGTAAATAAATGTGTATTTTAGTATGTACAACACACCTTGCTTTGACTTGAGCCATGTTTGAATTTTTTATATGTGTTTGAAAAATCAAGAGCATGTTATAAATGTAATTAATGCATTTAATTTTAACATGAATAATTTGAATTTATTTAAATAAAAGAGAGAAAGGAAGAGGTATGTGTGCAATGAATTACAATGGATTTGTAACTTATCCTACTTAGTGGATTTCAATCTCAAAGAAGGTAATCTTATCAAACAACTCATTGAATAGCTATTTATATTGGGACATGACCAATTTAGATCCACTAAACTTAAACAAGGGATATCTAACTACACAATACCAAAGGATAGGGATACAAATCCTCTAGGAAAATGATACTATGTTATAACCCTAGCTAAGCCCTATAATACATAAAATAAATATAATCTAGTACTCACTAAAGCTTGTGTCAAAAAGGAGGATAATTAAACAAATAAAATAAAATATGCAAAGATAAATCTACTCAACTTAATGTAGAGGTAAACTAATCAAGGAGTAAAACATTCATCTTATTACTTTATGTAATATCTATCTACCAAATGAAAGAGTAAAATCTAGGAATACTTACTTTAAATTAAGCATGTTGTGCCTCAATCTCTCCCTTGGCCAATGATACTTTGTAAGAGGTTTTTTTTAGTTTTGTAAGGATCACACTAAAGAAATCAGATCTATGTTAAAATATTCCTGATTTGCATCCAAGACTTTCTCACAAGGTAAGCTTCTTTCACTTCAAGTTAAAACCCTAAGAAATGACTCTTCAACTGTAGAATTAGTAGAATTACGAGACATAACAATGTGAAAATGAATGTTCTTCTCATTGGATTGAATTTAAGGAGGTATTTATAACCAAGGATTGAACATAAACCTTTTTGGGATTTTATCCAATAAGATCAACTAGCTCAATCTTGTTAGGCACGAAATATAATCATTAGGTCTTAAACTAGGTTAGTTGTGCCAACATAGTTATATAACATGTGCTTAATCCCTAACAAGATTGAACTAAATGACATAGTAAGAAAATGAATAAAATGGGTTTTTTCTTAGTTAGGGGTTATTTTACAAGATGTATTCCTTAGAGGAGTGGATAAAATGGTTTATATTGATAAGGGAGTTAGATAAAAGTAACTTATAGTGGTTTTAGGTAATGGTATAGGAGACAAGAATCTTGTGAATCACTAAAGATTTATCCAACCCTTTCCTAGTGCACCTTTTAAAGTGTGCACTTAGAGAGATTGAAATTTGACAAGTTTCTATAAGAAAGAAAGCATCAGTAAATGATAAAGTTTAAAAATATTGTGTCTATACATATGCCCTACTCTAAGCTCATAATGTGTCACACAATTGTAACATGGGATGGTGATTTGAGAAAAAACATAGTAATGCATGATGTTGAGCTAATAAATTATAGTAAAAAGCAAAAAATAACTGAAAGTAAAGAATTGGAAAATGCATATCTTCACTTACCTTGTTGTTGTGGAATAGAGGCTACATGAGAAGTGAAAGAGGTATCCAATCTATGGGACATTAGGCAGACCTAAAAAATAAGCTAAAAGTCAATTTTTTTTCAAAAATATAGGGTAAATAAAAAAATATCTACATTATCAGGGTTCCATATTTTTTTGTAGTTTGTAAAAATAATTTGTAGAAACATAGTTATGAGCAAAAAAATAGAATTTTTTGGTAAATAATTATTAGCTAAATAATTTGTAAAATTTAAATATATAATAGAATTTTAACTATTCAATTGTAAATTTACTATTTTGAGAAACTAGAGCTATGTCTGACCTAAAGGAGATATGAGAGAGATGATGGCATGAATGTGAGGAGCACAAGATGGAGGACATATTATGGCTATTATGAGCATGATCTAGGTATGAGATATATTAAATTCAATTTTTTATCATTTATAATTTTAAATGAGGTAGATTTTTAAAATTAGGTGCTGGGGAAAATATGAGTTGCATAATTTACCCTAAAATTTTTTGGGATTGAGTGAAAATTAGGGGGGAAATGGGTAAGGGTCAAAGGAAGGTCATTAATTCTTAGGGAATTAATAACAAATATGTTAAAAAATATCATAGTAAATAAATAATTTTGGCTAAACCGACACAGTTTTAAATTAATAGGTTGGTGTTAGTGGTTGATTACATATTATTAGGTTGATATGTTATTATGTGGGTGACTAGTACATGCAGGTTGATCTAGTGTAATAGTGTATAGGTATTTGATTACATACACCCTAGTTAATTTATTAATGTATTTAGGTAGATTAATACTTATAGTAAATGGTTGATTGTGTTCGTTTAGTGGCTAACTTCATATGAAGTGGATGATGTAGTAGGGTTATCTGGTTGACTACATATCAAGGGGATGATGTAGTTACAATAAATGGCTAGATTCATATGAATTAGCTAGTGTAGTTGCATTCATTGACTGACTTCATATAAAATAGTTGATATAGTTTTATTTTTACTGGTTAACTTATAAAGTGTTCAATATAGTTTTTTTTTTATAGTGGTCGACATAGTTAGATACCTGGATAATGTAGTAGAAAATATATTCCTAACTGACATTGTTAGTTATGTGGTTGACATAGTATAAAATGTTGAGAAAGAGGCAACTGTATTTGTTATATAGATGATTTTTAGAGACATATATATGAGACCTAATGTAAATTTGGTTTGTGTTTTATATATGATTATGTAGAGGAATTTAGATGGTTAGCGATAGTGTAGGAAATACATCATGATACATTAGATGATGTATTACCATATCATGATACTTTAGAGATGATTGATCCCTTTATACATTATAATCCTAATTATTCTATTTTTTTGATTGGTTGTTGAGGTAGTAAAGGATCTATAAAAATAAATAGATGTAGTATAAGAGGCATTACCACCAGGAGTGGGTGATGGAGAGATACAATCATGGTAGATATTAGCTAAGGAGTGAGCCATTCATTTGGCTACATATAGAGAGTTGACACATGTACAAGGATAGGTGTCTAATTTATAGGTAGATTGAAGGCCTACGTACATGGATAGAATTGTTGTAACATAGAATTTGTAGGGGGCAGTATCATGGATTTATGGGTAGTGTAGCATGGCCACCAAATAGGTAGGGTGGACCATAGCTATAGAGTTGAGATTGTATTATGATTATAGAATTTTGTTGTATTATATACATGCATGTGTGTGTGTTTTCATGAATCATAAATGTTACAGATGTATGTATTTTACTTTTAGCAAGTGTTTAATATTTTATTTATGTTGTAAGAAAATGTATGATGTATTTTTTTATTATTTTCTATCAATTGTGAACAATTGCATGGTTAAAAATGATATAAAATGTAAAACATAAAATTGTAATGTAAAATATATTAAATCTTATGAAAAAATAAAGAAGTAAAACACACTAAATCATGTTGGGAAGCATGTAAAACATAAAAGATAAGAGTGAAAATGAAATGAAATGTAAAACACATTGAATCATGTTGGGAAGCATGTAAAATGTAAATAAATGAATTGTAAAATGTAGAACACCATAAATCATGTTAAGAAGTGTGTAAAATGAAAATAAATGACAAAAATAGAATGAAATGTAAAACACACTAAATCATATTTTAAAGCATGTAAAACATAAATAAATGAATTATAAAATGTAAAACACAATAAATCACGTTAGGGGGTGTTTAAAATGTAAATATATAAATTCCAATAATGAAATATAAGCTAAGATATGTAAATTAAAAATAGAAAGTGGAATGACAAGTAGAAAATCTAGGATTCGTGTTAATCACTTATTTTTATAAAAAGTATAGATATTTTTTGACTAAACATGGTATGAATATTGAGGATACTTTGTGAGGAAATTTTGGTCCTATCTAAGGTATTACACTGCAACTCACAAAGGATAAATCAATGAGGTGAATGATAATTATGGGAAATTATTATGAATGATAAGGGGATGTGTGTGAGGAAGGCTTGGTCTTATCGAAGGTCTTACATTGTAAATCACAAAAGGAGAACCAAAAGGGTATAATCAACTAACAAACAATATTCATCAAGGAGAAATATTGGGAATGTTATGGTGAGAAAGGGAGTGGAAAAATCATGACATAGGTGTTTTTAATAATCCTTAATAGTCATGTGACATACTAATCAAATAGGTAAGTAATAAGAATTTATTGGATGCCAAATTCATAAGATATTTATTTGTAGTAAACACAAAACTTTATAGGCAAAAAAGTGTAAGACTCATATCATCTCATGAAGTTTATATTTACAAGAAAATTAAAATGGGCCTATATTTTCACAACATGTTCCCCATTCTTCAAAACCCCTTACAAACTCATTAGTCCACTATGAAGATTGGGTAATTGCATGAAAAATTAGGTAGCACTATAAATGAATTTGAGACCTCCTAACCCAATCTACTAGCCTACCACCCCAATGGACCACAACGCTATCATGATGCCAATTGTGGAGTTTGAGCTTTGACTAAAAGTAAGAGATGTGTTAATATATGAATCATGTATTTTGTTGTGATTTTGACTTTAAAATGTTTATTTTTACCTTTTTATCATTGTTTTTGTTTAAATGATTTGGATTTTAATTTTATATGGATGTTTCTATTCTTCTTCCATATGGATTCAAAATAACTAAACATGAGTGATAAAAGTGACAAACATAAATAAAATTTAGGCTTTGGTTACCAAATACAAAATACCTAGAGATTTTATCAATTTGCTAAATAATTAGGCTTGTCCATAAACAATTATGTGATCTCAAGACTAACCATATGTGTGATTAATTTGAAGGTTTGATAATGGGAAAGTGAAGATCATATAGATCTATGCATGTAGTGGTACAATGATAAATATGTTTGTTAATTAATCATAGGGTAAATATAGGATATAAGATGGTGTGGATTGGAAACCATATCATGATAATAATAATCATCTAATTCCAATAAATGATGTAAAAAATGTAAAAATAAGTCATCTTAAATAAAGATCGGGAAAAAATAAAATTCAAATGAAATTAATCCATGAAACATTTCCAAGTGATAGGTGAAACATAAGATCAATATATGCTCATAAATCAAATCCAAATCATATGAAACTATAATGAATAATGTGATGAAACACATGATGTGTTCACAAGTACTGATAAATATCATGTAGAAAATCATCCATAAATTCTGATACATATTTTTGTAACTATAATCTAACTTTAATAAAAGTTTCATCAATATTTGTAGAGAGTCATGAAAATTCTTCCTAATGCATTGTATTCTCGGGGTAGCTCTACCAAGGGGTACTCATTGTAATTAACTGATGTCAATTTATGATGAATATCCTCATATATGTGAATAAATGTGGGCTATAAATAAGGGTGAGACTTTGTCTGTGAACATCCTAGAGTATGCAGCTGAGATGATAAAGGTGTAGGCCATGAAAAATCATGAAAGTGTTATTATATCACTTGAGATTTATATGTATAATGTGTAGTACACTAATGTAAAAGATAGTAAACTTCCCCCTATTTAAGGATGTAATTTTGAAGTATCTTATAAGGTGTTAGGATCTTGTTGGTAGACTGTGCCTTATTTGGATGAATCATATCAATGTACTACCAAAGTTATTGATAATGAGTAGAATAATACATACACATGTTGTTAAAATAATAAGTACATCTAGGAGTAGAAGATTGTGAAGGTCAACTATCTATAGTAGAATTAGATCTTGAGGCTTGTTTTTTTTTATTTGCATGAAAATATTTAGCTCAATGATTGGTAAATATATGTAACTCATAATATGGCTCACATTCCAATCATTTTGGTATAGGATCAAGCTTCAATAAAGGTAATATGCCATCACCAATAGGAAAATAACCCATAACAGGATCAAGACTAGGTTGGGTCACTTCAAGAGACGAGATCAAAGTGGGTCAACATAGTGTAGTTGGCATATCTAGAGGAAGTAATATGGAAGGATCTAAGTATCTAACAAACTGATAATGTCTTGTCATAGCATCATCAAGAATCGTACTCCAAAGGGGTTGAATAGTGACTAGATGAGAATTAGTGTGTGTGTTCCATCTCAGACCTATGAACATCAGATGAAAAAGAAATAATATCAATTAATATAGAAGGATAAGGGAATACATGAATAGAACTATGTGAATATTGTAAATAGGAATGATATTTAAGTATCTCTACATTTATAGCTTGAGCAAATCTAGCTAAAAATGGATCATATAAAAAATATTTATCATCATAAGCAGTAGTGTGAAGATCAATAGTACATAGGTCAATGATTTTATTGATAAAATATGCATAATGGATGGAATGTTTAGTTTTTGTTAAAGTGATAGGAATTTCATCTAATGGTTTTTTATGAGATTAGAGTCATAAATAAGGAGGTAATTGAATGATTATGTGAGGAGAGAGATCAATTTTTTTTATTTTCAAATTGATCTCATCAAGGTCATCATTATCTAAATCTAAGAGATTAGGTGGTATGTTTTCTATTAATTTAAAGTGACAATTATAGCCTCTAGTAAAATTAACAGGGTAATTAAAGCATAATGATTTATTAAATGTCATGCTAGGTAAAGGTTTGAGAGTAGGTATTTTAAAAACACTTAATTCTTAGAATTGTTCAAAATTCCAAGGATTGGCATCTCTTTAAATCTTGTATATAACACCATTATATGGAATCTTAACATATTAGCTTGCGAGCAAAGATTCCAATCTCATGTAGTGTGTCTAAGGTCGATCGAGTAAGATGTTATATGATAGTGAGAAGTTAAATATCATGACTTGTATATGCATCATACCAAGGGGAACTATGATAGGAATCAAAACACACCCTAAATGAGGCATTTGTCTTATATCATATCCTTGACATGTGATTTGAATAGATTGAGATTTTATTTAGAATATCTAAGTGTTTTAATAAATTTTATGGAAGCCACACAAGTTCATGAACCTTCATCAATCAAAGCACACTTGACTTGGATATCTCTTATTTTGACACTAATGAATAATGGAGGATCATCCAAACAAAGTAATATTTCATTGAAAATAATTGAAGGGATATTACATTTGAGTGAAAGAGAGGTATCTACAATTTCATCAATGTGGATAGATAGTTCTACACAATGTTGAAGAATGATATCTTTGTATCCCAATAAAGTAGCTTCTTACCCCATAGGTGGGGGACAAGGGATGTTCATTGCAAATAAAAGTTGCATTACATTATTGTGATGATAAGGAGAAGTTCTCATGAGTTCTAAGAAAGGTATTTGAGATGGGATATGTGAAATTTTGGATATAGGATCCCATTCATCATATTTCATTATAATTTTATCAAATAAAGGTGCATAATGTTAAAGTAAATACTTTGAGGGTTGTAGTAGAAGTAAATTTAAATTATTGTTGATAGGGTATATTTGATTGGAATTTAGTTAGTGTAGGTTGACCAATTGTATCATGATTTTTTTGACATAGATGATGTGGTTGAATCATTGGTTGTATCTTTGGAATGAGAGGAAGAAGTAATTATAACAGAAGATTTTGGGATTTCTAAGTGAGGTGACTTAGTTAAAGGAGAAGTAGAATTTATATCGATAGTATAAGAGTTTTTATCTAATTGTATCATTATATTTGACACTTATGATTTTTTTGAATTTATTGGAATTGATTATATGTGCCCTAATTTTGTAAGATGAGATGGGTAATAAACTTGAACAATACAAAACATTGGGAAATTATTAATATAGGAAACTACTCTCCTCATATTATTCATATTAACAACATTCTCATCATGCATGCTAGTTTTAGGATCCACATAACTTTTGACATTATTGTTAGTGGTGGGTTGAGTACTGACTCAATGATTAGGAAGGGGTCTTTGTAAATAACTAAGTGTTAGATTAATTAAGGGCTTCATGTTTAGTGTTAATTTCATGAGCTTAGCTACCATTTCATAATCTTGTTAACATGTACATATTAGCGATTCATGATCAAAATTAGGTCTAAGAATATATTCCATAGTTAAGTTTCTTAATTGACCCCAAGTTGCATGATACCAATAAAATTTGTGTGGATCATACTAGTGTTTGGTAGGATGATTAGGATCAAGATCTCATGGTGAAAGTCAAGGAAGATGATTTTAAATATCTTCTAAGGAAAGTGGTTGATGGATATTTACATTATTTACTTGAGAAAATGTAGAACTAGGATGAGAATTTTTGGAAATTGGTGATGAAAGAATAGGCTTTGTGGGATTACTTAGAGCAATGTCTTAAATGTTGTGTATGGAATCATAGGTATCCATAACATTATGGTTGGTTTCATGTCTATTTTTATCTTTCATAAACATTCAAGCTCCTATGGGAGGGTATGAAGATTCAATTTGTCGTATAAGAAAGTATTGACATTTAGCTTAATCAAGGGATTCTTATAAAGATTTATAGAAAGAGTCCTCATAAGATATTATAATTTGGAGAGTGAAGAGTATTAGTAAATAAGTGAAAGAGATTATCATCTAACATGTTATATTCAACTTTGTAAGACAAGGCTTTCCACCATTTGATGAATAATTGGGTTGTTTTAGATTATAATTATTTATAGTTGATAAAATGAGCTAGATTGATTTTAACAAGATCATTAGTTTAAAATTATTTAACCAATGCATTGCCTAAGTTTTCTAAGATAGAGATAGAATGAGTTTTTATTTGATTATACCAATCTAGAGCATCACCTAAAAAGGTTGTTTCTAAAATCTTGGTGGTAGTGAAAGTATTGAGTTTAACCTAATCTTTATATAAATTTCCAACAGCTTTCAAATTCAAAGCTAGATTAGTGGATCCATTATAGGTGATAGTGGGAACTATACCACCTATATTAATGTTTGTAATTTAAGGAACTAGAGGTTTATTTTTAAATTTTTAATAGCTTTGTTAATAATTGGAGGTTGTGTTATAAGGTTACCATGTGCATATTTAAGGGGGGATGGGGGGCATATAGATTTTATACCCCTCATTGTGTAGGTTAAGGATGATTTTAGAAATTCATTAGTTTATTTTGAATTCACATCATTTGATTGGCACTATGAGTTTGAAAAGTATCCATTTGATTTAAATGTTTTGATAATAATTGATTAATATTAATGGTATTTTGACTAGTGCAAGTAGCATGGGATGTATTAGTAGTATGCAAGGCATTGATAGTTTTGGATGCACTAGTATCTTTACATGCAGTAGTAGTTGTATGAATTTAAGTATTAGTGTGAGTATTTTGAGTAGACCCATTAAATTTCATGTATGCCATGTTTGTAAAAATGGTTGGCATGGAAGATGATGTTGTGATATATAGGAAGGCATGAGAGAGGATAAAGGTGTGATAGAAGTCATATAATGACTTGCCCCAAATCCTATAACAAAGATAGGTGAAGGTGAATGAGGTTATCCAATGTGAGGTCACATCTTGAGGTTATAAATGAATATGGGATCCTTACCATCATATTAAGGGTTTTCATTGATGAAAAATATCACTTTAGTCTTATACTCAAGATCACTTTCATCCTCTACCATAGGTATAAATTGAGGATTAAGAGCACTAGAATGGGGAGAAATCCCATAATTAGTTATTTTAGTAGTATCATGGACATTTATAAGATTGAGATTATCTACCACATTATATGGAATATGTGTCTTAGAGTATTTATGAGGATTAATAAGACTCATCATGTTAGTTTGCTTTTGTTGTACAACATCATCAAATAAATGTTACATTATGGAAAACTTATCTAGACACTTATGGAAAAGTGAAAGTATAAAGCTTGAAAAAAAATTAAATCAAGTTGATTGATCTAATTATACTAATAGGATTATATAAAAACCTAGAAACATACTAGATTGAGTTAGTTGATCTAATTGAAAAATCAGGAGAATAGAACAATCTATAAATTGACTAGATCGATCTAGTCAATCTAGTTGGAAAGTTAGCAATATAGAATAAAATATAAACTAACTAGATTAAGTTGATCCATCTATTTGGAAAATAATTAAAATAGATCAATTTTTATATTAACTATATTAAGTTGGTCGATCTAGTTAGAAAATAAGAAAATAGAACAATCTGTAAACTAACTAGATTGAGTTGGTCAATCTAGTTGGAAAATAGGAAAGTTGAATAGGTTGTAAACTAACTATATTGGGTTGGTAAATCTAGTTGAAAAATAAATAAAATAGAATATTTTATAGGTTGACTAGATCATGTTGGTTGACCTAGTTGGAAAATAGGAAAATAGAATAATCTACTAGATTGAGCTAGTTAATTTAGTTTTATGGACTAGAAAAAAATTAGCTTTTCTAAAGTTGGATTATTTAGTTTTAAATATAGAAATGAAGTTAAGCACACATATAAGTAGATCAATTTGATCGATCTAATTAAAACACATAGCACAAAACTTGTATCAATGCTAGATAATATAGTCTAAAATAAAACATGAAATACAAACAACAAGTAGCAAAAATATAATTTAGATGCTAACTGATTTAACTATTTTTATAATTATGGATGTAAAATCCTAAGTAGATAAAATAAAAAAGTAATAAATCAAGGAATAAAATGTTATAAAATTAACAACAACTAATTTTCACAATAATAAATTTATCTAAATACTCTATAAATAGAAATGAATTTAAAAGGATGTACCTAATTGGAAAATATGACTAAAATAAACAAGTTTCAAGTTGTGAAGTAATGCAAGAGTAGGGCAGACTGTTAGGAACCAAATCCAGGTGTTAGAAATAGCCTTGGATAATAGTGTGGTCCTAGACACTAAAGTGGTGCACTTTTTTCTTATGCAGTGTTATTTTCTTCCTTTGGAATTTATGTGAATTTTTTTTGGGTTTTATAGATCAAGGCCTATTCTAGATACAATCTAAATTTCAAGTCTATTTGATCAATAAATTTTAATATACTCTATTTTCATCTGAAAACTCTAGGTTTTTATGCTTGTAAGGGTTTGAATGAATGCCATGATAAAAAGGGGTTAGTTGGTCTAGCATATTGTACATTTGATCCACACCCCTATGTGGGCATGCTACATACATGCCACTAGTCTTGGGAGGGATCAAGATTGATGTAGTTCTCCCACTTATATGATATGTGTGAATGTATGTGAATGGTAGAGTGCATGAATGTGAATGCATGACAAGATGCCTTGAAGGCCACTTGAGATCTGGATACCTATGTTCAGTATGGATTATTGAATGTATGGTTTGAATCAATATAATATTGGAAGATTTGGGAGCTTTCCCTTAATATGAAGTGGTAATTTAGTGCGCTTCTCTATGATAATGTCCACTTAGAGTCTATGAGTGTGAAATTATTGTTTATATAGTGTTCTAATAAAAATGACTTGGGAGGGTGACTAAAGAATAGGTATAGGATGACCCTAATCCTTTTTAGGGTGATGCAAGATTATTATTTAGAGGATGAAGGGACCTAAATCACTAAGGGATTATGTTATTTTGAGTTTCATGTGGTGTTTTAAGTCATGGTTGTTATTTATGACTACTATATGGTTAAAAGTTGATCAAAAGGGCCCTTAATATGGGTCAAGTATTATACTAAGGATAAATTGACCCCAAGTGTACATCTAAGGCATAAATGGTTAATTTTAATGACTAAATTTTACCCCCCCTATTATATAAATGCATCTAACTGAAATGAATAGGATAAAGGAAAGAGAAACATACCTAGACTTACCTAAGAGGTGAAGCCCATGAATGTGGATCTATGTCTATGAACTATGCTCCCTTGCATGTCCTAAAAATGAAATTTGTATGAATCAGTCCTTAATAAACATCAAAATTAAATACAAAATTGATTAAAGAGATGAGAAAGAGAGAGGAAAGGAATGAATACACCTCATTGTGTATGTGAACCAATGCAAAATCCCAGTGACATCTTATGTGTGTAGATGGTGATAAAAATGGTGAATAGCTTGGACTAGGCTAATGGCCTTCCCAATCCTCATGTGTGGGTGGATCAATAAACCAAGTTGGCTTTAACTCCATAGTTTACACCCTTGTTCAGTGGATCATAATATATGAATAACTTGGATTGGACTAATGAGTTATTCAATCCTCTCATGTAGGTGGCTCAAGAACTCAAGTAGGCTATGACTCCATCATTGCCCACCTATTTATAATAGATGCATCTAAATATGAAACTACGTGATGTAACTAAAATTGTGTAAGATGGATCTAGGACTCATAGAAACTCTGAAATGTAAAAATGGCTCTCAGCCACTTGAGAATGCCAATAACTATAAATAGAATGAGACATCAATCTAGTGTAAACCTGGTGCAAAACTAGTGCATAAGGTGTCTAGAGTATACAACATGGAGAATGACATGGATTTATCATTTCATCTAAGATAATTGGTTCCAAACTAAACATATGGGAATAATGTATTACACACATACCCCCAATGTTGATATATGTGTATGTGGATTCTAGATTAAGTCATATTAATATGTGTCTATGTAGATTTGAAATTGAAATGGGAGTAATCATGTCATGCATGATGCCCCCAATCTAATCAAAGTTGTGTAATATATGTAAAAACTGATTATATAATAAACATATATGATAATCTATGATTAAAACTATGCAAATTTGAACTATAACTACTATACATTTCTGACAATTTCAAACTTTTCTATTTCTAGGGATACTAGATAGTAGCATTGTCCCCTTTCTAATAGTACACTATGTTTTAAACCATTATAATGATTTATTGACCAAATATTTTATTTCTATGGAAAACTAAGATTAAATTGGGTGTGACTATGTTTCACTATATTTCTTGAGTTTTAGATCTATAATCTATGTCTGCATACTGAAAATTATGTTCTAAGTGCACTAGGATGACCTAATCTATATGACAAACCCCTATGAAAGAATCCTCTCTCAAGGGGATCTTTTAAACCTCTAAAATAACTATTCTAAAAATGAAATCTATGTATCATGTGTGTTAGGCTGAAAATATATGATATCTACGTGATGAATTAATATAATGTGTATACATGACATTAGAATGTAAAATAGTCTGAGCATAAGTTGTCATTATATGATGTATGCTATATCTAACACTCATAATATTTTAAAGATATATATAACAATATAATCATATATATGAACAACAAATCTAAATATAATCTGAATAAACTACCTAGGGGGATGGGGCATGATGTCCATCAAAGCACCCAAGGAGGAAGGGGAGATGCATGAGGTCCCTCATGGAATCACAACTAGATGTGAATGTAACAATCAAGATACAAGTGTCATGTCCATGATGTATATATGAAATAATACATATAAACATATTAGGCATACAAAGTAGGCCAAGGAGCCATAATACAAAGGACATGGACACATGTCGCTAAGTCTAAGAAAAAACACATACAAGGGCATGTTCAAAGGTATACATACATAAAGAGCAAGTAAGTTTGGCTTAGATCCATATGGAATGACATGCTCAAATATCTACATACATAATAAAGAAGCACACACAAGGACATTGGCTTATGTCCAAAACATACACATAATGAAGGGAATAATATTAGAGCCATAGAACAAGGCATATGAAAATTCCCTTGAGTAGATGTAGAATTAAAGAGACATAATCAAATCTAAATTGGTAAATCAAGAAATGAAAGTGTGCATAAGCATGTGGTACAAATACATACAAGAGAAAAGATGTACATAAATTAATTCTATAGAAGTAGTTAGTAAAAAATTAGTGTAGTATAGGATGATGAAAATCAAGATGTAATCAATGCTAAATTTGTGATATGGGGTATAGAAATATATAACCTAGCAATCTAGAAGCTGTGTGGATGATGCCTCCAATGGGCTATTATATCAAATTTGAATTTATTTATATGTGTAAATGCCCCCAATGGGTGGATAGTAGAAAATATAGATCTGTATAGAGGATTAAAGTCTTGTAGTAATCTATGAGCACTTGAAGAGAACAAGTGAAGCGTGTATGTATGATAAAACCAATGACACTAACATAGATAGAATATATAATAAATGGTAAATATAAATAATGCAAACATGGAAATGCATACAATCTAAAATTTGTATTTTCTAAGCAATATTTTAATGTTTTTTTAATTTTTGAACATATTATATTATATTTTTATATTCAGAGTATAAGTTATATACAAGTAACATGAAAATGAAATTATGTACAAGGAGTAATATAAAATAAAACTATGTATAATAATCATGATAAATGAATGAGAGATACTACTAATTGATCAGTCTCACAAGAGACTCCTGATCAATGTGGCCTATGTCAAAAAAGGAATGGTGTCCTCCCATTAAGTGTGATGGATGTGTTGTGGTTGAATTTAATGAGTATGTTGAAGCTTTATTCTCTATAGGTATATCTTACTTTTGTATCTCTTATTAGGAAGAAATTGTATCCTTTATAGAAACTATAATCATTGTATTCTCATGTGAAAAGGATACACAACCTTTATTTTTTTCAAGTGTTGATCCTATTTTTGTTAACCATGAACTTAAAAAGAAAACATTATAAGCACATAATTGTGAAATAACTCAAAAGGGGAGATAACATTATTTTGAGGCATATGAAACTTTTAATTGAAATGACCCCAAGCATGATCTAGAATCGTGTGTTGTATCGGTCCTTTCCAATACAACCAAGAAAGGATAGTGAACAAGAATTTATTGGTTGATAATCCATGATCTTAACATTTTTGCATTTCTTTCCATCTATATAAACTATGATAGTGAAAGGATTTTAATATGAGATAGGGCTTATAGTGATAAGAATCCAATAATACTATTCAATTATTTAACTTATTCAATGGATCCAAACATAGATTGTAGAGATATTATAAACACATAAATAATATTTCTCTATTACACCCTGATTCTTTATCTTTCGACATTATACAAATATATAGGAATGCATTTCCTATATTTAGGAATATAACCAATCCCTCAAAACTCTCAACCACTAACCTCCTAGTCTAAATATATGAGTTGATTTAACCATCCAATATCACACAAATATATGATTTGTTATCTAAAAAATCATTTATAATCTTAGAAAATTATATTATGAAAAATAATATAATCTAAATATAATTTGAGGACTAATAAATCTTAACATTCCCCCCTTAGTTCTTACATGGTAAAATATATCACATTCTCCAATTTTAGCATTCCACCTCTATGTGTTCATGATCAACTATATTCTTATAAGTGGCTTTCATCGGTGGATACAATCACCACCTAGGCATGAAAAAATGCATATGCTTTTATTCATCCTCCACACTTGTCCTCTAATGGTTTTAACTAGATTCAACCAAAAAACTTACCCAATTGGTTTTATAGGTGTAACAATAACCTTTCACAATTGGTTTTCCAAGTTTACCAAAAACCTTACATAATTGGTTTTCCAAGTTTACTAAAAAACTTACACAATTGGTTTTCTTGGTTTACCAAAAACCTTCACATCATGATTTCTATAATACATTTTGATTAAAAAAAATATAATATTTCTAAAAAAGGGGTTACATGAGGAATAATCATGAGTAAATGGGAATATGCATCTGTTCTTATTTTCACCACACTGAAAAACTAAAAAAAAATCCACATAACTAAAAAGCACATGCCACTAAAGTAGAAGTGGCCCCATCACTAGTGGTTAATGAGAGGCTTGAATGGCCTCCTTCCTCCATTGCCTCCAACCTCCAAAAATTTATTGCTTAATCAGTAAGATAGGTTAGGATGTGTTCTAATAGTTTTGGAAAGTTCTTTATTGGTTTCTTCTATAGAAATTTGAACCCCCCCCCCCCCCATAATCTGAACATTGTGTATAATTGATAATGTGTCAATGAGGTAAAAAAAAATTACAATTTTGACAATGACTCTATATGACATAAAATGACCTAAAAATTAGACTCTTGACAACATTACTCGATATAATTTATTGACAAAAAAATTAATTTTAATTTTTGACTCATTTTAATAACCTTTTGACATATGAACACTTTGGATTTTGACTAAACTATTAATATTGACAATATAAATTCTTTGGTAACTAATGGCATAACCTATAAAAGAATTTTTGACTCTTATTTTATCATGAAACTTTTAAAAATATCTCAATGACATTTGATGACATATAATACTCAAACTATAAAACACATAATCCAAATGTGACTTATACCCTATAAAAATCTTCACTTGAAGACACATACAGAGATTAAAACTTTAATATGGTAGACTTACGATAATAAGACTATAATACATATTTATAAATTTAATCTAATAAATGACACTATAAAATAATCAAAAATAAATGAATAAATAGATCTTACAGATAGTATGGTAGATTTATTTGCATGGTTGGTATTGTCATATATACAGTTACATTGAAAAAGCATGAATCGGGTATATAGGTGCAAGAGTAGCTCAATTTGGATGATTAGAGTGAAAATAGTAAAAATGTGAAGGATAAAATATGATTTTATTCTTGAAATTAATTCTATACTAATACTTCAATCAATTTACATAACTGATAAAGAATGGTAAATCTCTACATAGGTGATAGCTATCACATTGGGTGTCAATGAACTCCATTTATAGTTGAGAGGTCTTATGTTGGGTGATTAGGTTGATGCTAAGTTTTATTCCATGGAATAATGTGTAATGCAAATATTTTTGTATGTCTGCATTCACACCAAGTGTGTTGGGTTGAATTGAATGTTGAATTAATTGAAATGCAACTCCAACATGTAGAAAATAAGTAGACACATCTGCTTGTGCTCAGAAGGATCATTCTAAAATAAAATATAGATCTTATTTACTGTCAATGTGAAATTTTAAAATGAATACTCATAATACATACAAATATCACTAGATCGTAATGGCATGTCATCAAGCCTTGGTTGGCATAGTAGATTGTGTGAGCCAATGAGATGCAGATCTAGTCGATGTTGGTGTGAAACACAACCAACAAAGAATACAAAAGGGTGTAATAGATGGAAATTCAATAAGTTTAAAACCCAATGATGAAACCCAACACACTATAAATACCTGATCTTCACTATGATGATAGGTAGATCATTGTAAAATCTTTGAAGAACTATCATAACAATGTCAAGAGATAGGAGGTGTCATATCTTCTTAAAAATTATCTTACGTATTGAATAAATATTGATCAATGGTGACATAAGGTCATATATCTAAGTGAACTTATTTAAGACATGCATCAATCCCTGTTATCAATTTTAAGGAATAGAAAATAGCTACGTTGGTATTAACAAATCTGCATGCTAAACTAATTTAAGCTTAACCCATATTACAAAGTTCTTCATAGTAATTTTGTTATCATATAAAATAGAAAAGTATTAAATAATTTCTCTTCTATTTTTTCTAATCCTCTATCACATAAATATCAAGCACCACTCTGATACTACTAATAAGAATATAATGATATTATTCAATGGTTTAACTCATTCAATGGAGCCAAACACAAACTACAGAGATATTATAAACACACAAATAATATTTATCTATTACAATATAATTCTTTGTATTTATACATTATACAAATATATAGGAATGTGTTTCCTATATCTAGGGATATAACCAATCCCTCAAAACTCTCAACCACTAACCTCCTAGTCTAGATACATAAGTTTGTTGAACTGCCCAGTCTCACATAATTATATGATTTATTATCTAAAAAATAATTTACAATATTAGAAAATTATATTATGAAAAATAATATAATCCAAATATAATGTAAGGACTAATAAATCCTAACATATATTTACCCCCTTACATTAACCTTTGAAGATGTATATTTTATAGGTATTTCTTACTTTAAAGACTCTTTTATTAGAAACCCTTATTTGAGAATGGTTGTTTGCTTAGATTGAAGTAGGAAGAAGGTAGACTTATATTATAACCTATAAAGTGATTCAAAAACAACAAATGGTGAGAAAATATTAGGGTGGATTTACCCTCAAGGGTCATATAGGGCATTACCTAGAGACAAATTTCTGGCTAATGATGAGGAAGGTCCACCTAGGAGAAGCTTTTCTTGTCGGTCTTCACAAACTCATTCATTTAAAAAAATAATTAAAGGAGATCCTATTTTTTTGTTTGGTTCTTGAATACCTTAGTCCCCTCATAAGATATTTTGGTTGATTCCCCAATAAATTTCTTCATAACATTGATTTTTACATCATGGATTATTACCTTGCATTTATTCCAGGATGCTACAAAATCTTGGGCCACTTATGCATCATGCTTTGTGATTCTCACTATAAAATTGGTGAGACCCCTATGTTTGAGTTTTTTTCAAACCTTTTTATACACTTGCACTTTCATGTATGAGATGGTCTCAATCTTTTCCTGATCTCCTTCCATCAAAGTAGTGTCAATAGAGCTGAGGTAAGTAGGTAGATAGTTCTGGATGAAGAAATTTTGAATAATGTGAATGGTGTTTTGGAAGTCCACTGATATCACCCTATAGAAATTATGCCTCCTCATATTATCATAATTATGGATCATCATATTTGATATCCACCCATTGAATTAAAAATTATATGTGTTTGGTGACATGATGTCACATTTAGACAATGGTACTTCCATCATGTAAGGCTTTCAAGATGTTATTAGGAATATTTCTTGCTTTGTGATAGTTGGTTAAAATATGGAGTTATACTCCAATGTTGGTGAGTTAATCCGCTACCCTATTACCTTCTTGGTAGCTATGAACAATTTGGATATGAGTCATGTCCCTCAAGAGTTGCTTGACATCATCAATTATAGCTTTGATAATATGAGAGGGGCAATTTTCCTTTTTGGAGAATTTAGGATATTTAACAAATCATCCTCCATGATGATTATTTTATGATTGACACTAGAATCCAATTAGATACCCTAAAGGGCCACCTTAGCCTCTGTAGGGTGATTTGTTTGGATCCCCAAAAGTCTTGCATAAGTGGCTAGAATCTCTCCTTTTGACTTATTTATGATTCCTCATCCACATATGGGGCCTAAATTACCTTTAGATGCACCATCAGAGTTCAATTTCACCTAGCCTTTTGAGGGAGCCTTCCATTTCTTATGTTTGTGAATTATAGATTTAGAAATGGAACCTAAATGTTGAACTATTTCCTAATTCTTTAGAATGTGTATTATTGAAGGAGAACCAAGTTATTTGTCTTTAGTGGAGAAATTTTTCCAATTTTCCAAAATGGCTTGGAAAAGATGGAGGAAAGCCCCTTTAGGCTGGTGTCTTTTGTTTAGGAAAAGGCCATCATTGTGGGATTTCCAAACACACCAAAAATAATGAGGAAGAGAAAGGTGCCACAAGAAATCCAAAGAGGTGAGATTCTAGGGAGGTTTCCATTGCATTATGAGTTCAAGGACATTATTCAGTTTGACCCATGTCAAGTTGAATTTAGATAGTAACCAGTTAAACAATGTCAAGTTGAAATGACACTCTAGGAATAGGTGATGTACCAAATCCTCTATATTCTAGCATATAGGGAATCTATTAGGAATAATTAGTCCCTTTTTTGCTATGTTATCCACTATCAAAATGTTATCATGTGTCACTAGCCAAAAAAATAAATAATATTAGGGATCAAATGCTTCACCCAAAAAAATTTCCAAAAATTCCATTCACTTCCTAGATTAAGGTCAGTGGCATGTCCTAAGGCCACTGAGTAGAAACCATTTTATTCAATAGCTCAAATAAAGTGATCTTCCTTCTGGAGGGTAGGGACATGAACCTGACTCATCGATAGGTTGAGGCACTAAATATCCAGTGATTCTTCTATTGAAAATCCTTCACAAGGGAGTATTTTCTAGCACTTTACACCTTCATTCATCTCCCATTAGCCTTTGATTTTAGGTCCCCATATTTTTTTGAGGTCTTTATACTATTTAGACCAAAAATATTATGTGGATAGGTAGTGGATGATAGCTAGACATCTTCTCAAAAGTCAATTTTCTTGCCATTTCCAATTTTTCATATGATGCCTTTCTTTAGGAGATCCTTGCAATTGGTAATAGCTTTCTAGAAGTTATATCCATCCATAGGACCTTATTCCCATAGGAATTCATCCACTTCCACTCTTTCTAATTATTTATCTTTGATAATTCTTTCCCACTCGTCATTTTCCTTCATCAGTTACCAACTCATTTTTGCTAATAGGGCTTTGTTCATAGATTTAATGCTTATCAGGTTGAGGCCTCCATTTGCCTTTAGAAGAAAATATTTTTCCCAAGAAATAAGGATATACCTAAATATTTATTTAGTGCCCCTCCATAGGAAGTTTTTTTTTTGAATTTTTTCAATTTTAGTGGCCACATTGGAAGGCATTCTAAAGATGGACATCTAGTAAACAGGAATGCTCTAGATCTAGGCCTTAAGTAGCTAGTATTTCCCTACCTGAGTGAGAAGGTGACCCTTCCATCCCATTAGTTTCATTTATATATAGTTAATGAGAGGGTTAAAAAAATTAGAATCCATTTTTCCTTCAAAGAGTGGGATGCCTAAATGACTTACCAACATATTTCCCACTTGACAGTCTAGTACTATGGCAATTATTTTTTGCTAAAAGAGAGGAGTGTTAATGAAAAAAAGAGCAATATTTTTAAATTTGATGCACTAATTGGAGACATTTTCATAATTATTTAGAATGTATTTTAGTTAATTTTCTTCCTCTACATAGGATACTCCTAAAATGATGGTGTCATCAGTGAACTATTCTTGTATGATGAGTTTAGTATTTAGAGACACTGTAATTCATTTAATCAATTCATGAGTGAAAGATTTTAGTAGGCTTGTACCCAATGTTTCCACAATAATGATAAATAGGTAAGGAGAAATGGGGTCACCCTATCTTATTCCTCTTAAATTAGGGAAAAATCCTTTTGTAACACCATTTATGATAATAGAAAAATTAGGAGTGGTGATATAGTTCCAGATAATATTCCTAGTGTCTTGGTCTAATCCCAACCTCTCTAGAATCTACATGAGAAATTACCAGAAGACCTGATCATAAGCTTTAGATATTTCTAGCTTAAAAAACATGCCCTACCTCAAAGATCTAGAGATGGAATGAATGGCCTCATGAACCAAAACTATGTCATAAGTAATTTGTCTACCAACCATAAAGGCCCCTTACTGCTCCCTTATGACTTTATATAGGAGATATTGCATGCAATTTACCAAGATAGAAGAGCAAATTTTGTATGTGGTGTTACAAAAAATAATGGAATAGAAGTCATAAATGTTATTAACACCCTTATTTTTTGGACTAAGTATAAGGAAAGTGTTATTTATTTCCTTGAGGATAGATTTTTATTGGAAAAAATCTCTAGTAGCTACTTCGACCTCTACATGGATAATGTCTCAAAATTTTTGAAAGAAGAGTGGGCAAACCCATCAAGTCCTAGTAATTTAGATACCTCCATTGAAAAAATTACACCTTTTTTTTCCTCATTAGAATGAGCCTTGGTGAGGGAGACATTGTCAACATCTAAGAAGACTTTATCAAAAATATTGAGAGTGGAAGCTACTAAATGATCATACAATACACATTATTTTGAGAGGATATTTAAAAAAAATTAATAGTATGATGGGAAATATCATCTTCATCTCTACTGATAGTCCCATTTTCCATTTTCAATTGGTATATTCTATTGATGTTCCTGTGTCTAGTTTTAGAGTGATGGAAGAATTGGTATTCCTATCACCCTCCATTAGCCATGAGCATCTAGATTTTTACCTCCAAAGGGATTCCTCTCTTACAAGTTATGGAATTAGCAAAGAAGTTCTTTTTCCCTAGAAAATGTGTGATAATTATAAGACCCCAAAGCACAAAGATCCTTAATAGCTAAAAGTTCCACTTTGAGAGCCTTTTTCTATAGGAAAATATCCCCCAAAACTTCCTTATTGTAAATTTTTAACTTTATTTTGAGGAAGTTGAGTTTTTTAATAAGAATGAACATGCTAGTTCTCAAGAAGGGTTCTTTTCACCAATATTTCAAGGAATCTATGAGATTGGGATGAATAAGCCACATGATTTCAAACTTTAAGGGGAAATATTTGGGTTTTGAAATCTTGTCTCATTAAAAAACCAAGGGATTATGATCAAAAATGAATCTAGGTAAAGAGGAAAGCCTACTGGAGAAATGGATATCCCAATTTAACAAGATTATAACTCTATCTAGGTGGGCCTAGATTAAATTTTCCCCTAGTCTTTTGTTGGACCACATAAAGGGATTACCATTTAGGTCTATGTCCTCTATGCCTACATTTTCAATTAAGTCATTAAACTCCAACATACTGTCAGTGAGGTCAGAAAGGCCCACTTTTTTTTCCCTAGGTGAGAGGGGGTGTTAAAATCTCCAGTGATAGTCTAGTTCCAATTTACATAGGTCCTTTAGAAATCCAACATGTTTTTCCAATGAAAATTTCTAGTAGATTTTGCATTTGAGGTGTAGACATTGGTTAAAATCCATCTATCATTGCTATCAAGATCTATGAACAAAATAGAAATATGATGGTTAATATTCCATTTAAGGTCTCCTCCCAAGGCATCAAGGTTCCAAAGAACCACCAGACCACCTAAAGCACTAGTAGACTCAAAGGATAGAGGTTAGGCATCTCTCCATATTCTCACTACACATACTTTGAGAATAGAATCAAACATTTTTGTTTCTTGAATGATAAAAATAGATGGATTAACCCTTTTAATGAGATTTAAAAGGGTCCTTTATTTCCTGAGGTTATTAAACCCCTTACATTCCAAGAAAGGATTTTCATTTCTTATCCTAAAGGATCTTAAGAGTTTAATGTGAGCCCTTAGAAATCTCTTTAGCCATTTTTAAACTCCTTATGACCATCCTTGGGGTTCTTACCATAGGTTTAGGGATAACACCAATGTTGGATTTTTTTCCTTCCTCTTTTATTTTGGGAATAAGTGGTAAACCCTTCATCTAGGGGAATGTCTTGGGGGGAGTATCAAAACATTACCCTCAATATTTATAGAGATCTAATAATTTTGAAAGAGGGGAAGGGGCTTTAGGGGTAGGAAAGCATCATCCAAGATATCAAAGAAGGGAATTTTCCTTACAATAGATTGAGCAGTCTTATAAAGTAGGAAAGGTAGATGAGTACCCAAAGAAAGGGGGGAAGGGGGAAGGGGAAGTCTCTGTAGAGGAGAAAAGGGTGGGGAAAGGGCATTAGAGGAAGAAACCATGGGGGAAGAGGGGGATAGTTCAAGTTTAATAAGGGGAAGGGGTACTAGTCAGAGGGTAGGAGATAGATAACCAAAGAGGGGAAACACGCTTAATGGGTGTAACTAGCACCCAATGAGGGGAGAAGGGGGTAAGAGAGGATAAGGGGGGGAGAGGGGGGAGGGGGACCTAGGTCTAGGCCTAGGGAAAAGGAGGAGGGGGGATGGGGAGAGGGAGGATAGGGATGTGGGTTAGGGAGAGGCACCCTTAGGGGACTTGATGTACATAGGGAATCTAACCTAGAAAGCAAAATAAGAGGAGAAAAAGGGTCAGAACAAGGAGTACCTTTCAAGCTACCATAGGGAGAAGCACTCAGATGGGCTCGAGGGGAGCCTATTTTTAGAGGGTGTTCTGATTATAGATCCATCTTTGTTACTTTTTGGTTGTTCCCTTTATATGAAGGAGTGGTAGATTTTTGGCCTTTATTTAGATAGTCATAAAGCATATGACCTAGAACATTTCACTATGGAAAAATGATTGCATTATTCTCATACACAATATTTTGCATCCATTCTTCATACTTTGACTTGATCTTGATCTCATGCAATAAGGGCTTATTGGTAGGTAGTAATATATGAACATAGGAAGTAACCATTCACTGATGAGAGAGAGTAATTAGGTCAATTTTGATAGGTTAACCTAGGGCCCTAGTGATACTAGTGATAACCAATGGATGCCAATATTCCAAGGGGAGTTTAGGGAAAATAATCCACATTGGAGCATCATCCATGGTGGTATTTTTGAAGCTTGACCTGACCTTCCATCTATAGACCAAAACACTCACCTTGCCCATAAGCTAGGGACCTTTCAAGAGAGACTTGATGCAGTCCTCTTGTAGAGAAAAATTTACCAGGAAGAAACCCCTAGCTAGAGTAACCACCTCTATGTGACCTTTGAGTTCCCACCTCTCTTTTTACCATTTATGGAAGGCATCAATATTTGGATGGTATCCATTTACCCTGACAAGAATGGATTTAGTGGGCTCCACATCAGACTACTCAATGATAGGATATATAATAGGGATAAAAATCTTATTATCAGCTTCTTCTAGGAAAATATGGAAATGAGAAGAGTCTTGGCCCACTTAGATTTTTCCTTTGACCATGTTTTCCCATGATAATTTAGGGACACAAGGATTTAGTAATTTTAGGATAGGAATCTCTTTACCTGATTACTTTAGGGTGGAATATGACACCTTTAAAATACTTTTTAGTAGGTATTACATCTGGTGAATCCCATGAGTGGGGTCACATGGGGCTACATTGACCTTAGGGAGAGAATTTTTGAATCCTTCCTACATCCAGTCACTATGAACATGATCATTATGGTTTGCATTCTAGTTTTCCTACCTAAGCATAAATTCAAACTACTAAAGGTCCTCCATAACATCCATCCAATCAATCCAAATAATTTCTAATTACATTTAATGTATAAGCTAATCTAAAATTATGTGAATTTAATGTCCATAGATTTAAAATTTTAATCTGAAACCAAACTTTTGAAATTTTCAAAGAATTTGTATAATAATACATGTGTGTGGGTGAAAACCATGTATCCCTTGTAACTTGTTGGATATGATGATTCCTTATTAAATAATTAGATAAAATTATACTTGTTGAATCACATCAATATTTGGGGTGATTATGCCCCAAATTGTTTTAACTATGTAGGCTCTTTGTTTGGGAAGGCAACATGTCCCAAGGCTCATGAATTTGGGGAGAAGTACACAATGTACTAACCCAAATAACTATGCAAATAAAGAGAGAACCATCAAGATAGATTCACTTAAATAAATTGAGGCAACCACTATAGATGAATTATGGATTAAATTGTTATATATACTAAAATATAGTCTTTGTTACTTGATAATGACAAATTTTAACATATTTACCACATAATTTGAGCCTCATATAAGGTTATAATATATCATTTTATGACACTTTCATGTAATATTATGAGTCGACCCTTTAATTATACTATTACAAATCTAAAATAGCCTCACCATATCTTTCAACCTAATAAATATCATGCAAAAACATCTCCATAATCTTAGATCAATCTACATGTACATAAGTGAGTTCCACTAGAACTAGTCAGTATCACCAGTAGATACTAACTGACCTAGTCAAAACCAACCCACTCTTATCCATGATTTTTTTTCAAAATTAAACCAATCTTTAGGGTCATCCCATCAATGTAACTTTTTATTGGTGTTATAAATTATTCAATTAGATCCATATATAAAAAAATCAAGTCTCATTCCAAAGGGACATGTCACTTATTTGATATACTCACATTATTACACATTGAGAAAATTTATCCTATTCTTCCCAAATAAAAAAAATATGACTAAAATTATTCACAATACAAGTCTAAATCAATTTAAATACAAGTCAAAACAAACATTTTCAAGTATCAAATCTAATCATTAGTTGTATACATATAACAAAGGAGCACAATTACATAATCACACTAGGTGGGAGAACTAAGTATGCTTGATTTCAATGTTTAGAGTATCATATATGTAGGCTATATTAAATAATAAATGAGGATTATTAGGTTTATCTCAACCCTTTACACTTTCCCCCATATTTTAAGGTTTTTATCCCTCACAAGCACACCTAGGGTTTCAAACTAAAGAAGACTAATTTCTAGAGCTTTGTGTATTATCAGGGCCTATGATAATGAATAAATAGAGATAGGTATTGGTGACCATAAATTAATTATTTCCTACCTATAAGTAGGTTAATAGTTACTAAAAATACTGACCTAAATCTACAAAACTAACCTAGTGCAAATAGTGAATCAATTATAAAACGGAATGAACCACATTCCTAATTTATTTTGATTTTCACTTCTAGAGTAAAAACATAGTTATATAATCAACTATAAAATATAAGTATCTTGATGTCCTTAGTACTTTATATTCCTATCATATTCCACTTGTCAAATTAGAAAAATCAATCTTAGTGTGCTATATTTAGATGTATGATTGAATACCATATCTTAATATTTGAATTACATTTCAAAGTTCTATATTAATTATATTAAGTTTACCACCTTAATAAAAATTAGGGTAAAACATATTGGTGAAATCATACAAATATTGAATAATTTAAAAACCATGTTTCCATTAGGGTTTCATTCTTCCAAGTTTTCAAAAAAAGTGTTTTGAGGTTTCAAATATAATTTTTAATCTCTTCACAAAAATATGTCCCATATTTTTTGTCACAGAATTTCATTGTTATGATTTTTTATTTCCATAAAAAAAAATATTTTCACCTACATTCTTTTATGATCCCATCCTATGCCATCCAATAAGGCTAGTTCTGTTATACCTCTAAGATTTAGTGCTAAAATTAAGTTGGACCCATATAGAGCATAATAGATTCATATTAATTTAGATAAAATGTATACAATGAATGTCTCTTCTTGTTTTAATGATGTAACTATTCATGAGTATGTGAAAATAAGTGGTTGTGTTGATATGCCTCCATTGGAACTCAATAATAAATATAATGAAAATCAAAATAATGATCAAGATAATTATGAGGACCTAAATAAAATTGATCCCAATGAACTTAATGATTTTTATCCTAACCAATTTGAAACCTTATCCAAAATAAATCAAGGTATTCATAAATTTCCTCAAGATAAGGGTAAATTTGTCTAAATGATTCTAGTATCTAAGGGTACACACCAAGTTAAGCATGCCACTTCTCATGAACCTCAACAAGACCCATTTACAATTATTATCCAATCCATTTGAGCTAGTACTTCTACATCAAATATTCATACCACCACTACATCTACTATGACTACGCCTACACCCATCAAGACTTATTTGAATTTCACCCAAATTTTGGGGGAAACATAAAGCATTCAATATATTTACCCATACCATGATGATTATGCACATTCCATCACCAACCTCACTTACTACATGTTACCTTGAGTATATTATTATGACTTTACATGCCAATGTCTTACAACTAGATTAAGGTGCATTGAGAGTTAGTCATTACATGTGTTTACACACTTTAGTACATTTACCAATAACCCCTAAGATAGTAGCCTAAAATTTATCAATGGGATTAATAGTTAGCAATATCTCCTTATATGAAGGTAAAGGCTATCTTGAGCAATAAATTAGACCTTTTCATGCATCATGTGTGGACTATGCATACAATTATAAAATATTAACCAAGATATTTCTAATAAGTATTAAGTAATACACATTTTAATGGTGTTATGATCTCCCTCTCCAATGTTTAAGAATTTATCCCCTTGTCCAATCAATCCCAAACACATTTTTTCATCAATATTGATGAGAAGTTATTATACACACATATTGTTAAACTCAAATAAGGGTCAAATGAACCAATTAGGGACTATGTACTTTGATACAAAACATTTATATCCAAGATGACCAATTTTAAGGATGAAAATGAATTAAATGATATATTCAAACAAATTTTGTTAGCACCACTCCATGAATAAATTATATTAAATATATCCATATCATTTGATGAGTTATGCCATAAAATGAGGGAAAAAGAAGTCAATTTAATCACTTTGAACAAACATAAGAATAAATAAAGTCCTAAAAATAATAAAACAATAAAATTTAAAATAAAACCAATTTATAAGGTCAAATTAGATTATAACAAGAATGAGACCAAAATTACTATCAATGCAATGTCACAACCCACAATCTAGTTACATTTGATAACTCCAATAAAGAGGAAATTTTCAAGATTACCATCACCTCTTCATGTGAAACTAAATAATTTGATTGAGTATAACCTTATCACACTCCTTATATGAGAGCTCAATATAAATAGGCCTAGACTAAGGAACTATAAAAATAATGCATATTATCATTATCATCAGATTATGGGGCATTCAAACAATAGAGGTTTCAAGCTAAGACATAAGATACAAGATATTATATATGACAACATTATTGATTTGGGTAATCTTATTGAGAAATATATATTTCAACATAATATAAATAAAAAATGAATATATGTAGTGATCTTTTTCCTAAACATGAAATTAGAAACTAAAGACACTTCAAATTACATTATGAATACAATATGCATCTTCTATTGAAAACATATGATCATACACTAGATACAATAATTGGTATGCATATCCATGCTCTACCTCAATGTCTCATAATCACATTAGATGATATGATATAGTTGATGATGATTTAAATTTTCATGTATTATTTATACAAGCCTATATCGATGAGTAAACCATATAGAGTGTTATGATTGATAATAGTTTAAGTGAGAATGTTTTCATGATGACACTTCTTTGATCAATTAGGTATATATGACAAGATTTACAAGATACATCAAAACCAATTGAGATATTTTATGCATAGAAGTAGAATACTTTGAGATGCATATTATTATATATTCAAGTGGGATCAACCATATTAACTAGATAATTTCTTGTTCTAAAGAGTAATTGGGCCTTCAACATGTTGTTAGGATGTCCTTGGATAAAAAGACTTCATAAAATACCAATTAGTCACAATTCAAGGTGACCAATATGAATATCCTCTATAGCTAGTAATATCTCCTCCTCCACCTCCACCACCACCATGATTGGTCAATATATATATTTAATATCATATTCAGAGATGGTTGATACACATATCCAATATCATTATATAGATATGGTTGATATACTTATTTAATATTTGTATACAAAATTGATAATTACACATATACAAGATCTAGATATATAACTAACTATTCAATGATTTACTCAAAGACCATAGAGGGTACCATCTCCTAAAGTACATACTAATTTATCACCATGGGTAGTTTAACATGTTCCATAGTGAACACAATAAGTGAGACACCCTCCTATTTTATAGATAAATATATAGAGTTTTAGGCCATCTATAATTACCCATTTTACACTAAGTTTTATGAGAAGTAATAATGATATATATGATACACAAAATGACTCCTTATCAGATCATGAGACACCCATAATTGATACCTCCCATCCATAATAGGGGATATATGCACCATATTATACAAGTAGTTCTTGGACCCTTCCATTGATAGGATCATTTGTTAGCTTCAAAAATATTTAAAATATACAAAAAAATCAAATAACTAAAAAATTAAAAAAACATTCAAATATTCAAAAAATAAAAATCACTACTTGAGCATAACATGATTTCTAGATTAAAATTTTTACATATGTTATTTATCACATGTTTGGTAGATGGCATATTATTTTCATAAAATCATGAATTTCATTATATTAAAGTGTTATGCAAGGCATACAGGTTACACATGGACAAACAAATGTTGGTCTCCCCCTACTAGTGGCCATGTCAATATAGGGGGCATCTTGTTCCATAGTTTTAATATTATAGGTTATATAATTCTATGACCTTTGTACCATGTTGAGCTTCTTATATTGATTACACATGTCTTTTCATTAGTCACATCTTACATAGTGATACATAGATATGCCATTCTACTGTAATGTATCATGTTGAGCTTCTTATTTTGATTACACATGTCTTTTTCATTATTCACATCTTACACACACACACACACACACACACATTATAATGTGACATTGATACATATGGATGGTAAAGACTAATTCCTTGTTCTTTGCTCCATTGATGCTTTTACTTTTTTATGTGATAGCCTACTTTTTGCTTGTATCAATGTCACATTATAATATATATATATATATATATATATATATATATATATATATATATATATATATATATATATATATATATATATATATATATATATATATATCATTATATTATAATGTGTCATTGATACATATGGATGGTGAAGACTAATTCCTTTTTCTTTGCTCCATTGATGCTTTTACTTTTTTATCTGATAGCCTACTTATATCATTATATTATAATCTGTCATTGATACATATGGATGGTGAAGACTAATTCCTTGTTCTTTGCTCCATTGATGCTTTTACTTTTTTATGTGATAGCATACTTTTTGCTTGACTATTGTGTGGTCACTTGGCCTTGCTTAATGTGACATCTTTGATGCCCATTTTTTGTGACATTTTTATTTCCTCTTATGTGTGGCACTTATATTTATCTATTGTGACATATCTATGTCTATTGTATGTATCCCTTGGCCTTATGTGTCACACTAACACTTTTATTCATTGAGCTTGTTGACATTTAATTGTGCCATGATTTATATCATGAACTTTTACTATGTAGTATTGTTCAAAGATTATTGTATTGCATGATTCATTGATAAATTTATCTAGACATGACACTAACATGACTTGTAACAAAAGTTTTACATATATGCCTTGATTTACATATATATTATTATGATGACATATTATCCACTAATGTTATATTTATACATGACATGATACCATATTTATACATGACATGATGCCATTAACTCTTATTTTGATATGAGTGAATCACATGATATATCCCTCATTTCAAAAGGGGGAAATTACAACGGGATTATCATAAATATATATTCCTCCATGAGTAGAAAATTAGGTTAGAGTACCCATTTTAGAGATTTAGAATGGTTCAGATATCAGATTTTGTACTTACATGACAAATATTAGCATGTTAATATATATTTTAAGGGCATATACTATGAATATACAATCAATTTATAGACACTTTAGTATAATTTCATACACACTTGGATGCATATGCACATAGTTTATAGGGAAAAAATTATATGTTTTCAAATTTGAGATACAAAATTTCAAAAGCAACATATAGGTGTATGGTGTTGTTACTTGCACAACATGCCCCATTTTTAATTTAAGATGGGGACCCATTTTTCTTGTCTTATCTATATCCCTTGTGAGTTTTTTATGGTTTGTTTGTTTGATCCCTTTATTGAATTTTCCTAAGTTTAAAAGTCTTAACCTTTTTAAAATCACATTTTAAAAATGCTTGAAAAATCCCCTTTTGGGGAAAATCTAACTTAGACTTATGTAAATTATCTATCTTATTTAGAGTCTTCTATAGTCTTTCCCTTATAAATGTATCCCATTTCTACTTTGGTTCAACAAGAATTGGCTAAGTGTTTATGATTGTTTCAATTTCAACTTAGTCATTTTTGGTAAATAGGATTAATCTAGGAAAGGTTCTTATAAAAAGGGTTACTTTATTCTAATAAATTTATCCTTCTTTTTGATCCATTTCTACTTCAATGTTCTATAAATTGGCTAAATGTTTGCTTATTTTCAACTTTTTCCTTAGTCAATTTAATAAAAATGGTCAAAATCTACTTTGAAAATGGATTTGAATTCATTTTAAATGGCTTCCTCTTTGTTAAGTTTATTTGCATTCTTACTTTTATTTTGAAAACTTAGCCATTTTTATTTGAAAGCCTTTAGCCATTTTAATTTGAATTACTTAGCCATTGGATTTTGAAATTGAAAATATTGACTATGTTCCTTTTATTTTCTACCTACACATGCCCACTTTATTTCTTAGAGTCATGCAATGATCTTTCATAGTTCCTAACAACCTTGACCCATTCATAAAATCTTTATAAAGACTTAGCCAATTCTTAAAAAGGATTCTTAGAGCCACGTGGTGTATTTATACCACTCCATACGACTTATGTAGTTTAAATTCACCTGGAAGCCCCCAAATCTCTAGAAGAGCAAGATGCTACCAAATGGCATGATCCCAATGACTTTCTACCCTGAGTAACTCTGTAGATAACAAAATCCTTTAGGTCAGTGGATGAGTGAGATACTTCCAAGTAGAATGATCTCAATGACCCATTGCCTAGGGAGACTTCATACATATCAAAATCCTCTAGGTGAACAAATAAAAAATATTATACCAAGTGGCATGTTCCCAATTACAAGCTATCCTATGTTGTCCATGTAGTCTCAAAACACATCAGAGCCTTGGGTGTATAGGATGAATACACATGGTGAAATAATAAACTATGGATAAAATATAATTAGTGCATGTTAAGACCTAGTTAAATAATTAAAGAACATGGATAAACAATGTGGCATAACCCTACTGACAGAGGACATGTTGACAATGACATCAATAAAACATTAGCTTCAATTTGATGGCTTGTCTGACTATTAAAATTATCAAAGGATTAAAATCACTATTATTAAGATTGAGAATGAATGTTGAAAATAATTATTTTCTCACCAACATAGTAGATGGATGAATTGAAAGTAGAATTCAATATGAAAATGGGTAGAGAAATTAATCATAGTGTGGAAAACACATTTTTGTTATGGTAAGGACATAATGGATAAGAGCATCATATTAAGTAAGCATGGGTATTTGGTTCCAATTTTAAAGATCATGGCTTATATTTAATATATAGTTTATAAAGTAGAATTTCCAACCACCAAAAATGTATTTAAACATAGAATTGATAAGGTAGACCAATGGGAAAATGTCAAGATAAAATGTCACCTAGAACTGATAGAGGTGACCAATTCAAGTGTGAATTAAACTATTGACAATTATGTAGAGAATGGAATGTATGTTTGGGATAAGGTATAAAGGCATTAAAGATAAATCCACCTTAAATATAATCTTAATATACTACAAGGATGTGTATGGATGTGTCTATGTTGGTGTGAAAAGGGTTCTCACCCAAATTGGTTTTACCTTTGGGTTCCTTTCACACTTATTCACTTTAAGATTACCTAGGAATTAATAATTTGCACATATCTTTACTACATAATTATATGGTTAATTATATGCACATCTGTTTAGTTCACAATCTAGTCACTTCACTATGAGTGGACCACACTCCACTATGGGTTTTCTATCACTTTGTTCCCCACTTTGATGTGTGCACATAGTGTTGATATACCCACTATGGGTTATCTACCCCACTTTCTCTTTCCTATTTATTATTCACTCTAGTAGTGAATTTTTAATGTGAAATAATGTAGAATGTGATGTAAAATGTAATGTGGAGTAATGTGGAACCATTGATTCTAGTTGAATCAATTCCATTCCTTTACATTTGTGTTGTATGATTTTTACATTATTTAATAGAATATAATTTATTCTTCAAGTTCAATCTCTAGTATAAGAGTGATTCAATTAGGCCTTAGAATCATGTTAGGTTATTATTGTCATTTTAATTCACCCAATGAGTAGATGGGATAAACTTCTCCTCATTCAAGTAGTACAATGGATTCACTTTTAGGCTTTTGGGCAACCTAATGAATGAAGTGAGTCTCTATATAGGGATAAATCCCTTGATGTAACACTTGACTACTTTACTACTACTAAACTTTGGGATTAAAAAGGCTGAGAATAATATAAATAAAACCTAAGCTATAGAGGTGATACACCAAACCAATTTTATGACTTTCATCCACTTGAATTTCACACTTAAGGCCAAGGAAACAACTAGAACATACTCTTTCCCAAATCCATGTCTTCTTACATCAATATTACATTATGGGGTTATAAATGATGTGTAAGGTTAGTAGGAATAGACAAGAGGTATTGGATGACTCTAATGAATATACTAGTCACTTCAACCATGAACATCTCTTGAACACTTCACATGCCCTGCAAGAAGAGACTAAAAATAGGTGAAAGAATTTAGTACAATGCTAAGGAATCCATAGTCTTCACTAAGCAAATTCAACATTCAAGTAGAGCACACTATGAATAGTCATGAGAGAGGTAAACACTTAGTCATTTAATTAATAAAAAATGTGTACAATTGAGTATGGCTTCAACATACTCAGGTCGAGCATTTCCTACAATGCCAAAATGGCCAACTCTTATAGAGTTTGAGAGGAGAGAGAGAAAGAAGTCCAAGGGTCACTTGGAAAGGTGTCACCAAGTGGAAATAAATTAAATTTTCATTTATAGGAGAATTGGTGTGATATATTCTATATCAAGAAGTACGTTTTTCAAAATAGATCACAAAGAAGGTGAAAAGTGACACAAAACTGCCAATTTTGCATAGGAAATTGCCTACTTGAGTTGCCTTCCAAAACACCTCTTTTATATAAAAAACATGAATTATAATAGTTTTACAAGATATTATGGGTTATAATCAACATCATCCATGTATTGGTCTGGTATTTGATTATTCCTATTATTGTGGACATGCATAATCATCTCAAGTTGTTTCAAAAGAGCTCATTCCCATGCACCCTTATCACCTGGCACTCCAAATATTATAAATATGAAAAAAAATTAATAAAAAATGGGAATGAAACCTATAAAATACTTATAAATCATAATTTTCAAGAATAAGCCTTTAAAAATCATCCTTAGCCACCTTTCACCACTTTACCCCAAAGCTCACTATTTGGCTCACTAGACTGGCCAAAAGTGAACGCCTATTTTGAACACTTATAATTATTTTCAGGAGCTGAAGTGAATTTTTTTAGTTATATAAAGTGTATATATCCCCCTCAAAATTTATTTCACCTTCTAAATCCTTCTACAATTTGTACACCATTAAAAATGGTGAAAATAAGCTCTTTTCTCCCCTATTATTTATGGATCTATACAAAAAATGCACACATATTTAACCTTGAGAATTTCCTATACAAAATTTATTTTATATACCTATTCCAATTCACCGATTTTATTTCACTTCTAGCTTGATTTCCACCATCGAGTCTGCCTAAGGGTTTTAGGAGGGTTTAAGAGGTTTTTAGGTCTTAGCCTTTATTCATATCCATTTTATGTTGCACCTACCTAAAAATTACATTAAATAATCCTTAATGACATTTTATAACTATCCTAAATGGTTTAAGGTCCCATTCATTAGTTCATGAAAGTTGTGAGTGATGGAAGTTGACTCTCAAACTTTATTTCTTGCATTCTGTGAGGGTTTTGGACCATTCCCAAACAAAATGGATTATTGATGAGTTATTTTTACAAATTAAAGTTCAAAAACCTATATAAATTTCCTAAAAACATGTTCCCATCATTTTTATGGATCAATAATAGCTAAAATTGAAGATGACCCCTATTTTGAAAGAAGGATTATGCCTTGCCAAGCAACTTGTTTTCCCTTTGTGAATTAATGGGTGATTTCCTTGTCTTTAAATGGAATAATAGAGAATTAAAACACAATATTTGACCATTTAATCATAAAACAAATAATTATGAGTATTTGGGGAGTATACAATTTGAATTGGCACCTTGTTTGGGACTGGGAAAATATGTTTTCCCATTAGACCTTCATGCAAAGCTTCTTGTGTGAATCAAAACCTTGACATAAATACAATATATATTGGTTTATTAAGTCCCAATATGTGCCTCACAACTTTATAAATCTCCTTTAGTGGTCAAACTTAGTGAAATAATCTCATTTATAAGATTTCCCAAAACTGGTCCTTTTCTTGCATGTATGGACTGAGTTAGGTCTGAGACAAAATAGTGAGTATCAAGATTATTCTTACATGAAAATTTTATATTTTGGAAGATATATGAGATCCTTATAGTAATTTTTACCAATTTTTTTGATTGGATTCCAAGTCTAGGTGGTCAAATTAGTTCAATCTTGCCAAAAGAGGGGTCAAAAACCATGTTTCTGCATGTTTTCACCCAAACTGACCCATAGCTCCTATCTTCATGCATTATAAATGATTAGGGGATTTTTAAACGTGATTATCATATATAATTAAATATTTTTAATCTCTTGGAACCTCTGGAAAACTTGCTTTCACTTTGAATCCTCCTTTAGCCTTTTAAAATAAGGCCTTTACATGTTAACTATACAGACTATAATAATTAGGCTTGTATGAAAAGGTGTTTGAGCATCGAAATATTGTTCTAGGCATGTTAAAACCATTATTTTATATTTTTTTAACTTTTAATATTTATTTACAACTCCTCACTTTCTTTAGCATCAAATTATCATATGGTCTTCCTTGCATATGACCCTGCTTGATTAAGACATTGAGGAGAGGATTCTTTCCTTGTTCTAGGTGCCTTCCCTTGGAGATTTAACTAGGTGTATACACATTATATATTATCCCTTTGAATCTCCTTTATCTAAAAATTTGAACCATCTTTCAAACCTAGTATTTTTGATACTTTTAGACCTTTTAATAACTCATTGTCCTCTTGAATTGAAACAGTCTTAATACCCTACCTATAGATGATTTGGGGTCAGAATGACATGAATTTGGTCTTTTATTGATGATTTATAAAATTATTTAGGTTATAAAATTCATTTATTTTTCCGTTGATCTCTCCTTTATCCCTAACAGTGCCTTAAAACCTCTCCAAGTACCTTGATCTTCATTCCACTATTTGCTTTGTTATAGGAGGCTATTTTCTCTTCATTTTGGCTTGTAGATGCTTTCTAGATCAAGATGGGCTTGTTCATAGTAACATTTCTATAATTGATGTGTATTTTTGCCTACAAACCATAAAATTTCCTTCATCTCACCCATGATAATGCCTATTTCACAAACCTTTATCTTTCTGCCTTTAGGTACCTATCTCAGTCAAGCATGCAAATGAGTTTTAGGATGACTTGAGCAATAAAATAAGGAGTTACATCTCTCTCCTTATTTCTTTAGTTGATAATAATCCAGCTTACCTTGATTATCTTTTGGATCCACTTAAAAAAAATGAAAACCAAAACAATTTACAACCTCTACCCTCACTAGACCCTCTCTCCCCTATTGTACAGATAGCGTATTACCTCCAAAAAGTCATTTTATGCCATAATCACCCCTATACATTATCTAACTACTCAAGAATTCTATTTTAATAATTTGGAAATGTTTCCTATCTTTAGACAAGGCCTAGGACTTTCATATAGAGTGCAAACATCAAACTCTCTTGGAAACCTATAGATAATACTACTTACTTTCAGTACATTTTAGCCATTTTGGGGAAGCTCAAAACCTACCTTGCCTTTACCCTTATAAGCTCCAAATTTTCATAGATGATTCCTTTACCCTAGGAAACCAACTAAGTCTAATGGGGTCTTCTATAACAAATCCCTCTTCAACCTATGCAATTTTTTAGAACCTCTAGGATCACTATTTGGCCATTTTAGAGCAACCGGGCCTGATTTCAATTCTTCACTCCATTTTGATGTTTTAACACTATTTCTTGTCAACTAGGATCATCAATAGGTTTGTATAGAAATTATCTATGGAAATGAATCTCAAAATGGATTTATCATCTCATTGAAATATCTCTAGAAGAGTTATTGATGGCGTCAACTATAGATGACATTCTCCTCTCACAAGCATAACTGAGACCTTTCTCCAAATTTGCTATTTTGTACCATATATGTGCCTTTTATGAGCACTTCAATGCACATTAGTATTCCCAAAAGTGCATGACTATGTCAAACTTTCAAACTTACATTGATGACATCAACATGTCCTTGTAGATGGAGTTTTAACTATTGTACATGGGCAAAAACATGAGAAAGCAAGGAAATGTGAGGTAAGGCCTTTCAAACACCAAAAATACATTTTTAGACCTTTCCAACATCACAAAAACTAGGAGAGTCATAAAAAAACATCAAAACACTCTTCTTAATGTGGAGGGGTCACTTGCAAAGCAACTGAGCTGACTGTGGATACAAACTAGGCATTTTACACCCCTAGAAGAGGTTTTCTCACACCATTAAACTCTCTAATACAATAATAAACATAGTAAAATATTTAAAACCATTTATAAACACCTAAAATAGATAAAACCATCAATCAAAATCAAGAAAATATGAAATAGGTTCAAAAGGATATCCCTTCTTCAATGTAAACTCTCAAAAAGCTACCTAAGGTGTTGAGGATTGTTCATATATGATGATGCACAAAATTTCAAATTATTATTATTGATTTGGATTAGACTCAAATCTATATCTACCCCCAAAATCATTTCCTCCAACTCTAACTGTATGGCTTGTAGTGAGCACCTGAAGTTGAGCCTGCCTTGTATGCCAATGGAGAAAATGAGAAAATGAGTTATATAACATATTTTTTGAATTATACTTTAAATAAAAACATGAAAATGAGTGTGGTAATTTTAATAGTTTCTCTTCCCACGTTTTTAGTTGATGATGGCCTCGGGAAGTCCATACAAGTGCCCAACAGCTCCTTTTTTTGAGGGAAAATTGCTCCTTCTTGATCAACCTACCAAATTTCAGTTAGGGATAGATAATACAGACTCCTTAGGACACATGTAACGTGATATGACCTTTTAACACTTGCACCCTTCCCAAAAAATTTGTACAAAGCATTAAATGCACTTAAAATGACCTCTAAATGACCCAAAAATGATAAATGGACCTAGGGGACTAATAACAAAAGGTAGCATAACATGAAATGATATTAATTAACCCTTGAAACACCTTATAACATCCATTAAAACTCCCTATAGACCTAAAAAATAAATAAATTACCTACAGGTGCCCTAGTTTGACTAGAAAGTCAAACTTGATCAACAGTTATCTTAACCAAATATTACATGGTATCAGAGTGGGTTAAGATCCTTTGGGTAGCCTCTTAAGAGATAATTTACAAACCAATTATGCTATTCTCTTGCATCCTTTGAATTCCCCTAAGAACTAGAAAGGTTTTGGATAGTTGTTAGTTGGGGTGGGTTCTTTATTGAGAGTTTCAGTTGTAAGTTTATTTTAGAGATTTTTGGAGCACAATAGAGATCACCATCATTTTCTTATCATTTGAGAAGGGTAGATTCAATTCCTATTTGGTAAAAGTTGGATAATGGATCTTTACTTTTTAAATGCATCTTTGCAACCATCTTGAGTATATCTGAATGTGTTTTTTTTCACAATTTGTGGTTTTTTTGCCTTTAGATAAATTTCTTGCTTGTACACATGATCAAAACAAAGGCCTTTCTCACTTAGATTTCACTTCTAAAGTGATTTGGTTTTCTCCAATTCATTGTAATCACTTTTTTCTTATTTTTTTTTTGAAAAATTAAAAAAATATATATTAAGAAAAAACATACATATCTAAACCATAAAATAAATCATAGGTTTTGATATTTGAAAAAAGAATTAAAAATTAAAATTAAAAAAAATCCAAAACAAGAATTTAGTTTTTTTTTAAATTTTAAATCAAACATTTTTTTTGTTTTTTCATATAAGAAAAAAAATTAAGGCCATATGGACAACCATGGATGAGCATAAAGTCTCATGGTCTGTGTGTAGGTTGTATGCTTATTTCACCATAAGGTGAGCCCTAGGTGGGGTGATGTTTGCACACCAAGGGTGTAGGCCCTTGGGTGGGGCGTAACCCCCACCAAGGTTACATTCTCCCTTTGATGTTCAACATTTTATAGGGTTTTAACCTTCACTAATTTTTTAATAAAAGAATCACATTTTTTAAAAATTTCCATGCAAAAAAAAAAAATCCATGTGTTTTTACTTTTTAACACAAAACACAAAAAATTGAAGATGTGGTCAAATTACACATATGGTCAAAATATTAGTCTAGTCATAAATCCAAGTCAAATTTGTTTTTTTAATCATTTTTTATCATTAAAAAAAATAACAGTTGAACACACTAAAATTGGCACACCAAGTTTTTTTTTCTTACACAAAAATAAAATTGTACATTGAGTTTTTTGACAATTTTTTCTCATTAAAAAAATAAAATTTCACAAGTGACCACCTCATTCAATCACTCATGGTGGTAAGTACTATTGAAGTTGTTGCCAGAATCTAGATAATGTGAATGCAATGGAGACGTGATCACACGAGATGAAGCAAGTGCACACCACATAAATGCTAAAGAAATTTGAAATTATACAAGAAGATAAATTTCACAAGACAAAATAGGAGAAAACTCAATATCTGATTAACATGAGATGGCTAAAGTGAGGAATACATATAAGAGAGCACGTAAGTAACTCCTCCACAAAAGGTGGTCAAGTCACCCCAACAATAGACTGTAACTCCTCCATGAAAGGTGGTGCCAAGGTGCTAAGAATAGAGAAGTAACTCCCATCAAGGGAGTTACTTATGACATTCTTAAGACACCTATGACACATCTATGACACACCTCTCCACATAAGCTAGCCTATCCCACAAATGTAGGAAAACTCCATGTATGCACAAATATAATTTCCCTAATTAAATAATAGGGAAAAATAAAAACCTACACTAATGCCCCCCATAAGCGCAGCTTAGGTGGGTAGTGTGGAAATATAAAATGGGTCCCGGTAACTAGGCCTAATGAGGTACCCATGTACAAATGCAATCTCCCATAAGATAGAGAAAAGGAGAAAACCCGTAGGAAAAAACTCCCCCCCCCCCCGCAAAAGAGAGACATAAAAGAAATGAAGAGGCTAGCTGGGCCCCCTAAAGATGATGTTGTTGTAGATGTGGTCTGCACCCTAAGAAGAGCTCGTAAATGAATGAACTTTCTCTCAGTGAAAGGTTTGGTGAAAATGTCTACAACCTACTCTAAAGATTGGCAAAATATCAAGTCAATGACCTAACTATGAATAAGCTCCCGAATGAAATGCATGTGAATCTCTATGTGTTTGGTCTACTAGTGCTGAACTGGATTCCTACAAATCTAAATGGTACTCTAGTTGTCACAATAAATGATGGTGGGCTGCCTGATAGGAATGCCAAACTCAGAAAGTATCCCCTAAAGCCAAATAGCCTCAGTAGCTACATTAACATCTCCCCTGTACTCTGCCTCTGTGGATGATATAAAAATAGCATTATGCTTCTTGCTAGACCAACTAAGGACCAAAACCTAGAGAGAAACTATAACCAGAAGTGGACTTGCGAGTCTATGAATCACTAGCCTAGTCTAAATCTGTATATCCAACCAAGTCAACCTCTATGCCAAATCTGTAATGAATCCTGTATCTATGTGAACCTTGTATGTAATGCAAGATCCTCTTAGCTACTTTCCAATGCAGCTCATGAGGTTCTTGCATAAACCTGGAGGCAAGCCCCACTATATATGATATTTCAAGCTTGGTGTGAGTCAAGTAGATGAGACGACCAACAAGTTGTCGATATTGAGTGGCATCAACTAATGGTGAAGAACAGTCAGTCTCAAGCTTGACTCTTGATAGAAAGGGAGTTGGAGATGGCTTGCAATCATCCATGTGAAACTGAGCCAATAAATCAAGAGCATACTTAGGCTATGTAAGATAAATCCTTGAATCTGACTGTGAGATCTTGATGCCAAGGAAGTAGTGTAATAAACCCAAGTCTATTATGTCAAATCTATCTTGGAGAGATGCCTTCACCACTGCAATAGCCGATTAAGAACTCTCGATGATCAAAATGTCATCAACATATAAAACCAAAATTAGGAGCGAATCATCCTGCCACAAGTAGACATTGGGGTCAGAATGGCACCTAGTGAAACCCATTATGAGAAGGAAGGAACCCATCTTGGCATACCAAGCCTAAGGGGCCTATTTGAGGCTATAGATAGATTTCCTAAGTCTACATACTAAGGAAGAATCTTGAACAAATCTTGGCAGCTACTCTATGTAGATCTCCTCCTCAAGGTCTTTGTGAAGAAAGGCACTCTTCACATCCATCTGGTGCACATCCCAACCATGTGCTATGGCAATAGCCAAGGTGAGTCTTATAAAAGTCATCTTTATAATAGGTGCAAAGGTCTTTGAGTAGTCAATGCCTGCCACGTGTGAGAAACCCTTGGTGACTAATCATGCCTTTATCAACCAACCCATCTACTACAAACTTGATCCGATATATCCACCTACATTGAACCATCTTTCTTCCCTTAGGAAGTGAAGTCAAATCCCAAGTGTAATTTTTGATTAAGGAAGAATATTCTTCCCTCCATAGCACTATCCCACTCAGGGACCCCCGATGCCTCTTGAAAAGTTTGTGGATCTAAAACTGAAGCAAAGAAGGCATGTGGATCTCTCTAAAAATCCCCCCTAGTATGTCTGTCATCTGTGGGATCTCCTGCCCAAGTGCCAACACTCTCAAGTGTCTATCTGGCCCAAAGTGGCCCAAAAGTGGGTGAGTCAGGTGTTAACTCCTCATCCTCTAACTGACTAGAGGTGGATGACTCTGCATCACTATCCTTGCTATCTGAACTCAAAGAAGAAGAAGATGTCTCTAGATCAAGAACCTATTATGGATGATCTAAATCTGATGAGGAATCATCATGAAGAAGTAGATCTAATGAGGTAGAAGAAGTGTCAAGTGTTGAGTCTCTAGGACTCTCCTAAAAATGGACACTTCTCTTGATGAACAGCTCATGAGTGATTGGATATAGAAGGCAATACCCCTTAATACCATCCAAATATCCTATAAAGATTCAAGGCTTGGACTGACATTCCATAGCTTTGCATTTCTTCTTCAGAATGCGGGCCATGGCTTGGGATCTAAAAACCCTAAGGTGCTCAACATCAGGTTTCCTTTTATGCCAAGCTTCAAAGGGTGTTATCCCTTTCAAAGCTTTATGAGGAACCCTATTTTGAATGTATCAAGCACAATTAATGGCTTTGACCCAGTACTATGGTGCTAAGGATTTGGAGTGAATCATACAGCTATCCATCTTTTTCAAGAACCTATTTTTGCATTATGCAACCCCATTCTGTGAAGGACTATAAGTGAATGTGTGCTGCAAATCAATCCCCTCTGTAGTGCAAAATTTCTCAAACCTATTGCTGACATACTCCCCTCCATTATCAATTCAAATAACCTTGATGTATTTCTCACTCTATTTCTCAACAAGAGCCTTGAAGTCTAGAAAATTTTCAAACACTTTAGACATTTGTTTGAGAAAATATATCCAAGTGTACCTAGAGAAATCATCAATGAAAGTGAGGATGTACTTGGCCCTTGTGAAAGATGGTTTGGGAAAGGGTCCCGATACATCATTGTGGACTAACTCCAAAGGTTATGAAACCCTCCAAGCTTTGCCTTTGTCAAATTTTGCTTCGGGATGTTCCCAAGGGAGCACCCCTTGTAAAGTCCTTTTGAGAATTAGACATGAGGCAAGCCAATGGCCATGTCATGTTTGCAAATTTGCTCAAGGTAGCGGTAGTTAAGGTGGCCAAACCACTCATGCCATAGTTTGCTAACTCCATCTAAATGAGTCAACAATGTTGTTGGAGAAGAATCTAGTGCAAAATGTGATAAGGTGTATAACCTTGCTTGGTGATCTGCCCTACCCACTGCCACTATAGTATCACTATGTAACTCCCTGATAGCCACTGAATCTGATGAAAACTCAACTCTCATGCCCTGACCAATGTAAGTGATTTGGTACACTGATAAGAGATTGGTTGAAAGAGAAGGAACACTTAGAACATTATTGAATGTTCCTCCTTCCATTTCAACTGACCCTCTCCCTGCAACAAAAATTGATGTGTCATCACCCAAACTAATTAAAGTCATGCTATAAGGCTCTAAAGATGAAAAATCAACTAGTGAAGAGCCCATGTGGTGAGAAGCACCCAAATTAATGACCCATGATGTTGTAGAAGCTATAGTAGCTACAAAGGCCTTGACCTTTTCTTTCTCCTTACCCTTGCCTTTTGCCTTGGTAGAATCTTGGGTAGATGAATTCTGCTTGATGGACTCAGGAACACCTATGTTGTGCTTCTCTAGAAGATGAATTAGGTGATCTATTTGTTTCTTCATGCATTTGTGTTCATCATGCCCTATATTTTTACAATAGGCACACTTAACCTTCTCCTTATTAGGTTTAGCATTGGAGGAGGAAGACTCAGTGTTGTTTTTGGCAGGATTGTTTTTTTCTTTCTTCTTTTCTTGGTCTTTGTTCTTTTTCTTCTTCTCCTTTGTTGAAGTCTTATCCTTACCATTTCCAGATATCAAAGCTTGGGGTTGAGTATACTTCATTGTACCCATTTGAATTAGCTTATCTTGCTCCCTAGTCAAGTTAGCAATGAATGAATCCAAAGAAGGCATTTTCCATGTAGTGCTAAGGGCACTTTTTGTGGCATGGAAAGTGGAGATAAAGACTAAATAGCTTGGACCTAACTATTTGAGAATAGAAAGGATGAGTTTATCATCTTTCTTCTCTATCCTGCATTCTTTTAGTTGCAATCTAAGGGCCTTAAACTTAGTGAAGAAGTCCTATAGGGTGTCAAAGTTGCTAGGACTTAGACTTATGAGTTCATTTTCGTGCTCATGACCTCTCATCTCATCAAGCTTCCCAAATAAGGTTTTTAGGGTGTCCCATATGTCTTTGGGAGTCTTGGAAGTTTCTAAATGGAAGAGAAGTTTTGGAGACATGGATAAGCTTAGTAGTCCATAGGCTTCATCACTATGATTGTACCACTTGACCTTTTCAACATCAGTGCTGGGTTCTACTTCAGTACCCATGGTGATCCTATACAACCCTTTACTTCTAAGAATGATTGACATTTTAACCTTCCATTCATGATATTTGAAGTGTGTTAGGGGTTTAAGTTGAAAAGAATCCATTTTAAGCTGAATTTAGGTGAAGTTGTGTTGATTGCAAATTGTGAAATTATGTAGAAAGGAGAATGAAAGCAAAGATTTGCAGGTTGTGAAAAAAAATCACACCCCCCCCAAAATGTTGAGCCCCCCCCAAATATTCAATTTCACACTCAAAAGACATTTGGATTAGCTTAGAATGTGTCTTAGAGCAATCAGTGCAATACGTAAGCAAACAGGACGTCAGACTCAGCCGAAAATGCATCTCGGGAGACCCAAATTTTAGGAACTTTATAAACTAGTGCATTTTTAACAAATAAAAAACCTATGCTATGGATAATTAAATTACAAACACTTTTTCAAAAAATGGTACCCAAATCTGAGCTACTGTTTGCAAGATATCAAAGGTTTAATTTCCCATAAACTAGTGTTTTTGCAAAAAAATATCACTAAAACATTAAAATAATGCTTATTTTGAGAGAGAAAGTGGCCTTCCAACCACTCATTGGATTCAAAACAGAGAAAGGAATCCAAAGGAGGTCTTTTTTAGGGTAAATTGGCCTCCTGCCAACCTCAGCCTCACCCTTCGTCTTCGTAGGTCGAAGTTACAAGTTTTGAAAAAACTTTAAACTGCTTTTTTTTTAATGCTAATTTCCAATTTGACTTTAATTCAAAAAATCAAATTACTAATTTATGAATATCATAATAATTATTGGATAAAATTAGAATTACCATTTGAATCAGTAAGAGAGGGTGGGCCCACCAAATGGGCATTGGAAACCAAAAAATGTCAGCTGAGTCTAAAGGGCGGCATGGTCCATTGAGTTTGAAGGGTAGAAAGGTTGGCTGAGTCTGAAGGGCAGCAAGGTCGAAGGTGAGTTAGCTAATCACTGCCAACATGGTAGTAGTGCCCATGCCTTCCTCCTCCCAAATAAACATCACGACGAAGCCTAGGCTATGACTGGTAACCCCAATGTCTGCTTGGCATCACTATCTTCCTACATCATCTCTCTATAGGGTAAGCACAGCTAGCACATTCTTGTCAAGGTTGCTGTCAAAATCAACCTCAATAGATAGGGAATGCACTACTCAAAGACTTTAAGGAGAATTTTGGTGACATGTTGGAGCAAATCAAATAGTTTTTGGCCAAGCTAAAGCATATGAGGCGCAAAACTTTCAAGTTCTAAATGAGCAAAGATCTATCTTTTCTTGCAAAATGACCAAAACAAAATAATTCCACTACCTTTTCTAAAGCCACAACAGATCTATACAAGATGTCTTGGCAAATTCTAACTCATAAGTAATTTTTTTCAACAAGTTTTTATATGGATTTGTATGAGTTTTCAAAAAACTCTACCAAAACTCTCAAATGCAACGGAGTTAAACAAAAAAAACTACTAAGAAAGCAAAGTAATAATTTCAAAATAAACTAATATCATAACTAGACACACGATTATTAAAGTGGCTCTGATACCATATCGAAGTTGTTGCCAGAATCTAGATAATGTAAATGTAATGGAGACGTGATCACACGAGATGAAGCAAGTGCACACCACATAGATGCTAAAGCAATTTGAAATTATACAAGAAGATAAATTTCACAAGACAAAATAGGAGAAAACTCAATATCTGATTAACATGAGATGGCCAAAGTGAGGAATACATATAGGAGAGCACGTAAGTAATTCCTCCACGAAAGGTAGTCAAGGCACCCCAAGAATAGACTGTAACTCCTCCATGAAAGGTGGTGCCAAGGTGCTAAGAATAGAGAAGTAACTCCCATCAAGGGAGTTACTTATGACATTCTTATGACACCTATGACACATCTATGACACACATCTCCACATAAGCTAGCCTATCCCACAAATGTAGGAAAACTCCATGTATGCACAAATATAATTTCCCTAATTAAATAATAGGGAAAAATAAAAACCTACACTAATAAGTACCTCTAACCTATGTAACACATCCTTTTACCGACAAAGCTCGGTGGGTGAAGTCTAATCTTACAGGTGGTCAGACCCCCTCATAAAAAAACTTATATTTTTATAAATTAGTGTTCCTACTTAGTCTACATGCCTAGTTGGCATTGTCTTGAATTCATCCATTATTCACATTCTACTAGACCATCCTTAATTCAACACATTTATGTAGAGTTCATATGTCCTCAAGACCATTTTATTAGTTTCTTGTATTCTTCAGTGGGGACATCTCAAGGTCTCTTTCTTAGTGCCTTGATTTTTTTGTAACTTTTATCATGACAAAAAAATTACTCCTCCATTTTAAATAGGTATCTTATCAGGCACTTGTATGACATAACCCACATGAGGACCATTTCATGTCTCATTGGCATATCTTTTAGCTATTTTTTCCCTGATTTTATCTTTGACATATATTACACCTACCACTAGACTTTGATAGTTTCAAAGTGACTAGAGTATCCACAAGATGATGTTTGAGTAGTGGCTGCATCAACTATTACATATCTTGGTTTGTATACTTTTTGGTATTATTTTGGTTTATGATTATATTTATGGGATGAATTATCCATTCAAGTTATGGATCCATTACACTTTGAAGTCTTTATTCATAGCTTGGTGATCTTTATTCAGTGACACCATATGTGTGTTCACTTGTCATCACTTCTGCTAGCTCTATCTACAAAGACACATATTGATACCTTCTCCTAGTTCAATAGTGAGGGGGTTTTAGTTAATCTTCTTTAGTTTCATTTCACTACCTATTAATTTGGCATCTAGTGTTTACTTTTAATGATCTATGTGTTTAACACCATTTCTTACATCACTTGGTTTTTTAAAATAACTTGACATCCATGCATTCTGATAAGATGGATTGGCATCCATAGGGACACTTAACTTCAACACTACTTCAGGGAGAGTCTTATGATATTCTTCTTTCATCCTCTCATATGAAGATTTTTTTTCCTATAGGTTTTTTCCTTATCTTATATGATTGATGGGATCATTTTATACATGGGTACCTTATCAAGCCTTACTATTGGGACGCATTGCTTTTTACAAGTTTTTAATTTACTTTCCTCATAAATTGTACTTAGGGGATGTTGGTGTGAAAAGGGTTTTCACCCAAACTAGTTTCACCTTTGGGTTTTTTTCACACTTCTTAACTTTAAGCTTACTAAGGACTTAATAGTGTGCACATATATTTAGTGTATAATTATATGGTTAATTATGTGCACGTGTGTTTAGTGCACATCTACTCACTCCACTATGAGTGGACCACACTCTACTATGGATTGTGTTATCACTCAAAACATATACCCATGGTTGAATGAATCTCACACATGTTGATTCATGGCACTTCCACTCCTACACTTCTAATGTACATGCTATAGAGTGATTCAATGTCTCATTTTAACAATATAATTTCCCCCTAAGGTGTGGGACTCATGTGTTCCTTGGGACAAACCTCTAGAGTGGGCCAACTTCCTTCTATTATAAGCGCACCTAGTTTAGGACCAGTGCACAAACCTACAAAGAGAAAAATGAAATATATATCTAGTTCTAAACCCAAAATTTATAAGGAAAAGGGAGGGAGGAGGTAAGAGATTTAATAAAAGATAAATGTGGTGATACACCAAGAACAAGATGGGCACCTCACCCACTTAATGACACAATAAGACTAAGAGACCAAAAACACAAAATTCAAACTAGGTATGATGCATAAGTATTTTTTATGGAGATAAGGGAATACACTAAATAATTAAGAGGGATGACAAATGGTCCAAAAATAGTGCCTATACATACTTGTGCATACACATAATATAACTTGCAAGGATTTCTAGCTCTATGCAGAGGTACAAAGGGAGGATAACAATGAAAGGGATGAACATCCATAGACAAAGATCAACAACCAATAATACACATATAATGCAAATCATGAAGAAGATTAATAATTCATATTAATATCAAGGTCTAAGGTAATATAATAAGCTCAAATAAATAGAGTTTAACTATACCAAGAGAGGGATCTTGGAGGACAAATTTTGATAGCATAATGGTGCCTAGAAATGTTGACCCTTTTACAATGAAGGACCTAGTATTTTATAAGTGATGAGATTCCCTTAGGTCATTAATTATAATAGCACCCACTATCAAGGTGGTTATAATCATTAGATGGAGATGGGAGAAGTGATTGGGATCTTTGTTAGAAGAGATCACATGCCCATGTTCTGACATATTGATAGTCACCTTTTTGTTTAATTTCACCCTTAACTCGAACACCCTTCAATGTCCATTTGAGTTAAACCAAAACCTTCACCTATGAATATCATCTAAAAATCCACTTAGACCCATTTGTTGATGTGGAGGCTATGCAAATTCCTCTAGATTTTTCCATGTCATCTCTATATGTAGTATATTTATGCAATGAAGGGGAGTGTGTACCTCTCTTGAGGATATCTTTAATTTTAGAGAATGCATGTTTGACTATTGTGTTCTAGATGTATGTGCCTAAGCATACACTTGATTTTACTAGATTCTGTACATGCCTTTGATGTTAGCCTATAATTCATAAAGTTGTAGGTGAGGTTCTTTGTGATTAAGTTTGAGATCTCATTCTCTAGGTATAATATAATTTTTAGAGGAGAGTGTGTAGGAAAGCTTGGGCACATACTTAGATTTCAACCTTGTGCCATATACACCTCAACTGTGCTTGCTTTAGACTTGAGGTGCTTTACATAAAGAGTGTGCACTAAAGGTGAAGTTACAATATTATAAAGGGTGCTAATTCACAATTATTTGATGGGATTTCATTATTCTTAATTCTCTCACATCAAATTTAATATAATGGTTCCCATAAGTATATGTTCTAAATATGGGAGATTTCATTAGTCCACAAAGGGAGTAGTGTGAAACATAGATCATAGCCTAAAATTCATGAGACTGCCAAAGTGGAATTCTATGATTTGGTTCAAGACTTCATCATGGAGGCATAAGGATTATTTTGAATAGGATTGTAAAATAATATTGAAGATCCTAGGTGCACTCTTCATGATTTAGAACTACTCCTTTTGCACTTCTTATGTTATCTGAAGACTAGGAGCTTTGCACTTTTGAATCTGTGTACCATTTTTATGGTGGAGGATCTCTATATGAGTAGTGCATTAGGAAAAATCTCATAGGCACAGATCAACACTTAGTTGATGTGTAAAAAACATATCGACTATTAAGCGTAGACACAAGCAGGAAGTGTTTGTGTAAGTTTAATTTGAGGGACATGGAACTACATAGGTGAATTCACCTTGTGTAATATATTTATGAGTTATTTGAAATATATGGTGACTTATAAATTCAACACTTTTGGCAATTTCTATGGGCCACTATCCTTCTAAGCAAGAATCTAGTAGCTTTTGAGGTAATCCATTAGGCACAGAGTCTTCTAGAACCTTAATATTCTTACTCTCCTAGGTGAGATTAGGCATAAGAAGCCATTCATCTTTAGTATGAATATATATACCTTGTAAATATATAAATAAATAAAATAATTATGATGAATGATGCTTAAAGGAAAGGTAAATCTAACTAATAAAACTGCACACTAGTACATGGAGGAAATGAACTATTCTAATAAAAACATGTACACATGACACTTAGGGAGATAAAACATCTAATCTACTATTTATAGGAGTGTTTATGATCATTATAGATAGTTTTTGAGGTAAATCCCATCGATAAGGATGGGTAACACTTCTCTATTTGGATTCATAAGTTGGTATGCATTAGCTTGCTTACAAATGGATATGGCATAAGGCTCACTCCATATAGCATCAAACTCAGTGTGATTTTTGGCATTTACTCTATCATCCTCCCTTCTAAGCACCAAGTCTCCTTAATTTAATCCTTTATCAGTAGCCTTTCTATTAAATGTCCTTTTGGTCTGTACCTACTAGATTTCTAGAGTGTGCATGGTCTACACTCTGAGTTCTTTGATATTTATTAACTCAACTAGCCTCACTATCATGGGATCACTCTCACACATATCCAAATAATCCACCAACTCCATCAAAGGTAACTTGAGAGATGCATAAAACCATGCTTCTATTCCATAGACTATCATGAAGGGTGTGAATTACCCAATACTCTTTTGGGTGTTATCTTATCTACCCAAACGGTCATCTTAAGTTTGGTGTGCCAATATTGTTGGTTATCCTTCATAGTTTGATTGATGATACAAATAAAGTTCTTGTTGGTGGATTTGGATAAATCATTAGCTTGAGGGTAATAGTTTAAGTAAGTGCTTAGATGAATGTTGTGTTTGACTACCCACTCACTAATTTTGGTTCCAAGAAAGGCCAATGCATTATTAGATATAATGGTGGCTAGAACACTAAACCTCACTATAGTGCCTTCATATAAATCTAGAATGTATGCCTCATTATCCTCCTTGAGTACCATTTATTCTATCTAACTTGTGAAGTAGTCAGTTTCTATAAGGATTCATTTGTGCCCCACACTTGAAGGTGGGTTGATCAACCTAATGAAATCTAGACCCCACTGCACAAAGGGCTAATCTAATTAAATTAGGTGTATGGGAGGGCTACCAACTCATATTTGATTACACATAAGGCACATTTTTTATAACCTCACACCCATATGTGAGCATCCTTAAATAAATTTGTCCAATAATATCCAACTCATATAATTTTGATAACAATGGTATTAGGTGAGTAATGGCCTCTTGATGACCCATTTTGAAATTTTTGGAGAGTATTATGTACCTTATCATGCTCTATGCACCTAAATATGACTCTATTGATGTCTCTTTTAAATAGTGCACCACTGATGATCACATAAGGAATGGCTTGTAACTTGAAGTGCCTATGTTTGACCTTATTTAAGCTAGGTGGGTATGAGCCTATTTAAAAGAAAGTCATCATGTTCTACATCAAATTCATGGTATCTTATTATTCTATTTATTATTAATCATACAACACAAATATTGACCTATCTTCAAACTTTGCATCCTCATCCATTTGTTTGCAAAGTCCTTTTCTTTGCACTAGCTTGGTGATCTAGATGTTCATGTCATACTCCATCACCTTTGTGACTCAACTAGATCTCTTCTCATTGACGTCCTTACTAAGTAAGAACTATTTTATACTCACATATGCAACCATGAGTCAATTTTTTTTTTGGAGAGCATATGCCTAAAATTCTTGAGCACTCTCATAATTACAAGGCTGTACTTATCTATGAATCTATAACATAGCTTATAATACTTGAGCACCTGACTAAAGAAAGTAATAGGTTACTCTATTTGGTCATTATTTTTTTGTATAAGGATTTTTAAGATGCCTTCATTCACATCAAATGCATAAAGGATAAAATCCTTGTTGTAATATAGGTTTATTAGGGTGTGGGCCTCTATAATGTTACACTTGATGGTTTCAAAACTATGTAAACCTTCTTGGGTCTAGTTGAATGCAACATTATTTTTAATAATTATTGTGAGAGGTTTAAATAGAGATGCAAAGCTTGGAAAAAACCTTCTAAAAAAGTTAATCTTTCCCAAGAAGCTTTAGAGGCCCTTCTTATGACCTGCGAGAGGGAGAGATATAATGGCTTCAGATTATTCTAGATTAATTATGAGTCCTTATTTAGAGATGATGTTTACCATAAACTTACCTTTATGTAATAAAAACACATACTTATTAATATTTAGAGAGATCCGAAACTCTTAGCATTTCTCGAATACTTGTTCTAGGTGACTGAAGTGATCTACTATGTGATTTGAAAAAATAGTTATATCATCAAGGTAAACTAAGATGATGTTGTTTAGGAGTCCCCTAAATTTCATATCTATGGCCCTTTATAAGGTATCTCTTATGTTTTTCAAACCAAAGGTAATCTTTTAGTATGTGAAATTACCAAATTTAGTGGTGAATGCCATTTTAAACTAATCGCACTCCTACACAAGCACCTAGTTATAACCCAAATAACCATCAAGTAGTTTAAAACATTATGTGCCTATGACTATTTGTATAATTTGATCCATTGGTAGGAGGGGGTAGTGGTCTTTAAGGGAGGCTTTGTATAGGTCCTTAAAGTCTATACATAACTAGATCCCTCCATTATTCATGTGCTCTTGGATTAGGTTAGCCTCCCATGAGGAATGCTTGATTTGAAATATTATGTTAGCCTCTATGAGATTTGAGATCTCCTTCCTCATCAAGGATTGAGCTTCAAGTTAACAAACCTTTGATTTTACTTGTTGGGCCTAGTATTTGGTTCAAGCTTGATAGTATGTTGGGCTCAACCCAGATCTAAACCTTTAAGGTCTTGGTAGATCCATGCAAAGATGTCATCATACCTTTTACTTATTTCAATCAACTCTTTAATTTTGGTTGGGGAGCATATATTTATATCCTTTAAGAATTTGTCATCAAAGATGGCCATTGGACTAAAGATTTATTCCTTCACTATTATGTTCCTTCTCTTACCCTTGAGCTGGTCATCTGAGTTGACAATGCTTTCTAGCATGACTAACCCCTTAGGAAGCTTGTTCCACTTAAGCTAAATGATCTATTCATCATATTAGGTTTGGATTCATGGTTGATTCTCAGAATATAACTTAGCTTCATCTTGCAAGAAATTGATAATATTATCATTGCTCTCAAATATGTGCCAATTATTTTTATTGTCTAATATTGTCAGTCTGACCACAATATTTATGTGTTACTTGGACTAATTCTTTATATTACATAGGAGGTCATACTATGCACCTATAGTTGTAAGTTTATCAACATCATCATTATGTGCCCTTAGTATGGAATGAAAATTAAAAGCATCAAATTCATCGATCATATCCCATACCCTTTATTTTAAGCTTTCATCAAGCTATTATTTGACATATTCTATGCTCAAACCTGGTTCACCACTAGTTCTCTATCCCCAAATGCCTGTGACACTTTGAACCCTTTATTTTATACCAACTAGAGAACCTATATCAATGATGGATACTTAGAAATGTTATTTGTATAGCTAAACTACAATTTGAACACATGGAAATATCTCTCCTTCTAATAAGAGATCATGATGACACTGGATTCCATGCCATTTTTTGCTCTAATATCCATCAAAATATAATTTCCACATGCCTTTGAGGTCCTCTTATGCCTTCACAGGATCTATAAATAAGGTGTCTTAGTCAATAATGCAGTAGGTTTCTAGCCTTGTATCCCTTACATTATCATAAGGATTAAAGTTGTAGTGTGCATACACCCACTTATCAAACATATCATCTAAAGTTCCCTCAATACGTGTGGTAGTCTCATGGAAGATTGAACTCTCTTCTTGATCAAAAAAGGTGAAATTCATATCGAGTGGACTATGAGTGTATGGATCTATGTGATTCTTAGAAATAGGATCAACTTTGATGGTCACCTTGGTCCCATATCTAGTCTTGAGTATCATGTGTGATTAATCTAAAGATAGGTATCTACCCACATTTGTAGTAAAGTCTTAGGATAGGTATATAGCAAAGTATGGGAGTAGGTCGATGACTGTGATGTCCTTCATAATAGAAATGTTTGGACATGCATGTAAGGTGAGACTCAAGTCCTTAATGGATCCCATAGTTTTGATTACAATGACACCCAATTGAATGAGTCTTTTTAATATGGGGTAGTATGTTATGACTAACATATATATGATTTTATTTGGCTTTACTAAGTTGAATTTTCTCAAGTATATCATAAAATTACATACAAGATGCTTACCAATAATTAGAGAGATGTAAAATGGGGGAAGATTGCCATTTCTACACAATTCTTCCTCTAGTTGATATAGGATCATGGGTACAATCAACATGGCCTGCAATGAATCACTCGATTGGAGGCCTTTAAAGGCATCCTAAAATAAATTCCTCTAGGAGGGAATCACAAGAGTGTCCCACATGGTAACATTCAAACCAATCTTTTTCATCTACTTGACTATGTTAAAAGGAATCTAAGTTCCTTTAATTTGCACCTTTTGAATGGATACTATTATAGCCTCAATTCAAACCCTTGGAGGGGATTCTTCAATATCTCTCCAATTGAGATATAATATTGAGATAGACCTAGGTTGTGGGTTACCTATGTTGGGGTTGAACCTCTGGAGTAGGCCAACTACCTCTTTAATGTTCACCTAAAACTAAGACTAAGCCTAATGATTCATGGGAAAAGGTTTAGAAAGGGAATAATGGATCCTAATAAAGTTAACTAGGTGATGTAACAAACTTAAGAGGGAAACTCCCATAAGCTCGAACCCACACTAGATCAATAAAGGATAATACTAGCATATACAACCTTAATATCAAGCTAATTTACATAAATGTTTCATAGGAGATGTTCTAAATAAAACACTAACCTAGACCTAAAAATAGCATTGAAAACCCTCTAAACAAAATTAGAAATAAGGAACATGTATGAGGAAGATTCTCCTTCACATAATGCCATAGTGCACAACTTGTCAAACACATATTCAAGGGAAAAGATAGGCAAAGAAAGTCCTTATTACATTAAGAGGTAGTTCTTATAAATGATTGATAGGGTTGAGCCTAATCAAGTTGAGCATACGTTGTATTATCCCTAACAGTTCCCTATCTCCCAAAAAGATAAAAAGTATAAAATTTGAGAACCCTTACAAAATGGAAAGAAAGGGATAATATAGGAGAAGTGGGAGAGGAAAGAGAGAAGGGGAAACACATCATTCATGATAATCAATGAGATATCAACTTCAAGAGATGTTTTACCAAGATTTTAGTCTAATCAGAATAAGTCATTATGAGAAAGATATTCATGATTTTCCCAAATAGCCTCTAAATCATTCCATTGGTTGAGAAAGCTACACTAGAAGACAAGAGTTTGCCAAAAGTGGCAAGTCCTGATCTTGCTAGAAATTAATGCTCTAACTACTTTCCAAATCCCCAAGTCCCATTTCTTTGGATCTTCAAATAGATTTCCTTATGAGGAAAAAATCCTCATATCTTCAAACTACCTAAGACACATCATGTTTTCTTTGAGGGGTGGTTTATTAAGGACATGACTTGGGATGATCTTCTCATTAATCATATATTTGCTTTATGCCTTGGATCCTAGACTGAAAATACAATAGGTTAAAACCAATCAAAGGATATTGGTTTTCCTATAGTTTCACATATAGATGGTACTCTATTCAATGCTAGGTCCTACCTGAGTCTGCATTGAGCTCATGTTCCTTTACTTTTTCCAACTCAAGTCATGCTCAAGTTTGGGTTCTTTGGCTTTACCTGCTGAGTTAGGGCCATTTTATCTTTATCAACTTTCATCAAACCTCCTAGCTCATTCCCTTATTATTGGATATTGAAACCACCTTGAATTATTGACCCCTTTAAATTTATTTTTCTCCATCAAATTTTGAGATCCGATGAAGTAAAGACCATAGATCTTTAGGACCCACTACCTTGATCTTGGTTTCTCATTAGTCTTTGGGATTTGCTGACCATTTAATTTGCTTGAAATTTTGTGCACTTGAAACTTGTCAATTGTTAATTCCTTCACAAGTTCCCACCAAGGATTTTGGATCCAAACAATTGCTTTGTTGGCCTTAAAAATGATATTCACATGGATGTCTATCATTTCTTGACCAACTTCACAATTTTATAACTTGAAGTGTAAAGGTCATTGGAAGACCAAACTTGCAAATAATGGACCTAATGTTGAAAGGAACAAACCCTTTTGATTTGTTGGCCATTCAATCTTTTTATGTACTTTCATAAAATGTTAAATTTGACTATTTCATTAGATCCTACATGACATCTTGATGATGGTCTAATTTGAAATGGCTAAGTATAGAAGCTTATCAAATTTTGCATTAGGAGCCAACTTTTCACATGCATATCTTCCATTACGCTATGATGTGTGAGATAAAAATTGGTGCATGTCAGCTTGGGACTAATGTGAACAAACCCATGTGACAAACTCTCCTTGACTTATCCACACATATGAGATTTAACAACATCAAAATGGTCACTTAGCCTTCTTGCCACCAGATCTAAAATTCTAGATAGGCTCTAGATGGAATGAGTGAACTAGATGAATACCATACACTCCCATACTCTTCTTAAACATTTATAACACTCTATAGAGTCTTTATAGCTCTGGACTTGTCCTTAGAAATTGATAAATTACACTTTAAGTGAAATTAAAGTTTTTCAAAATATTTGTGAGATTTATGATCTCTTTGTTCCATTCATTCCATACAAAGCTTGTCCAAGCCATTTTTATCATTTGATCAATCAGGAACTCTACCTCTTTCTATGCATCAAGACCATTATCCACTAGGCACATGCTTGTTATGTGGGCCAAAAATGGTGAACAAATACTTCTTCTTGTACTTAATGGCCAACCTGAGGCTGACTCTCTTTATCTACTATTACTTTGATGCAACTTTAGGGATTATCATAGGTTTATGTCTTGCATATCTAAATGTATTAATTTGGGTGGAGAAATTTAATATTTTGAAATTGTGGATGCTAAAGGAGAAGGTGCTAGAGGAGATAATTCTCTCCCTGGTACCTTATTTTTGAATCTCATATTAAAAGAAACTAGGTTACTCCTACACTATGTATTTCATTTTGATTTACATAATTGAAGTCACCCTTTTGTCATTTTACAAAATTAGACACATCTTATTCATGTTTCTACACTTGGGCTTCCCTCATCTACAAAACTACAACATCTGGCTATAACATGTTCTGGACTATGAGTGCCTATTTAAGGCTCCATTTACACATGCATCTTGGTTATGTGGTTGATTACATGGGAAGCACCATTTATATTCTAATGCAATACTATTTTACAAATTCAAGAGGGATTTACAGGTGCTCAAAACATTTGGATTTGGCATATATGGTTGTCTATTATATGTAATCTAGTTTTGGGCTTGTGCACCATATTGGTAGGAAGGCTTACTTGATTAATATTTTTAGTTGAAGGGTTGAAAAGGCCTAGAGTGTGATTAATGCCTTTTGAGAGATACTATATCATTCCCAAAGTTTTATAATAAAGACTTGAATTCATGCATCTTACTCAAGGTACCAAAGTTGATGGAATTGGTGGACTGGGAGTAATAAGAATGGGTGCTAGAGTTGAAATGGGTAGTAAAATAGATGAACTTGTGCATGGGGGTTCGAGATATAAATACATAGGGGGCCTAGGCACAATTTTCATTACTTATATTAAGTATTTCTCTATGTTCACAATAACCTCATATGCATTTGGTAGTACTGCACCTCCCATAAATTAAATCATTAAAACCACATCATTTTTAGTGCCCTAAAAAAATACAAGAACATAGTGTTAGGATTTATCCTTTCTAGGATTATAACTTACTTTTAAGTCCTATAAAAACTAAAGTTGAAATCAACCATCTACTCATGTGGAGCTCTCTTGATGGTTGTGAGTTTTTCCATTAGTCACAAGTGGTCATTATTTCCTTCAAACTGGCTACATAGGGCTATGCCCAAATAATCCAAATTATGTATAGAACCAAGGCACATACTATAATATCACTAGAGTGCCTTCCCTTTTTAAATAAGAGTCAATAATTCTCACTACAACATCATCCTTAGTTACATTGTAGACAAATAAAACATTTACAATGTATTGTATGTGCTCTATTGCATAAGTAAAATTTTATCCAATAAAAAGGATATGCTCTTAAGATCATCTATGGGAATATCATCATACTAGGGAAGGATATATGGGTTTCATTTATTAAAGGTAATAAAATGTTGATTTATAATAGTATCCATGAAGGTAATAGGGAATAGTCTTGCTCTATGTACCAAAAATTTGGTGAATGGGGTAGGGGGTGGCGGGTGGGGGGGGGTAGACTAAAGGAAGGTTATCCTGAAGTTACTAACCCTCCTCACAAGGGATGAGGATGATCTAACCCTTCTTATCTTAGAGGTTAAAATAATCTTAATTAATTAAAAACCAACATCTTTTGCAGATGACCTATTTTATCTTGGCTTGTAGATGAGAGGCTAATCTTTGAAAACCAAAAATGCTTAGAGTCTCCAAATTCTTGAAATGTGTCTATAAAACTATCAACCATGGATTGCACCAAATCTTTAATAAAATCCTTGAAGTAGTCCCAATAGGCATGAAAAAAAAATATCACTTGAAACATGCACCTGAGGTTGAATAACTCTCATGCATGCTAATGCAAAAAACTTATACACCCTTCACCTTTGACTTACATGCCAGAGAGTGATTCAATGTCTTGTTGTAGCAATGGGATCATCACCCAAGGTGTTGGACTCTTGTGCTCCTTTGGATGAACCTCTAGAGTAGGATGACTTATTTATATTCTAAGTACACATAGTTTAGAACCAACACATAGACCTAAAAAGAGTGGAATGAAATATAAAACTAGCACAAAACCTAAACTTGACAAGGAGAAGTGAGGGAGGAGGTAAGATATTGCATAAAATAGAAATGTGGTGATGCACCAAGAATAAGATGAGCACCTTAACCACTTAATGACACAATAAGACTAAGAGACCCCAAAAAAACTTAAATCTAAGCATGATGTATAAGTGTTTCATATGGAAGTAAGGTAACATAACATAGTGTTAGTAGGGATGAAAAATAGTCCATAGATAAGACCTGCATAGACCCATGCATACACATAATATGACTTACAAGTATTTTTGGTTATATGCAGAGGTGAGAAGGAAGGACCAAAATGAAAGCAAAAAACATCCACATAAAGAGATCAACAACTAATAATACACATAAAATGCAAATAATTAATAAGAGTAATAATTATGATTAATATCAAGGTCCAAAACAATACAATAAGATCAAATAAATAGATCTTCATTATACCAATAGAGGGCTCTTGGATGGAAAAATTTGGTAGTGTAATGGTGCCTAAAAATGTCAACCATTTTATAATGAAGTACCTAATATTTTATAAGTGATGAGATGCCCTTGGGTCATTAATTAGAATCTCACCCACTATCAAGGTGGTTATAATAATTAAATGGAGATGGGAGAAGTAGTTGGGATATTTGTCACAAGAGATCATGTGCCCATGCTATGATATCCTAAAAGTTACCTTTGTATTTAATTCTAAACTTAACTTGGACACTCTTCAATATCTAATCAATTTCAACCACCACATTCACCTATGAATACCATTTGACAATCCACTTGGACCCATTTGTTAATGTGGAAACTACACAGATTCCTCTATATTTTTTGATGTAATATTTGTGCATGGTAGAATTATGTGATGAATAGGAGTATACACATCTCTCAAGGATATCTCACATGTTATACCATGTGCACTTGGCTGTTGTGTTCTATATGTACATGCTTAAGTGAACACTTAGTTTGTATATTATATGTGCACTAGAACATGCACATGCCTTTGATGTCAGCTTATGATTCATGAATTTGTAGGCACAATCCTTTAACATTAAACACATGATCTTAATATCTAGGTTCAAGAGAATTTATGGAGGAGAGTGTGTAGGAAAACTTAGGCAAGTAAGAAGCATCTATATGAAAATTTGTTTTGAGGGACTCGACACTACATTGGTATGTAAAACTTTTATAATATCTTTGTGGGTTGTGCATGAGTTAGGGGTGACTTATAAATTCAATAGGCTATTTACCACTTTATCCCCTATTTTGGTGCATACACATAGTGTTGAAATACCCACTATGGGTTATCTACCCCGTTCTCTCCTTCCTATATATTGTGTAATCTAGTAATGAATTTGTAAGGTGAAATAATGTAGAATGTAATGTAAAATGTAATGTGGAGTAATGTGGAATCATTAATTCTAGTTGAATTAATTCTATTCCATTTCACTTGTGTTATATGATTTTTACATTCCTTGATAGAATCTAATTTATTCTTCAAGTTCAATCTCTAGCAAAAGAGTGCTTTCATTAAGCCTTAGAAGCCTATTAAGTTATCTTAACCAAATCTTGTAGTCTTAATGGCAGTCCCAAGGCTTTTTAAAATACTTCAAACTACATTTGGATGATGGAATTTACTTCCATGTTTATATAATCATGGTTTCCGACAAAATTTCTCAACTACTTTTGCATTTAGAGATGGGCATTCCTAAAATTTGATCTTTGTTTGATCTCCTATAAGTATGAGTTTGGAAGCCTTTATTGAAGCTAGCTCTTTGTGAATTGTAAAATAAACATAAAGAACAAAACACTTTCTTTTCATGATTCTTTATAGATTTATAGATTAGTTTTACTTCTCTATTTTTTTCAAGTTTTAATATTTTTAAGGTGAAGTTTTTGGGTGGATGATTTTATGAGATCTAAACTTTATTAATCAAAAATGAAAATATTGATATTTTAATATTATTGGGATTGTGTGTGTACATTTTCCTGCACATGTTCAATGGTGGTTATGCCCTTACTTTCTCACAATTGCTCTTTCTATAATTTTTCACTATATTTGGTTAGAGTTTTGATAGGTATGACTCAACCAAAGATTATTTTAATGGACCTCATTCAATTGTAAATATCACCTTGATCTTCATGGTAGCATGCTCTCTTTCTCTTTACTCTTTCTCTTTTGTATTTTCTTTTAAAATTGTGATAGATTAGGGATTTTGTATCAAAAAAAGTGATCTAGAATTAGATTTTTATCTTGAATGTTATTTCATGTTTTATTTATCACCATTATAACATTGTTGCATATGTGAATGTGGTAAACTATTAGAGAAATGCACTGTACATTTTACATGCAAGTCTAAGAATGTTTAATTTCTATTTGAGGCTAAACCCTACAATTACTATCAATAAACTATGCAGCCTCATAATTAATGTTTTAATCAAAGAAATTGGCACCCTATTTCATAAAACATGCCCCTTAAAAGGAATAATCCACATCAACCAACATACCAAGACCTAGTATATTTAGACCTTGTAAAAGCATTTTTCTCATGGAATATTTTTCCTTTCAAGAGATGTAGGACCTAATAAACCCTATCCATTATTGGTTATGTCAAAACATCGATCAACATAATTTGCACTAGACGTAGGGTCCATAAACCATGAGTTGAGTTCATAAACAAAGTTTGAACTAAAACATTTTATAAACCTTTAATTCTGTTGAGATAAACTATATCTTAAGATGGAAAATAAAAGGAGAAAAACTCAATCAAATTTTATTATGGACCAATCTAAGCTCTTATAAATTACTAATTATAGGATACCAAATCAAAGAGATAACTAAAACAAAGAAAAGGCTAAGCCCATTATGCAACTGATAATTCACCAACATTTATGACTATTATTTTTATCAATCCATTTGCTTCCCACCAACCTTAACTAATGGCCAATCCCATGGAATGGATTGGACAAGGAGGTTATTATCCTATGGCTCTCCTAGGCATAGCTCATGATCCACCCAAAAAATTGGAAAATTTTAATTCTAAGTTTATAGTTGGAGGCATTCAAACAACATAGGAACATATTCAAGCCTTAAAGGATGCACTAGTCAAAACATAGGTTCAACATGAATATGTTATTTTAAATTGTTTTCCATACTCCTTAAGGAAAACCATGTATTCTTGGTACCTAGGGTTACCTCATGGGTCTATTACTTCTTGGAAAAAATTAGAGATGGTGTTTGTGAACCATTTTAGACTTCCCATTGACCCTACTATCTTATATCACCATTTTGATGTACTCCCACAAGGAGGGAACATAATGAGCCAATGAGCTTGTTTAATGCTCAATTACATAAGCTATACCAAAGACTCAAAACACCTTGCATATTGGTATAAGGTCCTATAATCTAGACATATTTGATAGCTGTTGATCAAACTTTAATGTTTTTAAGAAGAACCCCAACTATACTTGCTGCTTTATCCATAGCCTGTAATGAAGTAGTGAATATAGATTACCAAATGGTTCCAAAAAGGTATAGTGTGGGAGCTCTACCATCTCTAGGATAACTAGGGGTATATAAACACATCCCTATGTTGATTAGGCAATTGCATAAAACACCTTGATCATGAATTCCATCTTGGTAATATGTATGGTGTCTAGGGCCTAGTGTATGATCTAAATCCCATAAAATACATACCTAGTGATATGCATTATATGCCTCCCAATCATGTAGTTCCCCAAATGAAAAATCAATAATTAGTCTCATTGGCATCCAATAACATTATTGCCATACCAATCACTAGTGGGTATGTTATGTCAACTAGCACTCAACATGCAGTTCCATCCTATTTGAAACCTCATACACCTAATAAAAATGCTCACTACCATACTCTCACTAATACCCCTACATTATTGAGCGTAGGTGAACTTATGACTAGTCCACAACCTCAAGAAATAAACCAACCCAACACTAGGACAAACCTTGAAGTAGGAAAGTTGAGAAAGATGGTCCAAGGATTATCAAATGATGTGGTTAACATGTGAAGGTAGGGACCTAAAAATCAAAATCATATTACTAATAACACACCTTAGGGCTAGAAATTTAGTTTTTATAGGCCCAATAGGCAATAGAAATCTTAGCCTAATAATAAAAATGTGCCCAATACTCTTGATAGTGGTAACCAGAATAATAATCATTCTTCCAATTATGTAAACCTAGCTGATTTAGCCTTAATTTTGTAGTGTAAAATGCATAACACAATTGGTCATGTAGAGATAAATTATGCTGAGTTCATAGCTACCTAAAACATCTTCCAAAAGGATATGGATAACATGGTAATTGTGCCTACTCTTGATGAAAGTCGAAACCAATATGGAGGGAACCTGGGTATAACTTTAGTATTGGAAACATATGAATTTCCTTTCAAGGATGACAAAAACTCAAAGACAATCTATATGAGGTCTATGTATTTAAGTAGTTATAAATAGGGAACATTTACTATTTTAGGAGTAAATTAACCAACATGTTGACCACCTCTACACCTTTGAGCAACACTTGGGTCCCACCTTATGTAAATTTGAGTAATAATCCTCCTCAACTTAAAGGACCATCCACTCCTTATCATCCTAATAATTATGATGCATATATCCTAGATGCCAAACAATAAGAAAAGGTCAAACTCATCTATGATATCATTGAAGACCTCAAAAATACTAAAGCTAATATCACTATGTTTAATTTACTTTAAATTTTTAATCAAAGATAATTATTTTTTAAAGAGTTTTATGATAATAAGGGGAAAAAATCTGCTAAATTTTTTTATGGATATGTTGCTCTTTATAAGGAGAAGACTAAAACTCCTCCATTCCTCTTAACCATCAAAATATTTGGAAAAAACTTAAATTAATACTTGGTTGATTCATGTGCCTCTAGGAACATAATACCTTATGTTATTTTCTAATAGTTGGGCCTTACATCGACAAAGTCAAATCAAAAGGCTGTTCAAATTGAAAAAATAAAAGTGAAAGTATTAGGGGAATTAAATCATAGACACACGAAATTGGCCTCAAATCCAAGGATTTGAAAATTCATTGATATCCTCCAAGTGGTGGATATCTTGGATGCTTATGGCATTTTTCTATGTTGATTTGGTCAAGAACATTGAATGGTTACATGGTAATTGAATTTAGTCACATGTGGATAGCATGGCATGGTCTTCCCAACTATATTATTATTGAGTAAGAACCAAAGATTAAACATATGTTCATTGAGTATAATCGAACAAATGAGATCCATTTTGAAGAATCAAAAATGGGAGTTTACTCATTGGATAAATAAAAATAGACCCATGGTAGTCCCTCTATTAACATGCTCAACATGTGATAAAATTTAGAATTAGAGGAATTATACTAGTTAGATGAAGATGAATTTTGTTATGCCTCAGAGATGGTCTCATTTAAATATGCATCTCTAGCACATATGAATTTGAAATCTGATGACTTAAGTAAGAATAAAGATTTTTTATGCTCACCACAAGATGAAACAACTGTTATGGATAACTATATTCTTACTTATCCCATAATAGAGTTATCCACATCTTTATCAGCTAAAGGACCCTCACAAACCAAGAAGCAAAGTAAGTGCTCAATCAAAGACAAGGGAGTAAACCTATAAGTTAACATTGTAGCTACACTCTCCTTATAAAGACCACTAATGTACACAACTAACTCTAACCTATAGACATTAAAGTTTGATGGTTCCAAGTCTAAAATCAGATTTGGTGCTAGGGTATAATTGGTTAATCCAAGGGGGATGTCTTATTTATCTATATGTTTCCTACATTTTTCTTATAAAAATAATGTGATTGAGTATGAGGAATTATTCCATAGACTGTAACTCACCCTGAGAAATAAGTTGAAGAAAATTAGAGTACTAGGTGACTTAGAATTAAGGAAATTTTTAGAGGCTATTTAAATCCAAATGGCTATAAGTAAGTTTTTTTATTTTGAAAATGGCTAATTCTAAGAAAATATAAATAGGTCAAATAGCCTCAATTTATATAATTTCATACTTTGAGACATAGATTCACCTTATATATTATACTTGATCCTATTTTAGGACACAGATTTACTAGAGTTACTATACATGTATGGGTTTGATTCACTAAGAAATTTTACAAGATGTGTATAGGTTAGTCTAAAATTGCCAAGTATATATGTATGTATGCATATGTGTGTGTGTGTAAATAACAAGGACCACTTTGGACATAATAAGCTTAAGGTAATAGTTATATGTTACTATGAAAATGTTTTGAATATTTTTTGGTGCCACATGTTCTTCCTTCTATATGGTTTTTAATAACTAAAAAACTTAATAATAAATAATTTTCAAACCTAATATTTATTTTATTTCTAGCATTGAATGTGGTGTAGGTGGAATTAAAGCTATAAGGATAAAGGTTTAGATTTTACCCCATTTTTTAGTAAAGGCACTGACATATTGAGGGGCCCTAAGGCAAAATTTGATGTTGGTCCAACATGTCATTTTTAGGATTAATGGAAGTTGCTTAAATACATATGTGATGGTTTCTCAATTTTTATGCAAGATATTGTATGAAGTGAAGCTTTGGTATTCATAAGTGAAGCTATGGTAGTCCAAATATTGGGATGAGAGGTTGAAAACAAAGTCATAAACAATTTATAACCTAGTTTCCTTGTGAATGAAAGGTATGGACTTGTGTTTTTTTAGTTTTAAAGACTGAGAGTAGTTGTTTGCATGCACACTCATCTGTATTAAAATAAATAAATATAAAAATAGGTTCCCTTTAAATATTTGTTTAAAAATATTTTCTAAAAATAATGTTAATATTGGTTTTCATAGAAATGTCATGTATATCTGCAGATCTTTTCTTTAAACTCAAAATCTGTGAAATGGGTATTTTCAGGTTAGTTAGAAATATGGTCAAAATGATCATGAGGCTTTGTTGCATTTATTCATTTTTTTAAAAATAATTATCTTTCATGCCATTATTTCTTAGAGGAAATTAATTTCTTGTTTATTTAAAATAAGTATATGGTACAGACCAACCACATAATATAATTCATTTTGTTCTTTGTGTATTGTTTAAAAGAAGTATCTTCCATGCCATTATTTATTAGAGGAAATAAGTTTCTTGTTTGCTTAAAATAAGTGTGGAAAATACCAATCACATAATATAATTCATTTTTTTCTTTGCACATTGTTTAAAATAAGTATTTTGCATGGTATTATTTATTAGAGGAAATTAGTTTCTTGTTTGTTTAGGGTTTAGGGTGGTAAAACTAAAGACCATATTTGAGTAAAAAATTATGACAAAAAATTAGGGTAAAGAGTATAAATAATCATCCAACTATGGGGCCATATGGAAAGATAACTATGAAAAATGAGGATGACATAACTGAAGAAATATAATTATCACCTTAATTTTATTGTGTTCTAAGTGGTCCTTATACATACATACATACACTTGACTTATGGCCCCATAGTCAATTTATTATTTATACTTTATACCCTAATTTTTTATCACAATTTTTTCTATACTTAGTTATATATATATATATATATATATATATATATATATATATATATATATATCACAGTCAGTAGAGTCTACTTTTGTCTCAAAGGGGGACCCTATCATTGATAGAGATATGGAGCATCCAGTTATATGTCGACAAGTGTTGAATTGAGAGTGGTCCATGTGGTGGGTCCTCAAGCCACCACATGGCTTGCCACCACTATATTATTCCATGGTTAAGTTTTATTAAATATTCACCTAGTGACTATAGTTTTATGTAATTATTCAACATGCCAAGTGGGATTTTAAGATCACTAACACATCCACACCAAACTTACCATGGTGGACTCACTGTTTCATGCTCATCACCAAAGCTCCCATACCCAAGCTTGAGTCCCAACTCAACTACCAACATGAATTCCAACCCACCAATCTCATCTACCGAGTTTGAGAACATTCCAACTAAAATTTCCATGCCATGTTCCAAAGCTCATGGATCACATTGAATACCAAGACATAATGGCAATTTTGGAACATGCCATAATAACCATCGACTATGTTTATCAGCTAGCCAACAAAAGGATTACAGTGAGAACAAAAGAGGAGCCTGAGTCTCAAAAAAAAATTAAACCATTTGAAACTCCCCAATGCGGGATAAAAAGATTGGCATAGTAAACAATGCCCATGGCATGGGTTTTGAACCTTACCAATTTTAGTAAAAAGATAAGGCTCCCATCATTACCCCTGTGAGATTGAGAACTATATAAAGTGCTCAAGGCTCATTTTATAATCAAGTTTTGGATGTTTAGATGTAAAAAAGACAAGTATAAAGGGTGTTAAGAGAGTTATGGAGTATTTTTAAATTACATCAAACTCTATAAACTGGTTTGAGAGTATACTTAAGACAGAATATAAGCCCACAAAGATGATTTTTAATACTTCTAAGAGATTTGTGAACATTTTTGTGACAAATTAATAAGAGTGATTCCCATTAGAGCGGATCTAGAGATGTAGGCTTTTTAAGTTAAACTCTGTTATCAAATCATGTTTGGTATTTCTATCAATTTGTCTCTATTTTCACTTTTGAATTTCAATCCATGTGTATATTTTAAATTTTATAATCCTTTAAATTTGATTTTATTAAATTATTATAAAAAAGGTTTCAATCCATTACAAGTGTGTATTTCACATTTATGACACTTGATTATTATTGATTAATGGATCAAATTTTTGGTATCAAAGCAAAATTTGTATTTAACCATGTGGATTACTAGTGTACATTTATAAGGTCAAGATCTAGGTGGGGTGAAGGAGAATTGGTAGAGTATGATCTAGAGGTTGGGTCAAGACATACTATAAAAATGGGAGATGACTTTGAGTTTGAATGATATTTTGAACATGCATTCTTGGAAATGAAGGATATGGTTGATGAGCTTTACTATGAAATAAGAAGGAAAATGGAGCATGATGAAGGTGGTAAAAATTCTGAGAAACCTTCCTCCTCTTCAAATGATGATAAAGATAAAAAGACCATTGAATATCTTCCTTTACTAAAGCTATATATTAAGTTTGAATTGTTAATGTTTAATGGTGAGATTAATGTAAAAAAGATGGATAACTAGATAAATCAAATTGATGTATATTGTAGGGTCCAAAAGATTGTAGATGATGAGGCTAAAATTCACTTGGATACTCTTAGAATGGGAGGCACAACTCTCATCTAGTGGGAGAGTAAGTTGAAGGAAAATGATCTTAACATAGGTAACTCAATTTCTATTTAGAGTGAATTTGTTGATGAACTCAGAAATAAATTTTATCCTTTAGGCTATATGCATCAATCCATGATGGATTGGTAATCATTCAGACAAATTAAAGGCCAAAGTGTTTAAGAATATACATAGGAATTTAGGAAAAAGGCTTCACTTTTAAATATTCCTCTTTATACATAAGAAACAATGCATAAATACAATTATGGGTTGCATACTTACTTGAAACACATGATTATTGTCCTCAATCCCACTAATTTAGATGAAGCATGTGTTAAAGCCATTCACTTGGAGGCTAGAGGAAAATAGACAAGAATTTTTTTCTTAAAGTTAAAAGTAAGCAATCTGATGTTAAGCATTCTAAAGGGCAAAGTTATAGAAAGGGTAAAAAAAATCCACTGTTACTATTTATAAAGAAGAGAGTAAGCCATTTTGGAATCATTGCAAGAAAAATCATGATGAATCTAAGTGTTTTAAATTACATCCTAAGTTAAAACCTAATAGGTTTAGGAAGAAGAATAAGAAAACTAATTCTATGGTTCAGGATCTAGGTTTGTATTCAGGGGATGAAACTAAGATCATAGCTATGAGTATACAAAATTATTCTTCTCTTTCTATTTCTAGTACGAAGTCATCTAATGATGCTTCCTCTTTAAAAAACAAATTGTGCATGATGATAAGAAAAGAAATGAGTTATTCTACATTAGGGTTGTTTCAAAACATACTAAGATTGACACTCTATTTTATAGTGGATCACAGGCAAATTTAATTTTTGAGGAGATTGTTAAAATTTTAGGCTTGTAAACTAATCCCCATCCAAAACCCTATCCACTGAGCTGGGTATGTGATGATGCAAAGATGCAAGTAACCAAAACTTATAGATTGAAATTTACCATCACATCCAATTTCATGGATGAAATTGATCTACATGTAATCCCTTTGGACATATGCAAGATTATTTTAGGAAGCCCTTATTTTTATGATCAAAAAGAAATATTCTATAGGGAGAAGATTAAGTACTTTCTTGTTAAATATGGAATTAAATATATATTTAGAGTACATCATATTAAGATGAGTTTTTCCTTGGTGACAGTAGGGAAAATGAAAAGACTAGTCAATTCAAGCAAGACTTTTTGTCTCATGTTAATTAAGTCTAAGGAAAAATAATATTCCCAAGCTATGAAAAATTGTGATCTTAGACATAAGAAAGAATTATTTGAAATAATTTCTAGTTATGATGATGTGTTTTAGGATCCCAAAGGCTTACCCCCTAAAAGGGGAGTTCAACATGAACTTTAGTTGTTACAGGATTCTCATCTCCCTAACATTAGCATATACAGGTTATTAGTGGTGGAAAATGACGAAATAAAAAAGTAGGTAATGGAACTTTTGGAAATGGGTGTTATTCATCCAAGTTCATCACCTATTGGTTCATCTATTATTTTAGTGCTAAAAAAATATGGAACATGGTGAATGTGTGTTAATTTTCATGCTTTGAACAAAATTACTATTAAGAATCATTACCTTCTTCCTTGTATTGATGATTTGCTTGATCAGTTAAGAAATGATGTCTATTTCACTAAGTTAGACTTGAAAAGTGGTCATCATCAGGTTAGAATAAATGATGGTGATGTGTGGAAAATTGATTTTATGATAAAATAGGGATTATTTAAATGGCTTGTCATGCATTTTGGATTGTGCAATGTACCAGCTACATTCATACATTTGATGACTGATTTCTTCAAGCCATTCCTTGATGATTTTATTATAGTCTACTTAGATGAAAATTTGATATTCAGTCAATCTTTGGAAGATTATGTGATTCATATTAGGAAAGTCATGGATGCATTGAGAAGGGAAAAAAAAATTTTAAATTATCTAAATTTGAATTTGGCAAGACCTATTTGGTTTACTTGGGTTATATTGTAGGACATGGCAAGTTGAAAATTGATCCTAAAAAATTAGAAGTTATAGTTAAATAGCCTAAACCCAATAATGTAACTAAGTTTATAAGTTTTCTTGGTAAAGTACAATATTAGAGGAAATTCATTTCTAATTTCTCATATATTTCATCACCCTTGAATTATTTGAATAGTACTAAATAGGTCTTTCAATGGGGAGGCAAGCAGTAAAAGGCCTTCAACACTTTGAAGACAAAAATTAGTAATGCTCCTATCTTAGCACTTCTTGATTTATAGCATTTATTTGAGATCAAGATGGATGCAAGTGATTATGCTATGGGAGCTATCTTAATGTAAGGAAAGAAACCAGTATGTTATCATTTTGAGACCTTCATAGGTGTGGTAATAAACTATATAACTTATGATAAGGAATTGTATGCATTTATTCAAAGTGTTAAAAAATGGAAGCATTACTTGATGGGAAAAGAAATAGCGATACATATAGATTATCAGCCCCTTCAATATCTCCAATCACAGGCCAAGCTATAATAGTCTAGGAATTTATATTTGTTGGGTTTTATATATCAAGTTCATCTTGTGATCAGGTATAAAAAAGGTATACATAATAAATAGTTGACATGCTTTATAGACCTCTTATGGTAGTTGCATCTATTCTTTTACAACATAGTTCTTTATCTCATGAAAGTTATAAATAATAGTATGTCAATGATGGTGATTTTAAGGATGTGTATAAAGACTTGATGAGTGGTAAACATGTAGAAGAATCAAACTATAATGTGCATAATGTACTTTTATATCATTTGGGTAAACTTTTCATTCCTCAAAATGAAAGGGTGCACATGATTAGATAAGCACATACTTCTCTTATTTTTGGTCATTTTGGAGTTGGTAAAATGGTTGCACATTTAAAAATGTATTTCTACTTGCCCCATATGTAGTAAAATGTTACCAAATATATCAATTGGTGTGTTATTTGTGCCATAAGCAAGCCTAGTAACAAGAAAGTAGGACTTTACACTCCTTTACATCTTCCTACCCATCCTTGGGAATGTATTTCCATGGGCTTTGTAGGGGGTTTTCCTATGTCACAAAGGAAACATGATTACTTGTATGTGTTAGTGGATAGATTTAGAAAGATGTGTGTTTTGATCCCTTGCACTAAGCAGATTACAAGGGAAGGTACTACACACTTTTTCTTTCAGCATATATGGGTTCATTTTGGTTTGCCCACTTCTGTTATTTTTGATCAGGATTCTCAATTTCTTGGGGAATTTTGGTCAAAACAATGGGAATTAATGGAGACTAATTTGAATAAGATCACTACATTTTATCCACAAACTAATGGTCAAATAGAGGTTATGAGCCACATAGTGGTATATTTTCTTAGGGGTTATTACAATAAACACCCCAAGTTGTGGGATGAGCATTTGTGTTATATTTAGCATGCAACCATGCACTTCATTCTTCTACTCTGAAATATCCTTTTGAAGTTTCTTATGAATATTTTCCTAAATCTCCTCTAGATGTTTGTTATGGATATGATTTCACTGCTAATGAATGTAATGATACTATTAAAGTCAAGAAGTTCATTGAAAAGATACAAAAGGTACACCAGACTATCTGAGATCAATTGGAGAAAAGTTAGGCAAAGTACAAAGTGAGACATGAAAAACATTATGTTTATCACTAGTTTGATATAGGTGATTTGGTATGGATTTACATTAGTAAGGAAAGGCTAACAAGTGAAGGTAAAAAGTTGAAACCAATCTAGTATGGTCCTTTCTAGATTAAAAAAAAGATTGGAAAAAATGCTTTTTGATTGGATTTTCCATCTTATATGTAGATTTAGTTAGTTGTGAATGTGGAAAATATGAAATTTTATGAGCCTCAGATGATTGTAGATCATGATCAGAGTGTAGCTCCTGAGTATATAGCAAAATTGAAATAAGATATAATTCTTGACATGAAGGTTTGGACTTCACAAAGGGGAGATGTTGAGTATGTTCATGTTGGTCTCAAATGGATGCACCCAAATAAAGCCAAATAGATGGAAGCCAGAAGAGTGAGAGAAAAAGACCCTCACCTCTTTACCAATTAATCAACTTTTGGAGGTCTAAAATTTCTTAGTGGGGAGGATTAATCCAGGTGGATTCATATACACTCTAAAAATGAAGTCATCAAACTACAAATTAATTAATGGCATAATGTAGATCTCATTGAGAGCTTTCTAGCATAATTTGAATCAGTCGATTTCAAGCCCGTATGCACAAGATATCATGTGTTGAAGTTTCTAGATTAAACAGGGATAAAAAGATGGCACAAGTGTCACAAAGGACAAGTGGCATAGTTTGAGCAAGTCACATGGACCCATGGTACAATGACATGTGGTAGTGATTTCATGTAGGAAAATAGTTGGTTTCATGGTTGGTCTTTGACAGGTATAAAAGGTTGGGTATGAGGACCATAGTTGGTGGACTCTACTTTTATCTTAGAGGGGGACTCTACCACTGATAGAACTATAGAGCATCTAGTTAGATGTCGACAAATTTTAAATTAAGAGTGGTCCACATGGTAGGTCCTCAAGCCACCATTTGGCTTACCACCACTATATTATTCTATGGTCAAATTTTATTAAATAATCACCTAGTGACTATAGTTTTATGTAATTATTTACCATGCTAAGTGGAAGTTTGAGATCACCAACACATCCACACCAAACTTACCATGGTGGACTCAATGAATCATGCTCAACATCAAAGCTTCCATACCCAAGCCTGAGTCCCAAATTGACTGCCAACATGAATGCCAACCCACCAAGCTCATCTATCAAGTTTGAGAACATTCCAACCAAAATTTCCATGCCACGTTCCAAAGCCCATAGATCACATTGAAGACCAAGACACAATTCCAAGTTTGGAACATGCCACAACAACTATCAACAATGTTTATCACCCTAGCCAACAAAAGGGTTATGATGATAATAAAAGAGGAACTCGAGTCTTAAAAAAGATGCAAACCATTTGAAACTCCCTAATGTGGGATAAAAAGAATGTCATAGTAAATAATGCCTATGGCATGGGTTTTGAACCCTACCAATTTTAGTAAAAAGATAAGGCTCCCACTATTGCACCCGCAAGCCTAAAGACTATATAAAGTGCTCGACACTCATTTTATAATCAATCTTTGGACATTTAGATGTAAAAAATCCAATTATAAATGGTGTTAAGAGAGTTATGGAGTATTTTTAAATTGCCTCAAACTCTATAAATTGGTTTGAGAGTATACTTTAGACAAAATATAAGCCCATGAAGATGATTTGTAATACTTCTAAAAGATTTGTGAACTTTTTTTAGAAAAATTAATAAGATCGATCCCCATTGGAGTAAATCTAGAGACGTAGGCTTTTTAAGCCAAACTGTGTTATCAAATCATGTTTGGTATTTCTATCAATTTGTCTCTATTTGCACTTTTGAATTTCCATCCATGTGTATATTTTAAATTCTATAATCCTTTAAAATAGATTTTATTAAATCATTATAGAAAAAGGTTTTGGTCCATTATAAGTGTGTATTTATATATTTACAACACTTGATTATTGTCAATTACGGATCATAGAAGGAAGAACATGTGGCACAAAGAATATTCAAAACATTTTCAGAGATTTAAAAATACAAACTATATAATAAGGTCTGCCAAAATGTTTTACGTGTGAGTTGTGGTATGTACTCAATTTATACTAAGTACTACATATGATCTTACCGTATGTACTACACAAAAAGAGTCCTAGAGCCTCATGATCATACTCTGTTTTATTTTTAAATGTTTAAGGTAATAATTATATTATGGTTGGCATGGTTTATTAATTTAAATAAAAAAATATTTGAAAGGCCAATATGGATGTAAGACATTTTGGCATACCTTATTATATAGTTTATAATTTTAAAACTATGAAAATGTTTAGAATATTTTTTAAGTTATGTCATCCTTGATTTTCATAGTCGTCAAAGAGCATAAATTATAAACTGGCTCTATCAAAGAATATTCAAAACACTTTCATAGTTTTAAAATTATAAACTATATAATAAGGTCTACTAAAATGTCTTAACCATATCCATATTGGCCTTTCAAATATTTTTTTATTACAATTTCAAAACCTTGAACCAAAATATAAATATTACCTTAAGTTGATTGTGTTCTAAGTGGACCTTATCATATAACACACACACACACACACACACACACACACACACACACACACACACACACACACACACACACACACACATGCAAATTAAACATCAGGGGTTTCATGTATTTGATTGTGGCATGAGGATTGTGAAATAATAATGCATGGTTTTATTAGGCTGGTAGATGTTATTTTAGTATGGTTGTAAAGAGGATGGAATGATTAATTTTTATGCAAAATGATGGTTTTATAATTATTGTTTTCATTTTTTTCAAATCAAACAATTTGATGCATTATATTTTTAAGATAATGAAAATTAGGAATTATTTGAGCTCAATTGTATAATTTTTTTATTTTAGCATACTTTATTAGATGTCAAGCTAGAATCTAGGTTCAAATAATTTAGGTAGAGATGTTTAGGGCCATGATGATGATCAATGTTGTGAGGCTAATCCTTCATGGGGTAGTTATTGAGGTAGCTGATTCTTTCATGATCATAAGGTTGCTAACACATTTTTTAGGCCATTTAATTGAGGAACCCATGTTTCTTTGCATTTTGATGCCAATGACCCTACCTTTTGGAATGTTTTCAACTCTTTTCCTACTAACTCTTTGAATTTTTGTGGAAATAGAGGAATCATTATCATGGATGAGGTATTTTAAATGAACTCCCTTAGCACATGTATGTTTCCATTCAACATAATGAGCATAATGTTCCATTACTTGAGCTACCTCAACATGAAAATATTCTTGAATTAACTATAAAATTACATCCCAATGAAATTATTTTAATTAACACTAATATTTCACCCCTTGAGCCTACAAAACCTGCTTCTTTTATTAGGAAATGTGCTAGCAGCCCTACACCATAACCTATGGAGGTCTTAATGTTAAAAAAGATTAATTTGGAAGTAAAGGATTTTGAAGGAGCCTCGACCTACTTGATGGAACTACCTACTGCTTCCATGGAGTATATTGAGTATTTGACTGATAAGGGTGCCCCTTTAATAGATTTGGTTTCTGATACAGACTCTAATTAAAACTTAAATTATTATGTTGAAATTTATACTAATAATTGGTATTAAATATTGTCTTGATATTTTTAAGTATGTGGATATTATTTTGGGTAGTTTTGATATATACATGAAAATATTTTATTTTCTATAAAAAAAAGTATGTTTGAATGGTTTACTCTTTACTAAACAATTATGGAAACACACATGGATTTTAATGTTTTATAATAATTTTTTAAATTTATTTATACATATTGATCATTTTTTAGCCTTACCAAAATTAATAAATAAATGTATGTAACATGTTCAAGATTTAAGCTGATCTTAAGGAAGAGGTTGAAACCAATTCTTTCTTTTGTTATCTTTCATGTCCCAAAATTATGGTTCTCAAGGGATCTTTTTTTTCAGTAGACATGGTAAGATCATGTGCATTACTTAGTATAAATTGAGTACAGAACTCTAAAAGTCTTTCAAAATACTAATATAAGATATAAAATGGATATCAAGAGATTTTTCTATAAGAGACTAATTTTTAAGTATACATTGAGTATATTTAATCTTTTTATCTCTTGGTTGCTTTCATTTCATTTTTTTCCCCTTCTTTTCAGCTATAGAGATATAAAATGGCTATCAAGAGATTGATAAAACACTTTGATATAATTAGAAATCTTTCCTTCAAGATATTTCCTCTTCTATAGACTTTACTCTATTGGATAGGTTAGATGATATTATTTGAAATTTGAACACATATACATATATTCGATAAAATGAGATATAAACTATAAAATAAGGTATTCCAAAATATTTTAACCATATCTATAATCAATAATGGCCTTTCAAATATTTTTTCATTTCAATTAACAATCCATGCCAACCAAAATATTATTATTACCTTAAAACTGGCTATGGGGCCATAGGGCAAGATAACTATGAAAAGTGAGGATGGTAAGCCAATATCTTTAAATAAATGTTTTTTAGGGAACTTATCATTGTATCTATTCATTTTAATATAGATGATTGTGCATGCAAATAACTACTCTCAGTTTTATGTTTGATTAATATAACATGTCTATAATAGTTATAAACTCTATTATAGTAATACATATGTATTCAAGCATAAGTAAGTTTCTCAAATACATATGTGATGGTTTCCTAAATTTTATAGCCATTGATGTAAGTTATTGGCATAAGCAAAGCTCTAGTATTTGAAAGATTGGGATGATAGCTTGAAAACAAAGGTGCAAATAATTTTTAATTTGGTTTTCTTGTGATTTCAAGGTATGGATTTGTGTTTATTTTATTTTGAAAACTAAAATCACTTGTTTGCATGCATAGTCATTTGTCTTGAAATGAATAAATATAATTATAATGCCTTAACCATATCCATAATTAATAATGATAAGGTTTTTAAAAATATGTTAACCATATTTATAATTAATAATGTCCTTTCAAATTTTTTTTCCAATTAACAATCCATGCCAACCAAAATAAAATTATTACCTTCAGATTATTGTGTCCTAAATCACAAGTGGTCCTTAACACATTTATAAAAATGAGTAAACAAACATGTTATTCCTTCTATATGGTTTAATGACTAAAAACCTTAATAATAAATAATTTTCAAACCTAATCTCTATTTTATTTCTAGCATTGAATGCAGTACAAGTGGAATTAAAGCTATGGGGATCGAGGTTTAGATTTCACTCCATATTTTAGTGAATTGGTGTAGGCATATTGAGGGACCCCAAGACAAAATTTCATGTTGGTCCAAGATGTCACCCATGGGATTAATGAAAGTTGGTCAAATACATATGTGATGGTTTTCTTGAAATTTTTAGTCATTTATGCAAGCTATTGGTAAAAGTGAAGCTGTTGGTTCAATATAGATACTAAAATTCATTAAACTATAGATACCTCAAATAGTTTTGGTTTAAAATAATAAGTGAATACCATGATATACTTATGCATCTCTATAATAGATTTTGAAACTATTATAGACATGTTCTCTTAATCAAACATAATAGAAAAATACATCTACTTGATATAAAATAACAAGGGGACACCACAATATACTTATGCATCTCTATAATAGAGTTTAAAACTATTATAAACATGTTCTCTTAATCAAACAGAAATAAAAATACACAAATTGCATCTTGATCATTTATATACTTTGCATTATCTTCAACAAGATTTCTCAAAACCTTGATAAAATAAATCTCAAAATTGATCATAAAATTTTTTATCCTTCTTTGATCAACCTTGGATTTAAAATGACTAAACTTCAAATTTCAACATGCCGATTTTATTCATTTTGTTTTTTGATAATTATTATTTGCATTCTCTTCAAAATTTGTTGGACTCAGATCTAGTATTGTTTAACTATAGTGTGTTTGAAGAATTATTAGTCAATCCTCTTCTTTTAGATGTTGACTACCAAATTACTAGAGCTCTATCAAATGGAAAATAAAGGACATTATATCTAGGTGTATATATCCTTAAGCAAGTCTCCAATTTTTGTCAAGATTTTTTCTTAACTTTGACTTTAAAATGATAATGCACTAAAAATTATTTCATCTTCCATTGAGTCTAAGATCATTGTTTGGCATAAATTAGCAAGATTAAAATATTTTGAGATACCATCACATTGTATTTTACACTAATTTTAGGTAGTCCATAGTCTAGTGATTGAACCATCTTCAAAATCATGGTCTAAAACTTGTTATAGAAAATTGAAGAGACTACTCTATTATTTTTTGAAAATATAAAATGCCTTCAATTTATTCACCATTCAATTTTACATTCTTGCAGAAGTGTTGGGCCAAGGTTTTGATTTTATTTTAAAAATCTGATGAGCTAACATTTTTTAAATATTGAGGGTACATCATAGCCATGGATTATAGTATTTCATATAAGGAAAATTATATCTAATATTTGAAGAGAAACATTTTGCAATTTATCTCAAGGTGTAACTTATAGAGAATATAAACTCAAGGAATTGATTCCTTGTAACATGAAATTCTTTGAGTCTATTAGATCAACCAACTATGTCAAAAGTGTGATTTGTGGTCTATACTCAATTTATACTAAGTAATGCACATGATCTTACCATATGTACTACACAAAAAGAGTCCTAGAGCCTCGTGATCATACTATATATTTTTTTTTAAGTTAAAATTATATTCTAGTTGACATGGTTTGTTAATTGAAATAAAAATTTATTTGAAAGGCAATATAGATGTGGTTAAGGTTAAGACATTTTGGCAGACCTTATTATATAGTTTATAATTTTAAAACTATATAAATTTTTTGAATATTATTTTAGTTATGTCATCCTCACTTTTCATAGTTGTCTTGCCCTATGGCCCCATAATTGGCTTAAACTCTATACTTTTATTTTTTGTCACTATTTTTGCTATACTTAGTTTATTATATTATTTGATTGGTCTTTACCACCTACTTATTTTAAACAAACAAAAATTTGATTTCCTATGAGAAATAATGACATGTATGATACTTATTTTAAACAATGCACAAAGAACAAACTAAATAAATGCAACAAAGTCTCATGATCACACTTTATTTTATTTTGTAATGTTTAAGGTAATAATTATATTTTAGTTGGAATCGTTTGTTAATTGAAATAAAAAAATATTTGAAAGTTAGTAATTGATTATGGATATGGTTAAAACATTTGAAAGACAATGTTTTGAGCAAATATATTTAAAGAAATGCTTTTTAGGAAATTTATCATTATATTTATTCATTTATTCATTATATTTTTATTATAATTGGTTTATTATATTATCTAGTTGGTCTTTACCATATACTTATTTTAAAAAAACAATAAATTTATTTCCTCTGAGAAATAATGACATGCAAGATACTTATTTTAAATAATGCACAAAGAACAAACTGAATAAATGCAACATAACCTCATAATCATAATGTATTTTGTTTTTAAATGTTTAAGGTAATAATTATATTATGGCTAGCATGGTTTGTTAATTGAAATAAATAAATATTTGAAAGGATAATGTGGATGTGGTTAAGAAATTTTAACAACATTATTATATAGTTTATAATTTTAAAACTATGAGAATGTTTTGAATATTTTTTTTCTAGTTATATTATCCTCACTTTTCATAGTTGTCTTTCCTTATGGCCCCATAGTTGGTTTATACTCTATACTTTGATTTTTTATCACAATTTTTGATACACTCAATTTATTATATTATCTAGTTGATCTTTTGAGATACTTAAAGAGGTCTATACCCAATTTATACTTAGTCATATGGCCATCAAATTTAGTACTTAAAAAGGACAAATTTAATCTTTAAAAATAATGAAAATTTTAATTGTTAAAAATAAAGAACCATAAATAAGTTCTCAAATTTAGATTTATCATCCTCTAACCCTTTCTCCATTGTTTTTTCACCATTATTTCTTTATTTGAATATGATGCTTGATTCAAAAATTATTTATAGGTTTTTTGAAAGAGCTAATAGAAATCACTAGTCAATCTATATCAGCATGGTGATTTTTCCAAAGATATGCTAATGGAATTATACTTAAAGTCCAAGATTCACCAAGATTTTATAGTAAGACTTTAGGGGTCCCTTCTTAAAATTATTACTACTCAAAATTAATGGTTAAACAAGTAAGGAACCAGTATTCATGCAATGAAAAATGCTCATCTAGATACTGCAACCAGGTCTTAAACCTAATAGAATATTTTGATCCATTTACCATTCAAACATTACCCAAAAAAGGAACTATACAATAGATGGATTAGATACCACTATGAGCACTTTGGATCCTATTGACAATTCAAGAATTAAAATATTCTTAGTAGATTTGGTCTCTACCCCTTTAGTCCTAAATGGTATTAGCAATCTCTAAGTCATAAATGATGACCAACACATATTAGACTTCATCACCAATACTAAAGTATTTGTCGATCAAATTATTTACGAAGATGGTCAAGAAGACTGTTAACTAGATGAGGATGGGATAATGAATGTGAAGACAAATAACATACCCAAGAAAATGTTATCACTTGAAATGATATTTGACATGGATTATTAAAATGAAGAGGACAAGTCGACCCATGTTAAGGGCATCATCATGAGAAATACATTTTAGGGGATGCAGATGATGTGAAAAGTGTGTTTCTAGACACCACCTATACCCTAGAGGAGAAACAAGATTTTTTACTCACTCTCAAATAATTTAGATGTGATTGTATTAGGTTATTAAGACATGAGGGTATTCAACACTTTTATCTTGACACATACTAATCCCATGAAGCCTAGATTCAAAAAATCTATGTAGAGACAAAGGCTTGTCAATCCACTACTGGAGACAGTAATTTTTAAATAAGTGTATAAAATAATTTCATCAAAGATCATCTTCTTGATGAGACACTCTACATGGGTTGTAAACTTGGTGTCGATGAGGAAAAATAATAGGGAGATTAGACTGTGTGTATATTTCTACAATTTGAACAAGGCATCTAAAAAGTATAACTAATCCTTTCCCCCACTAGATGAAGTTATATAAATTATGAATGGAGCACAAATGATGTCTTTCTTATATGGATATTCTAGGTATAACTAGGTAGTGGTAAACTACAAAGAACAAAATAAGACAACTTTCATAACCAAGTTGACACATTCACATACAAGAGAATGCCCTTTGGCTTGACTAACATGGGTGCTACCTTTCAAAGGGTGATGGAAATTACATTAAAATACCTTATGGGAAAGTGTATACTTATGTATATGGATGATCTAATAATCATCTCCAAAAAAAGGGCATATCATGTAAAGGATTTAAGAAAAGGGTTACAATGGTGCAAAGACCGAGGTATCTCTTTGAACCCAAAGAAATGTATATTTAGAGTCACCAAGAGAGATATGTTAGGCCATGTAGTTTTAGAGTGGAATATATTATTAGATCTATAGAGAGTAAAAAATATTCTAAAAATCCCACTGCCTATCACAAAGAAGGAATTGAAGTCATTTTTTGACAAGATTAACTTTATGAGGAAGTTCATCTCCAAATTTGTATAGATAGTTAGACCTCTAAATATAATGATTAAGTGGACACTAGAATTGAATGGACAAGTGAAACATAAGAATATTTCACCCAAATAAAAGAGGTAATTGTACATACACTAGTGTTACTCAACCATATTTACATGCAACATTTTTATATTTACTCTTGTAATTAGGGCATTCAACTATTGTTATTTTGACACAAATAAATGGGACTATATATGAGTGACATGTTTCATTTATGAGCTCCCCTTTAAGGAATGAATAATTGAGATATAATATGATGGATAAGCAAGAATGTGCACTAATCAAGGCTATCAATAAATTATGGCATTACATAATACTCAATAAAATCTTTGTTTTTTTGCTTGACCCAGTGTTGAAAGCCATGTTAAAACAGAATGATTTGTGTGAGTGAAGAGGAAAGTGGATGACTATCCTTCAAGATTTAAATCTTGAGCTTCAATCAATGATAATTATTAGAGGATAGGGGTTGAGAAAAATGATGGTTAATCTAGATCCACAAATCACTTACCAACACTACATAGTTGAAGACATTACCAATGATGATTGGTATAAGGAAGTGGTTCACTATATTATAACTAATGAGTGTCCCAAAAAATTTAATTCCATGTAAAAGAGAGTGATACACATAAAAAAATAGACACTTTTTGATCAAATAATGCATGATCTATAAATGTAACCACAAAAGTATTTATCATAGGTTTCTTAATAGAGACAAATAAATAGTCATGCTTGGTGATTTCCATAAAAAATATGGGACTTGGCATGGATCAATGAATTCCACTATGCACCAAATATTGAGAGTTAGGCACTACTAGCCACACATTTTTAAATATGCAAATATGCATGTCTGAAGCTATCATATTTGTCAAGTTTATGTACATAGGGATCACATTATAGTGATACCTCTACTATCAATGATTGAATTTTGACATTTTATAAGTGTAGAGACTAGACTTTGTAGGGGCAATCTATGCAAATTCATCTATAAGACACTAATTCATCCTTAGAGCCACATATTACTCCACTCATTAGGTTGAGGCTCATCCATTTAGGAATTTCACAACTAACATAGTCATTCAACTTCTGGAGGGGCACATCATCACAATATTTGGTATGCCTTGCACATTGGTATGTGATAATGGACCTATCTTCTCCTCTTTTAAATTTATAAAATGGGAATATGTTCATCAAGTAACCCAAAAATTCTCCTCTAATTATTATCTATAAGAGAATAGGCTAGTTGAATCCACAAATTAGGATTTGATAAATATTAATTAAGATAATGATGGACAAGAATCTTAGGAATTGGCATAACATCTTGAAATTTACATTATGGGCTGAAAGGAATAGAACTAAAGTAGCTTTATGGACTTCTCCTTACCACTTAGTTTATTTCTATCACCTTTTTTTAAAATTAACTTAAGGATTCCTACCTTTTATTTTATGGATAATTATTTAGGAATAAATGACCAGGTAGAGGCCTATAGATTGAATCTTATGCACTTGGATGAAAAATGGGATTAAACATTGCTACACTTTAGTAAACACCAAGAGATGGTCAAAAATTTGTTTGACAAAAAATCAAAATAAAATCATTTTGGGTCTCAGACATTATCCTCGTGTGAGATAAGGTTCATGAATAAATATCACAACATATAAAATTTGATGCCTCATGGCTAGGTTGGTATCTAACTTCTAAAATCATAGGCAAGAATGATTTCCACCTAAAGTGTCTAATTGGTGAGGATATCTCATTTCCTATCAATGTAAAATTCCTTAAACATTACCTCCAAGCTTGAATTGGCTTAGAACACCCTGTAAATACTTTCTTATTTCTTTTCACTTAACTAGTTTGCTTTTCTTCCCATCCATAATTTTAGTTTAGGCTTCCTGTATTTTTTTTGTTTCTTTTGTTGTTTTTCATTGCTTGATTTAGCCTTGTTGCTTCTATTTTTGAGATGAACCTAGTATTTTAAATTTAGGGTTCCTCTACTTGTTTTAAGGATAGTGATTGGGCAACTTGTTTATGAATAACATTAATGTCATTCCTATGTAAAAAATGTTTAAATACTTGTTCAAACTTGTATGAATTGCTACATTTTTCTTGTATGGTTAGAATGATAAAGGCCAATGATTTGAAATAGACCATATGAATTTATAAAGTCTTATTTTAATATTTTAATACACATAGTATAAAATATGAAGCATAATACAACTCCAAATTTTTAGCCTTTGCTTTAATTGACTATGTACTTGTTGATTATCACTTAACCCATGTCTTGGTTCTCAATTCTCTATGGATAAAAATATTGCAAAAAATCCTTTCAAAAGGAATGTGAAAAATATAAAATCTAAAACATATCCTCAAAAGGGTGATCTTGAAAACTTCCACCATAGGATTTTCAACCTAGTTGGTAGTGGAACAAACCTTAAGAAGGGACTAGAGGTATTACTACTGAGTCTATAAATTCTTCATTGATAGTAGAGTAATTTTCGCTCTATTTCCCCCAACAAAAAATTTAAAATCTTTTATCCTTATAATAGTGCCCTTCATTTGGAGAAATACGATTTATTGTGTGTGCTTTCAAGATAACTATATTAATCACATAAACTCACACATAGATGGTCTTTATGTAGAATTATAAGTTATTATGTCACGTGTTGAAGTTGAATTTCATGCCTTCATTTTTTTATTTTTCTTTAGAAGATGGCTTGAAGTTAATGTTTGTGTCTAAATGAGAACTAAAGATTCTAAATTTTTGAGATATTAATGAGTATATCCTAGTAGGATTCACCATTTGTTTTTGCTTTCACATGTACCATTTTTAGCTAAAGATAGGGACCCTCTTTTCTTATCTAATCTTTATTACTTGGGAGTTTTTGGTGGTTTGCCTATTTGATCCCTTTATTGAATTTGTCTAAGTCAAAAATTATTGAGCTTTTTAAAATCACATTTTAAAAAAACTTGAAAAATCCCTTTTTGGGGAAATCTAACTTAGACTTATGTAAATTATCTAACTTTTTAGAGTTTTATGCAATCTTTCACATAGCAACCTAGCCCATTTCTACTTTGGTTTAACAAGAATTGGCTAAGTGATTATGATTGTTCCAATTCCAACATAGTCATTTAAATAAATGGGCTTAATCTAACAAGGTTTATTCTAAAATGGATTACTTATTCCTCTAAATTTATCCCTCTATTATATCTATTTGTGCTTCAATCTTCTCTAAATTAGCTAAACATTTTCTTATGTGAAACTTTTGCCTTAGTCAATTTTATAAAAATGGCCAAAATCTATTGTGAAAATAGATTTGAATTAATTTAAAATGGATTCCTCTTCACTAATTTTATTCGCCGTATTGATTTTATTTTGAAAACTTATCCATTTTGATTTGAAAGCTTAGTTATTTTGATTTGAATTACTTAGTCATTGGCTTTTAAAATTGAAAATGTTAATTATGTTCATTTTATTTGTTACCTGTAATATAAGAGCATAGAGTAGCCATGTGGCATCAGCGTATCAACATAAGATATGATAAAAATGATGTCAAAAAAACACTTGCTTAAATTTGATGACTGGTCTGGTTGTCAAAACCATCAAAGGCTAAAAATCACTATTCTTAAGCCTAAGAGCATAGGCTGAGAACAACTAGTTTCTCACTAACATAGTAGATGGATGAATTGAATACATATTTCAATGTGAAAATGGATAGAGGCATTGATCATATGTGGAAAACATATTTTGGTTATGGTAAGGACATAAGTATAAGAGCACCATCTTAAGGAAACATGGGGATTTGGTCCCAATTGTAAAGAGCATGGATCAATTTTAATTTGTCAAATGTAAAATAGAAATTCCAACCATCAAAAATGGAATTAAATGTATAATCCATAAATAAACCACTGATGGAAAATTTTCAAGATATAATGTCACCCATAACTGACAAAGACCAAATCAAGTGTGAATTCAACTATTGACACTTATGAAGAGCATGGCATACATGTTTGGGAGAAGGAAGAAAGGCCCTAAAGACAAATACACCTTAAATATGAGTTTTCTATATTCAAACGATGTATATGGATGTGTCTGAATGATAGTCTTAAGGCATTTTCAACCACTTCCAACTACATTTGGTGGTTAGAATTTGCTTCCATGTTGATAGAAGCATGGTGTCCTACATAAGTTCTCAATTGCATTTCTGAATCCACATTGAATACTCATCTAATTTTGTAGTTAGATCTAGGTTTTCCTAAAATTTTATATTTATTTGGTCTCCTATAAGTATGAGTTTGAATTCCTTTCTTGAGGCTAGTTCTTTGTGAATTACAAAAGATACATAGAGAACCAAACACTTTTTTCATGATTCTTTACAACTTTATAGATTAGTTTTGATTCTACAATTTTTTTTTGAGTTTTGCTATTGTTAAAGGGAAGATTTTAGGTGTATGATTGTATAAGATATAAAAAATTTTAATCAAAAAGGAAAATATTGATATTTTAAGACTATTGGGATTATGTGTGGACATTGTCCTATGCATGTTCTAATAGTGGTTGTGCCCTTTCTTTCTCATGGTCTCTCTTCCCCAGACTCTTGCCCCATCTTTAGTTGGAGTTTTGTTAGGTCTAACTCAACAAAATATTGGCTTAATGGAACTCATTTAATTAGACATATCACCTTGATCTTCATGGAAACAATCTCTCTTTCTCTTTACTTTTGCTCTTTTGTGTTTTCTTTTAAAAGTGTGTTAGCTTAGGGACTTGGTATCAACAAAAGTAATTTGTAATTAAATGTTTATCTTGATTGTTATTTCATGTTTTGTTTATCACTATTTTAGCATTTTTATATATTTGAATGTGGTAAACTAGTAGAGAAATCAAATGTACCTTTTATATGCAAGTTAAAGAATGCTCAATTTCTATCTGAGGCTAAGCCATGCAAGTACTATCAATAAATTATGTAACCTCTTAATGAATGTCTAAAACAAAAACCTACACCTTATTTCATTAAATAGGCCCCCTTAAAATGAATAGTCCACATCAACCAACCCAGTGAAGACCAACATACCAAGATATGGTACATTTAGACCTTGGTGAAGCTTTTTCCTCATGGGATCTTCTTTCTTTAAGGAGAGGCAAGACCTAACAAAACCTACCTATTTTTTCATGTGGTAAAATATTAATAAAAAAATGAAATTATACATCATTTGGTATAGATATAGGGGGTATTAAAATGGTTCGTGTACACATACCCACTAACACACTTTATAGTTTAATGGTAAATGGTTGTCACTTTACTTCACAATTATCATATGTATGGTCATGATGGGGGCATGGATATTGTTTATTATATTTGGATCATGCACTATATTATACATTGAGTAAAACTAAACAATCATATATGCATTGATGACAGGATCATGAACATTTTTCATTCCTTTTCAAAGATAATTTTTGTTTACATGAAATTAAATTAAGTTAATCAATATGATTTAATCTATAAGACATTTCTAGTGTTGATTTTGTTTCTTTGAGTGAACCTATCATGTTGGTTATCTATTTTACATGTGTCATTATTTAGGTTAATATATTGAGAACCCCCAACATTAATGAGATTTGGGATACACATCCCCCCAACCTAATATCCTAAATAGTTAGACAAATTTGGGGTAAAATCATCCTAACTCTCCATGTTTTTACCAAGTAAACACAAGTTTCTCTAATGATTAAAAAAGAATCATATTCTTCAACAAGTTACAAGGAAAACATGGTTTTCACCACCATATGGGTGTAATCTAACCCTTTTTATTTCAAATTTTTAAAATTTTACTTTTAAATCAAAACACTTCAGTCTATGAAAATTAAATACACATGATTGTAGGTTTTATTATTAAGTAACCTACATAATTAGAGCTGTATACCAAAAATAAAGTGTGTTTTACACACTCAGGTATATTTTATCCTTGTATTCTATCAATTATAGTACTAGAGTAAAAGGGGGGCATTTATATATACTAAAATATGGTTTTACACACATGACTTGAGAACTCAAATAAGTTATTAGTCCATAATTATCTCACACTTACATGCTAACTTATGATTCAACCCTTCCATTCTACTAATACAATTCTACATGAACCTCATTTTTTGTTTCAAACTTGTAAATTATCATGCACAAACATCTCCAAACTCTTAAATAAGTATACCTATACATGGATTATGTATCCAAGGAATCTAAGGAAAAAATAATTATTAGCTTCTCTTTGATAGTAAAATGAAAAAAAAATCACATAAAGATAAGTTCCAAGCTTAGAATCTAGGGGGAGCTAAATGAAAAATAAAAACAACTACAACTAGAAGACAAATGAACACTTTTACCTTCCTTGTATGTTTAAAGATCTTGTTGTCATGAGGTTGGGCTTGAGCTCACCTTGTGAGCAATTGTTCTTTGTCATTGGTGCTCTATAATCATCTCCCTTTGTTTACTTGGTCTATCTCGCATGAAAAAGCTTGTTAAAAGTGAGTGTGAAGCCTTATATTTATAGGCTTCACACTAACCCCAACCTAGGTGTAGTGAGATCTAGGTTAACCTTGGGTTGACATTGGGAGGATAAATGTAATAAATAAGGTTATTAATTATGAATTTATGGAGTTATGGATCAAAATTTCTGATTTTAAGGCATTTATGTTGATATTTTTTCATTTTTTACTTTGAGGATGATGACATCATCATGATCTCACTTTTTCTGATATTTATTAAATTTTAATTTTTGGAAATTATATTTTCATTTTTTAACATGGAATATTTAAATAAGCATTTAATTTGATTTATTTTATTAATTAATTATACTTAGTACTTTTATCATTTTTGGAATTGGATTAAGTTCCCTATTTCATAGGTCAAAATTGGCAATTTGTTTGGTCATAACTTGATTGGAGATGAATCCACAAGAGGTTACTATTTCATATAGAATAATACCCAAAATAGGGATTCATCAACATGATTACGGGCACTAAAATGTAATGTATAGATGAAATTAGGATATTTAAGTAATTTATAGGCTTAATTTACATAATTTTCTAGAAATTGGTCTGATGCATGATTTAGACACGATTGTAGCCAAAACAGGGTGTCTAAATTTTTCCCTTATTTGAGTAGCCATTAAAAGACACAAGCACAATAACTTATTATTCAATAATGAAATTTTTTTGAATGCCTTAGATAATTCCCTAGAGGGTGATGGATGAGCCCTATATTCCCCCTAAAGGGATCGAATGATAAATAGTGTCATCGAGCAGGCCCTCAAAAAGAGGAAAAATGACATGGCTTAGTGGTAACGAGGGTGGAAATATTTATTTTCCTAAAAGTGGTTATAATACATGGAAAAATTATTTGTCCTTGTAGAGTGGATTGATTATGATAAAATTTATTTTACACTAATAAGGAAGGGTAAAATTATAACTGTTCAAAAATTATTTGATGTGTTTGGGTAAATTGGCAAAGGGAGCTCATGTAATAACTTTGTAAATGCAGTGATGACGAGTTGGTATAGAATAATAACATGAATCTAGAAAAATTGGCTAGTATGAAGATGCACATTTGAACTAGAAAAAAATAGGTCCAAAAAATAACATTGTTAAGCAGGTCTCTAAAAGGTCGAATAACATGGTTTGATAAAAAATAGTGAAGGTAGAATTGAATGGCATGAAAAATGAACCACAAAATCAAAAATAAGATATTTTAGAATGAATAATAAGAAACCTTAGGCCTTGGTTGGTGAAAAATTAATCTTCCAAGCTATATATTTATCCCATGAAGTAATTTTTTTCATTTTCACCCCAATCTACTAAAAATTTGGAGCTTTGACCCATGATGAAAAATGGCTCATGGACTAGCACGAAGGCATGCAAGTGATTGGGTGAGAGAGCACAAACAACCAAAACCCAATGGGAAATTAATAAGTACACTAAATTGAGCCTATCAGTGTATTTATTATACATTCATTATTAATTTTAGGGCACAAGCTTATAAAGTCACCATTTTTTTGAAAGGGAAAATGATGGTTTTGAATAGAAAAGTGATGACTTCATATGAAGTCACCATTTTAGAAAATAACAACATCACTAAAAAACATTGGAAAATGTAAAATGGTGATTTCTCCCAAGTCTTATGAAGTCACTATTTTCATAAAAAATAAAATGGTGATTTTACCTTAAAATGGTAGAAAATGACAAAATAGCAACATCATCATTTGGGAAAATGGTAACTTCATCATTTGGGAAAATGATGACTTCACCCTAAAAGCCAAAATTGGTAACTTAAGCGGACAAAAAGAGGCCCAAAATCTATTAAATAAGGGAAAATAGGTCTAGGATATGAAATAGGTCTAGTAGGGTAGGTATTTTCTAAATAATAACATAGATATAGCCTGATGTTAATCTATTTGTGGGTATAGGAATGAATAGAGGTATTGAAAACATGTGATTAACACTCACACTACCTATGGACATAATAGATTTAGATAGTAGAGATGATCAAGTTCCTAGAGTCTGTGAGTCTATATGAGGTTGTGTGGATGATTATTATCTAAGCAAATCAAGCATATTTGAGTGTACTAGCTGAATGATGGCACTTTGAGACTTTGATAGTCCATTTACCTATGGGAGAGATGACAATGATAGTTGAAGATACCTTTCATATCCTTGATCTACCTACGAGAGGTTGAAGGCTATTTTGGATAATTCCAATGTAATAAAGAGAGGTATTAGATGATTTGAATGGCTATAGATATATTCCCATGCCATATAGGAAGGTAGATGTTGACCTATTGGAGTATTATATATATATATATATATATAACCAAACAACCTAGTGCTAAAGGAGATGACACCACTAGCACTAGTAGATAGGGAGGTTGTTTTTCTCATGGCCATTGTTAGTGGTATATTTTTGCCTAAAAAGTGGTTGATTTTTTCATATTAGCATAGGTGGAGTGATCATATCTATGATGGATGAAAACACTAGTTTTTTTTGGGGTATGATAGTATTGGCCTAGCTTTATAAGTGCTTACACACAGTGACCTATTGATGAGGCTATATTATTAGGGAAATGACACTACTCTAGGTGTGTGGATGAGAGAATATATTAGTAAAGTAACTTATTAGGCACATGGGGGTGCAAGACCTATAAGATCTAGTAGCATATGGCTAGGTGCAGACAATTATAGGTTATAGAGGGAACCATGGGGATATTTTCTTCTATTGGTGCATGTAGGATGATCTTAATTTAAATTTATTCATATGGTGACCCTTTTTTCCATTACATATAGATTGGCCATAGGATAAATTGTATGATAAATTTATGATGACTAGATGTTTCTTGACTAGGTGACATATGCACATCATTGAGGAGTATAGGCCTGATTAAGTACAATGGTAGTTTTGGATGCATAAGGATGTCATAGAGGGTCGTAGGTGGTTTTCCCATAACTATTGAGAGATTAATCAATTGACACCATTGATTACTAGGTAGGTAGTAGTGATTAGCTATGGAGGAGTGCACAAAATTCATGGGCTTATGTAGGAAGTCTATAAGATATAGGTACAAAACATGCCTACATACTATGGTGGGCACATATTTGTCCATTGAGATTGATAGTACCAACATAGGCACCAAGGAAAGCACTAATGAGACTAATACATGGTGGGTAGGTTGGATAGGTTTGATATATTGGTCAGGGTAGGGATTAGGGTGGGGATGATATTAAGGTGGAGGTAGAGGAGGGTGAGGATATTTTAGAGGTAGAGGATATTATGATAGAGGTAAAGGATATTTCAATGGAGGTAGAGGATGTGGGTGGTGATTAAATGGATTTAGATTAGGGTGGGGATGAGGGTACTGGGTATGATATGGATGTGTCTCAAGTTACTAGGCATCTTGGTACCAAGGGTAATAAGAGGAGACCTATGGATATAGACCCTAATTAGGTAGGTAAATTGACTTAGGTAAATCCAAAGTTAGGTAGGACCATCAGATAAATGGATATCTTCAAAAGTTTCCATGTTCAAGAAGGAAATGATTGCATGGGTAGGGAATATTGAGAGCTTTGAGATGAGAATGGATCAACTACAAGTGTATCTTAATCTCAAGTATGATGATATGAATCTCATTTAATCACACTTTAGTTGACTGAAGGCATAGGTGGCACATATGATGTAGGTATAGGGTCAACTATAAGTTCATTAAGATTAGGCCATATCCAAGAGGGATTAAGCCATATTAGAGAGAGAATAGGATAGGGATGATGTGTACTAGATTAGATGGTATCATAGATCTAACACATAGAAAAGGTTCTCATAGATGGTACTTGAGAGTCTTCACACTAAGGATGAGGTTTGATATTATCGATGAACATATAAGACTATAGTGCCACAATATTAAAAAATAACCACTTTTAAGGTATGTGAGGCATAAAGGGATGGTAGTAGGTCCTCACAGTCTAGGACACAAACACATGATATAGGTGCTTCAAGATAGTCAGTTCATCAACCATGACCACCTCCACCACAAGGGCCATTGAGATACCACCTACTATAGGGATGAGAGTAGGGATAATTTTAAGAAGGGACCCCTAAAATCTTACTATAAAATCATGGTGAATCCTAGATTTTGGGTATAATTCCATTGGTAAAACTTTAGAAAAATCACCATGTCCATATAAATTGACTAGTGATTTCTATTAGCTTTTTCAAAAAACTTATAAATCACTGGTGAATAAAGAATCATATTCAAATTAATAAATAATGGCAAAAAAACCAATAGGGAAATAGGTTAGAGGATGAGAATTCTAAAGTTGAGATCTTATTTACAATTCCTTCTTTTTAATGATTAAATTTATCATTATTTTTAAGTATTAAATTTGTCCTTTTTAAGTGCTAAATTTGATGGCTATATGACTAAGTATAAAATGATTAAATACCTCTTTAAGTCTCTCAAAATACAAACAAGATAATATAATAAACTGAGTGTAGAAAAAAATGTGGTAAAAAATCAGAGTATAGCGTATAAACCAACAATGGGGGCATAGGGCAAGACAAATATGAAAAGCAAGGATGACATAACTAAAAAAATATTCAAAACATTTTCATAGTTTTAAAATTATAAACTATATAATAAGGTCTTCAAAAATGTCTTAACCACATTTATATTATCCTTTCAAATATTTCTTTATTTTAATTAACAAACCATGCCAACTAGAATATAATGATTACCTTAAATATTTAAAAATAAAATACAATATGATCATGAAGCTCTATTGCATTTATTCATTTTTTTCTTTGTGCATTGTTTAAAAAAAGTATCTTGCATGTCATTATTTCTCAGAGAAAATCAATTTCTTGTTGTTTAAAATAAGTGTGCTAAACACCAACTAGATAATATAATAAATTTAGTATATCAAACATATAATAAATATAATGATAAGTTCCCTAAAAAGATTTTTTTTAAGATATTTACTCCAAACACTATCTTTCAAATGTCTTAACCATATCTATAATCAATAATGGCCTTTCAAATATTTTTTATTTCAATTAAAAAACCATGCCAATCAAAATATAATTATTACCTTAAATATTTAAAAACAAAATATAGTATGATCATGAGGCTCTATTACATTTATTCATTTTTTTCTCTATGCATTATTTTAAAAAAGTATTATGTATGTCATTATCTCATAGGAAATCAATTTCTTGTTTGTTTAAAATAAGTATCTGGTAAAGACCAAACAGGTAATATAATAAATTGAGTATAGCAAAAATAGTGACAAAAAAATAGAGTATAGAGTATAAAATAATTATGGGGCCATAAGGAAAGACAACTATTGAAAGTGAAGATGACATAGCTAAAAAAATATTCAAAACATTTTCATATTTTTAAAATCATAAACTATATAATAATGTCTACCAAAATGTCTTAACCACATCCATATTGGTCTTTCAAATATATTTTTTCAATTAACAAGCTATGCCAACTGGAATATAATTATTACCTTAAACATTTAAAAACAAAATACAATATGATCATGAGGCTCCAGGACTTTTTTCATGTATTACATATGGTAAGATCATGTGTAGTACTTAGTATAAATTGAGTACAGACCACAACTCACACTTTTGACATAGTTGGTCAATCTAATAGACTCTAAGAAGTTCCTCTTATAAGGGATCAATCCCTTTAGGTTATATCCTCTATAAGTTACACCTTCAAATAAATTCCAAAATGTTTCTCTTTAGAGATTAGATATCATTTTCCTTGGGATGAACTACTAGAATCCATGGCTATGATGTACCCTCAATATTGAAAAAATGTTAGCTCATCAAATTTTTAGAATAAAATCAAAACCTTGGCCCAACACTTTTATAGATTTTAGAATTGAATGGTGAACAAATTGAAGGCATTTTAGATTTGGCAAAGTTAAGGGAGTGGTCTATTCAATTTTACACAACAAGTTTTGGATCATGCTTTTACAGATGGTTCAATCACTAGACTATGAAATACCTTAAGTTTGAGTGAGGTAAAATGTGATGGTATCTCATAATATTATAATCTTGCTAATTTATTACAAACAATGATTTTAGGCTCAATGGAAGATGAGATAATTTTCAGTGCATTGTCATTTTAAAGTCAAAGTTAAGAAACAAGCTTGACAAAAATTGGAGACTTTCTTGAGGTTATATACAACTAGATATAATGTCCTTGATTTTCTATTTGATAGAGCTCTATCAATTTGGTAGTCAACATCTAAAAGAAGAGGATTGACTAATAATTTTTCAAACACACTACAGTTCTACAATACTAGATCTGAGTCCAACAACTTCTGAAGAGAATGCATATAACAATTATCAAGAACAAAATGAAGAAAATTGGCATGTTGAAATTTGAAGTTTAGGCATCTGAAATTTGAGGTTGATTGAAGGACATAAAATTTTGTGATCAATTTTGAGATTTATTTTATTAGGGTTTTAAGAAAGCTTGTTAAAGATAATGTAGAGTATATAAATGATCAAGTGGTAATTTGTGTATTTTTGTTGTGCTTGATTAAGAGAACATGTCTATAATAGTTTTAAACTCTATTATATAGATTCATAAGTATATTATGGTGTTCCCTTTTTATTTTATACCAAGTAGGTGTATTTTAATGTTATGTTTGATTAAGAGAACATGTATATAATAGTTGAAAATTTTATTATAGAGATGAATAAGTATATTGTGGTGTTCCCTTGTTATTTTATACCAAACATATTTAAGGTATCTATAGTGTAATAAATTGTAAGTATCTATATTAGACCAACATATTTACTTCCACCAATAGCAATTCATAAATGACTACAAAATTTAAGAAAACCATCACATATATATTCAATCAACTTCCATTAAACACATGGGTGATGTGTTGGACCAACATTAAATTTTGCCTTAAGGATCATCAATATGCTATCACTAATTCACTAAAATATGGGGTGAAATCTAAACCTTGAAACCCATAGCTTTAATTCCATCTATACCACATTCAATTCTAGAAATAAAATAAACATTAGGTTTGAAAATTATTTATTATTAAGTTTTTTAGTTATTAAAACCTTATATAAGGAAGAGCATGTTTGTTTACTTAGTTTTATAAATGTGTTAAGGACCACTTGTGACTTAAGACACAATAATCTGAAGGAAATAATTATATTTTAGTTGGCATGGTTTTTTAATTAAAATTAAAAAAATTGAAAGGCCATTATTGATTATGGATATGAATAATATATTTTGGTAGACCTTATCATTATAGATTATGGATATGGTTAAGACATTATAATTATATTTATTTATTTCAAGATAGATGACTACGCATGCAAATAACTACTTTTAGTCTGTAGAACAAAAGAAACACAAATCCATATCTTACCATCATAAAGAACCAACTTAAAAATTGTTTACACCTTTGTTTCTAACATCTCATCCCAATATTTTGATTATTAGAGCTTCACTTATGCCAATAGATTGCATCAATGACTATAAAAATCAAGAAACCATCACATATGTATTTGAACAACTTACTTATACTTGAATACATATGTATCACTATAATAGAGTTTATAAGTATTATAGATATGTTATCTTAATCAAACAGAAGACTGAGAGCATTTATTTACATGCATAGTCATCTTTCTTGAAATGAATAAATATAATGATAAGTTAACTACAAAAAATTCTCTAAAGTTATTGGCTTACCATCCTCATTTCTCATAGTTGTCTTACCATATGGCCACATAGTCAGTTTAAGGTAGTAATAATATTTTGGTTGGCATGGCTTGTTAATTTAAATAAAAAATATTTGAAAGGCTATTATTGATTATGGATATGTTAAGACATTTTGACAGACCTTATTTTATAGTTTAAATCTCAGCTATAAAATATATGTATATGTGATCATATTTTAAATAATATAATCTAACCTATCCAATAGAGTAAAGCTTATAAAAGAGGTGATCTCTTGAAAGAAAGATTTTTGATTTTATCAAAAGTGTTTTATCAATCTCTTGATATCTATTTTATATCTCGATAGCTGAAAAGAGGAAAAAATAAATGAAATGAAATAAACTAAAAGAGAAAAAGACTCAATATATACTTATAGATTAGTCTCTTAGATATCAATCTCTTGATATCTCTTTTATATCTTAGATTAGTCTTTTGAAAGACTTACATGGGTCTGTACTCAATGTATACTAAGTACTATACATGATCTTACCATATGTACTGCACAAAAAGAGCCATTGAGGACCATAATTTTGGGACATGAAGGATAAAAATATATATATATTGATTTCAACCTCTCTTTCAAGCTCATCTTGAATCTTGATCATGTTACATACATTTATTTACTGATCTTGGCAAGGCTAAAACATGATCAATATGTATAAACAAATTTAAAAAAAATATTATAGAAAAAATACATGTGTATTTCCATAATTGTTTAGTAAAGAGTAAACCATTCAAACATACTTTTCTATAGGAAATAAAATACTATCATGTATATATCAAAACCACCAAAAATAATATCAACATACTTAAAAATATAAAGACAATATTTAATATGAAGTATCAACAAAAATTTTAACATAAGAATTTAATTTTTAATCAAACTCTATATCATAAACCAAGTCTATTAAAGGTGCACCATTATCAATTAAGTACTCAGTACACTCAATGGAAGCAACATGAAGTTACATCAAGTGGGTCAAGGCCTCTTTAGAATCATCTACCTCTAACTTAACCTGTTTTAACATTCTGACCTCCATAGGTTGTGTTGTAGGGATGCTAACATGTCTCTTTCTAGAAGAAGCAAGCTTTTCAAGTTCAAGGGGTGGAATATTAGTGTTAAGTGGAATAATTTCATTAAGATGTAATTTTGTAGTTAATTCAAGAATACATTTATGTTGAGATGTCTAGAGCAATGGAACATTATGCTCATTAGGCTGAATGGAAACATGCATGTGTTGAGGGGGTTCATTTATAATGCTTCATCCATGAAGATGAATCCTCTAATGTGCTCCCCTCCATCCTCTATTCAATGGAAATTCAAAGAGTTAGTAGGCAAAGAGTTGAGAACATTCCAAAAGGTAGGGTCATTAGCATTAAAATTCAAGGAAACATGGGTTCCCTTATTAAATGGCCTAACAAATGTATTAGCAACCTTGCGACCATGAAATAATTGGTTGCATCAAGAGCTACCATGTGAATGAGCAGCCTCACTACATTGGTCATTATCATGACCCCAAACATCTCTACTAAATCATTTGAACCTAGATTCCATCCTGACATCTAATAAAGTATGCTAAAATAAGCATTTTATACAACTGAGCTCAAACACTTCTTAATTTTCATTATCTTAAAAATACAATGCATCAAATTTTCAATTTAAAACAAAATGCAAATATTACTTATATAACCATCATTATGCATAAAAATTAATCATTCCATCCTCTTTATAACCATACTAAAATAACAACTACCAGCCTAAGTAAACCATACATTATTCTTTCACAATCTTCATGCCAATTTCAAGAAAATGGTAAATAAGCCATAATTAAATACATGAAACCCATGATGTTTAATTTTCATGTGTGTGTGATAAGGGCCACTCAAGACACAATCAAATCAAGGTAATAATTATATTTAGGTTTAGGGTTTAAGGTTTTGAAATTGAAATAAAATATATATTTGAAAGACCAATATGGATATGGTTAAGACATTTTGGTAGACCTTATTATATAGTTTGTAATTTTAAAATTATAAAAATATTTTTAATAGTCTTTGGAATAGTTGGTTTATTATTTATACTCTTTGACAACTATGAAAAGTAACGATGACATAATTGCAAAAATATTCAAAACATTTTCCTAATTTTAAAATTATAAACTATATAATAAGGTTTGTCTAAATGTCTTAACCGCATACATATTGACCTTTCAAATATTTTTTTATTTTAATTAACAATCCATGCCACATAGAATATAATTATTACTTCAAACATTTAAAAACAAAATACAATATGATCATGAGGCTTTAGGACTCTTTTTGCATAGTACATATGGTAAGATCATGTGCATTACTTAGTATAAATTGAGTACAGACCACAACTCACACTTCAAACATTTTGGTAGACCTTATTATATAGTTTGTAATTTTAAAACTATGAAAATATTTTGAATATTCTTTGGTACCACATGCTCATCCTTCTATATGGTTTTAATAACTAAAAAAATTAACAATAAATAATTTTCAAACCTATTGTTTATTTTATTTCTAACATTGAATGCAGTGCAACTAAAATTAAAGATACGAGGATCGAGGTTGAGATATTTCCCCATTTTTTATTTCACAATCCTCATGCCACTTTCATGAAAATAGTAAATAGGCCATAATCAAATACATGAAACTCAAATCCATAAAAATTCTTAGCCCTATGATTTTCACACACACACACACACACACACACACACACATGCAATTGTATCTTCAAAAATATGAAACCAATATTTCTGATTTTGACCATGCCAAATAATCAAATACTCATTTTGAACAAAATTTCCTCAAACATTTCAAAAAAAAATTAGTAAAGACAAACCACTATGTCAAAATTGATCATTTATATACTTTGAATTGTCTTCAACAAGTTTTATCAATTTTTAAAACACTAAATTTTAATTTTCATATATATAAGGCCCATTTAGGACAAAATAAATTTAAGGTAATAATTATATTTTTTCAATTATGTCATCCTCCTTTTTCATATAAGTATCTTGCATAGCATTATTTCTCAAGAGAAATTAGTTTCTTGTTTGTTAATAAGAAGTATGTGGTAAAGACCAACCAAATTATTAATTAAATTGAGTATAGCAAAAATTGTGACAAAAAATCAATGTATAGAGTATAAATAATAAATCAACTATGGGGCCATAGGGTAAGACTACACACACACACACACACACACACACACACACACACACACACACACACACACACACACACACACACACACACACACCCACACCCACACCCACACCCACACCCACACCCACACCCACACACACACACACACACACACACACACACACACACATATACACATACATACATGCATACATATAATTTATACTCTATACCCTAATTTTTTGTCATAGTTTTTTACTCAGTTTAATATATTATCTGGTTGGTCTTTACTTTTTCCAGTCTAAACCCTAAAAAATCAAGAAATTGATTTACTCAAACTAAATATGGGGTCATAAGGAATACACACACACGCGCACACACACACACACACACACACACACACACACACACACACACACACACACACACACACACACACACACACACACACACACACACACACACACACACACACACACACACACACACACACACACATGTATGCATGCACGCGCGCGCGCGCGCGCGCGCGCGTGTGTGTGTGTGTGTGTGTGTGTGTGTGTGTGTGTGTGTGTGTGTGTGTGTGTGTGTGTGTGTGTGTGTGTGTGTGTGTGTGTGTGTAATACTACTATCAATCTATCACATATGTGATATTGATAAATGGATTAACTACTCCTTTTTTTCTCCCTCCTATGGACTTCATTAGGTTTATCCGTTTTCTCTACTTCTCTTCCTTCTCATCATTAAGGCACTCAATCACCACATTTCTCATGAACATGTTGTTGAGAAATTTATAGGTGTTAAGATCTCTTTGGATACATATCTTACACACATTATTTTTGTGGATGACATACTCATATATGGAAATGAAACTCTATAGGATGAAAAGAGTTTAGATCATATTATAAAACTCTTCTCATCTACAATAGGGATGGAATTCAATACTCATAAATCTACCATGTTCTTCTATAATATTATTCCATCTTGCAGATAACTCCTACATATGGTGTTGCCATTCCACATATAAGCTATTTATAAGGGTATTAAATATTTGGGTTTATATATCAAGTCTAACAATTATCATCTCAATAAATAGTTGTGGCCTATTGATAAGCTTAAATGGCACATTTTTATTTGGTGCCACCATTGGATATTTATGGCTGGCCAATTGACTCTGATCAAGAGTACACTTGAAGCCATCCCAATTTACTAGATTTATTAGGCCTATATTTGTCATATGATCATCAACAACATTTGGAAATTGTTTGTACACTTCTTATGGACTAGTAATAGGATAAACAAGGGCATTCCTCTTATCAAATAGAGTGGTGTCTCCTAACCTAGGTATGATAGTGGCTAGGGTATCAAGGACCTATCCTTTTCTCCAAAGGTCTTGCTATTAAGGGTGATTGGAATTTTATTACTAGACATGGTTTGTGATAAAATATTCTTTACCAAAAATATATTTATCCACTCACTATTATTGATTGGATTCATATGCATCTAAAGCACCATATTGGTGCCTCACTCTTTTAGAAGGCCATTATCCAGAACTTCCACATTATTAAGTCATCATTGGCTTGGGACCCAGGGGATGGGTCTGACATCCACATTGGAAGAAATTCTATCATTGGCATCCCATCATATTTATGATTCACTGACTCTCTTCTAGCTTCATTACAATGATAACATTTTCACACTTGTTGATGCTTTTAAATCTACACTGGTGGACAACTAGAATACAAGACGAAAACCAATTGTGCTTCTCAATTTAGATGTACAAGATACTTCTATTTTGGATATATATCAAGCTAGTTTGATTTCCAACACCATTGTTCTTAAATATTTTATGGAACAACTTTGTTGGGTGTACAACTTAGATGGTAGCACATACTCAACAAAATTGGGGTATCATGCCATCTACCCTCATAGACTTGCTCAAACTACCTCTTGGAAGTATAAATACTTTTGGCTTTTGGGAGCTCCTCCAAATTCAAAAATCCACTTTTGGCTTGTTTTTCACAATATACTCTTGACTTGGGACAACTTGCAATGTAGGGGTTGGATCAACTTGAGTATTTGCCTATTATGTGAGTGTAGAAAAATAATTGACCATATTTTCACCACTTATAATTTTTCTAAGATAGTATGGGATATGATGACATCATTTGGTAACTATTCAAAGTGGAGGGGTTACACACTAATAATGGCTTGGATAAATTGGTTTGCACAAAGTGACCTCCTAGACTCCTACAAGACTCTACCACTCTGCCTTTGTTGGTATCTCTAGCTCACATGCAATGATGTTATTTTCAATAACCATTTACCTTGCCCCAAATTTGTTAGGGTGTGGAGCTAAAAGCTTTAACTATTTGTAGACACAAGAAGAGGATGTTGAAGAACCAGAAGCACCGGCGTTGGCAGCATGACCGACGTTGATCAGGTGCAGTGCAGAAGGAAACCGGTGATGGCAGGAGGTCGGCCGACGTTGGTAGAACCAGGAAAGTAGGGACTGACGTCAGTCCCTGTGTATTTCTAGAACTTTTGTTGACAAATAGTCAGTTAAGTGAAGTGAGTGTTTTCATGTCAAATGACTAATTATAGTCACGAGCTGCGTGTCTAATTATTGTAGTTAGATTTCTATTTTTGTAAGCATGGGATCCTATTTAAAGACCCATGAGGCATCTATTGTAATCATCAAGAAGGTAAGTAAAAGCATTGAAGCAAGCAAGGTTAAGGAGATCTACAGGTGTAAGGTCAAGGAGATCAGCTGAAGCATTCAAGGAGGGATAGCAACTCAGGTTGTAGAGTTGGTTTTGTGTTGAGCAAGAGAGAGAGGGAAGAAGGTCTTGAGGTGTGGCAAGCCTTTGAGGTGGAGGAAGATGTGGCATCTTCCTTATTGTATTTTCTTCTAGTAATATTTAATACAAGAGTGTGTATTGTCTCTCAAATTCTTTGTTGTCTCAAGTTTCTAGTTACTTTATCATTCTGGTATAATTCCATGTTTAATTGCTTCTGTTGGATAAGGGGTCACCTAACAGTTGGTATCGGAGTATATTGATTGTTGTAGGTTCTCCTAACAAGTTGGTATCAGAGCTACAGTTTGTAAGAAGCAGGTTATTGTTTTTTATTACAGGTCATTCATAGGGTTTTTTGATTGAGTGGGAGTTCAGCAATGGTAGAAGAAAGTAAGCTACGAATGGAAAAGTTTAACGGCAAGAATTATCAACATTGGAGGATGCAGATTGAGGACTATCTGTATCAGAAGGATTTGTACTTACCATTGGGTGGGGTTGCATGCAAGCCCACAGATATGAAGGATGAAGAATGGAGTGTTCTTGATCAGAAGGCTCTCGATTCCATAAGGTTGAGCCTTGCATTGTCTGTGATTTCCAACTTATCACAGTGCAAGACAATGGAATAGTTGATAAAGTCCTTGGTGAATTTATATGAAAAGCCCTCGGCTTCTAATAAGGTATATATTATGAAGCAACTATTTACTTTGCAAATGCAGGAAGGTGGATCGGTACATACTCATCTCAGTGATTTCCATGGTTTGGTAAACCAATTAGCTTCAGTCAATATTGTTTTTGATGATGAGGTAAAGGCTCTCTTGATTTTATGTTCTTTGCCTAAAAGTTGGGATGGTTTGGTTATGGTAGTAAGTAATTCTGCATCTGCTTCTAAAATCTTAAAAGTTGATGATGTTGTGAGTGTGATCTTGAATGAAGAAATACGCAGGAGAAGCACAGGTGAATCATCAGGGAATGCTCTAAGTGTAGAAAGCAGGGGAAGGTAAAGGGAGAAGGTTGAGCAAGGGAAATCAAGGTCAGGAAGGAGATTCGAGTCCAAAGGTATTACCTACTAGTTTTGTGGAAAGAAAGGACATACAAAGAAGGAGTGTTGGTTGAGAGATAAAGAGAATCAACATGCAGGTATTGAAGAAGCAAAGGATGCAAATATTATGGTACAAGATGCTCTCATACTTTCTTTGGATAGTCAGGTAGGATCATGGATTTTAGATTTTGGTTCATCTTTTCATGCATCCCCAAATAGAGATTTGTTTCATGAGTATGAACAGGGAGACTTTGGAGTGCTATATTTAGGGGATGGTACGCCTTGTCAGATAGTTGGCAAAGGGAAAGTGCAGTTGAGGTTACAGATTGACAACACATGGGTGTTGAAGGAGGTCATGCATGTTCCAATTCTGAAGTAGAGTTTGATTTCTGTAGGAAGGTTGGGAGATGAGGGATGCACAATAACCCTCACAGCAGACTCTTGGAAGGTTACCAAGGGAGCACTTGTTCTATCAAGAGGTAAGAAAGTAGGTACTCTTTATCTACCTACTTATATTAATGATTCTACTTCTGGTGTAGATTTAAAGATGTGGTCTAATAGGCTTGGTCATGTGAATAAGAAGGGAATGGACGTTCTTGATTCAAAAGGTATGTGTTCAAATTCAGAAAGCACAGATAGAGTTCATTGCAGAAAAAAGAAATTTGATGCTTTTGACAGGAACAAAGAAGCCTTGGTGTTTATGGAG
>JARHVA010007410.1:635000-689985 GCA_037957365.1 Torreya grandis
AATCAAGGCAAAATAATATAAAAAATTAAAACTAAAGCACAATCCATACAAAATTAAGTTTAATAAAAATCAATAGACATCCTAACCTAAGGCACCATAAATAAACAAACAAGCTAAATCACAATCAATAAATAATTAAGTTAAAACAAGAGCAATAGACAACCTAAGATAAGGCAAAATAAACAAACAACTAATTTAAACTAAATAATTAATCTAAATCAAACAACTAATCTAAATCAAATACTTAATATAAATCAAACAATTAATCTAATGCAACTAAAATAACTAACAACCAACCTAAATCAAATAAACAAACAAGTAATCTAATTATTTATGCACATGTAATATAAGTGTTATTCTAAGCACAAAAGGTCTCCCCTAGGCCATAGGGAACAATGACAAAGGTAGGATGACAAAGGTTTCCCCTAAGATATAAAAAATAACACTATTAAAATGGTTGGGGGTATAGAATAATAAGGGGTAGTTGAGCTGACTCCAAATGTGTTAGGCAATTAGATGTTGCCTACATAGTCCCATGGAGAAAATTTCTAACATGGAATTTAGGCCAAATATAGTTCTCCCAAGATGTGGGATAGAATAAAAATGATGGTAATCAAGAGAACATGTTGATAGAATAAAGTGGGAATGTGCTTGCAAAATGGAGATAGTGTAAAACAAGAGGAGTTAATACTCATGATTATGATAATGTTAGGAACAAGAACTTGTAAAACCATGAAAGAATGATTTAGGTTAAAACCACACTAAAATACAAGATACGAGCACTTAAAAATGAACTTGGTTCATAATTTTCACTATGTCTAAGGCTTATAATGAGAACAAGATTGAAAAGTGGCAAGAGGGTAAATAACTCACAAAATGGTGAGAGCATAAATGACTCATAAAATGGTGAGAGTTTTTAGAGATAAACCTAGAGGAAAGAATGATCTAAGAAAATGGTAAATGAAATTAATCACTAAAACTAGTTGAGCCAACTCCAAATGGACATAAGGTCCAACATGAATTTTGCACTAAATATAGTTCTCCTAGAAATAAGATGAAACATGATTGAAAAATGAAATATGCAATTGGAAATGGTCATGACAAGATCCATGTGAATGCTTCATTTATACCTGTCAACTAGGATATGCACATCCTAAGTGGCCTGAATACAATTTGAATGGCCTAATGTTGAAGGCTTTTTTAGGAGTTTTATAGCATATATCCATGTTTTTAGGTTTTTCAAGCATCTTAAATCAATGGAGAATTATGAGACACATAATCGGTTAACTCATAAAATGGTGAGAACATGGTTGAGGTTACTCATAAAATGGTGAGAGCATTACTTAACTTGATCACAAAATGATGAGATCATTACTTAAATTACTCATAAAATGGTGAGAACATTGGATTAAGATGCTCACAAAATAGTGAGAGTGTTAGAATAAGGTCTCATTAGTGCATTCATTTCAAATTCATAATACACACAAAATTAACTCATAAAATGGTGAGAGCATTGGCTTAAGTTACTTGTAAAATGGTGAGAGCATGATAATAAGGTTGTATGAGTTTACCTTAGAAAACAATGAATACTACTTACATAATCCAAATAGACCTCAAACCACTATATTTCACCCTACAACAAAATATCCAGCTAGGTAATAACAAGTTTGTAAAATAGGCAAATGGTGATGCTTGAAACAATGGAACAAGGGTATGACAAGGCATGGTGTAAATGTTACTCTTAGGCTATAAGAAATAATGACATAGGTATGGTGATAAATAATTTTAATAAGAATAAAATATGCAATTTCCAAGACAATTATTATACTTCCCTAAGATATCACCATTGAATGAAAGACCTTTCAAATTTTTCAAAACTTAATCCTCTGCTATATCTATATCAAAATCCAATCAATAAAGGTGCATGAAGTACCAATGGATCAAAAATAAGGTAAAAAAGGTGATATGGGAAGGTAAAAAAACTTTGGCTAATAGGGAAGGTACAAGAGGAATGGTATATGGTATAGTATAAGGAAGGTGATGTGATGACATAACTTAAATAATATTCATAGACAATACCTTACGTATCTCAAGTGAAATAACACTTAAGATGTATTGTGTTCATTATTTTGTTAAGTTCATATCCTTATAGCATATCCAACCTGTATGCTCCAAATCCATAGTTAGCAACAATCACATATGGTCCTATCCAATTAGGCTTGAACTTTCCTTTTTTTCTTTTTCTCGACAGTGGTGTTCATATTATTTTCTTTGAGTACAAGATTACCAAGCTTGAACTCCCTATGATTTAAATAATTTTTATACTAACCACATAACCGATTCTTATATCCTTGAAGCTATTTATAGCATCTATGAATTTTTTGTCTAGTAGGTCCAACTATTGTATATGAGCTACTCTACAATCCTCATCATCAAGGATGTGTGTCAATGAAAGTGTAGACAAAGAAAATCAACATCGATGATAAGAATGGCCTCAATTCCATAAACAAGGGAATATAGTGTGTCTCTTGTTAGAGTGTGAAAATTAGTACAGTAAGCCCCAAAGGCATGGAATATTTTCAAGTGCCAATTACTACTAGCATCATTAAAAATCTTCTTAAGAATATTGATAATGGTCTTGTTAGATGCCTCTATTTGGCCATTATCTTATAGGTAATATGCAATGTAAAAATGTTGGGTAATGTTAAACTAGAAACAAAGGGATTTATCATCCTTATTTTTAAATGAACTTCCATTATTAGATATAATATCAATCGAGATACCATAATGACAAATGAGATGGTTGAAGATGAATTTATAAATGTGATTAAATGTTTGTAAGTGAGTGGAATGGCTTCAACCCACTTAGTGAAGTACTCGATGGTAGTAAGGAATGATTATGGCCATCTAAGGAGGTAGGGTTAATTTTCCCTATGAGATAGAGTCCCCACAATGAAAATGGCCATGGAATAGTCATTGGTTTGAGTGTTCAAGCCTAATCATAGATAAAATTAACATGCCTATGACATTATTTACATATTTTAACATAAGTAACTACATTTGCTTCCATGGTCATCCAATAATAAATAATACGTAAGAGATTTTTGACAAAGATGATCTCACTAGTGTGGGTCCCACAAATAGCTTTGTGAACTTCCCTCAACACTAATCTAGATTATGTTGAAGTTAAATAATAAAGCAGAGTTCCATCAAATCTTCTATGGTAAATTTTAGGTCCAAATAAGGTATAACAATAGGTATGGTATGTGAATGCCTTTTGTTTCTTACGTGAAAGGTATGGTGGAAGACTTTGTCATGAAGGAAATTATATATTTAAAAATACTAGATGGAACTAGGACCAATAATATCATATATCATTTTAATGGCTAAGGGTTCATAAACAAGTGCTTGAAGATGTTTAATGAGGAACTAATAGTCTCTTACCTTGTCTCTAATGTGGATCAAAGAGCTAATTATTATCATGGAATCTATTATTTGGTTATTGGCCCAAGATATGTGTTCAAATTAAATATGATCAATATATTGCTTGAAAGTGTCCACCATGGCTTTGTAAGGCACCAATTTGTCATCCTTGGTCTAGAATTGGTCTATAACTTGATTAATGATAATTTATGAATCACCATAAACTATTAAATGTTGAAAGTTACATTGTAACATTTGGTAAAAACCCACAATGAGTGATTTATACTTATCTATTTTATTGGTACAAGGAAAGATAATATATAATGACCTGGAAATGAGATCCCCCTTTGGTGTTATGAACAACAATCCTATTCTTGACCTATGTGATGTGAAAGAACCATTAAAATAAAGTTTCCATTGTTGTTCTTTAGGAGGTGTCTCTACCATGGTCATGAGACATTTATGAGCTTAAAATTTTTACTTAAGGTTATGTCTAGTACCCCAATTGGTCCTATACATATGACCTATAATAAAAAATAAAATTGAAATATCCAAAATAGTGATGTAAAGTATTGATTAGCCATAGACCCCCCATTATTATATTGATCCTCTATGAAAAGTAAAACAATTGAATAAACTCATCTAGAAATACAAAATTAAGTGGTTGAGTAACTAAAATGGGAGCTTTAATAATCTAGTCTATAATTAATTATCCCTTAATAGCCTTTTGGTTGACATATTCAATCTCAAACTCACTCAGAAGCATGATACACTTAGCCATGTGACCCTGTAAATTTGTTTTTGATAGTAGATACTTGAGTGGATATAATTTGGTGATGACTATGGTCTTGTTGTTAAGCATGTAATGACATAAATTCTAAGATATGAAGACCATAGATAAACAAGCTTTCTCAATCAATGTATAACTGTTTTCATATAATACTAGTGTATAGCTTAGATAGTACACTACATGTTCTTTTTTGTGCACACCATGTTGGACCAAAACATGCCCCTAGGGAATTTTTAGTGGTAGATATGTAAAATAACAATGAATTTTTTAGCATAAGTGTTAGTAAAATAGGTGGATTGGCCAAGTATTCTTTTAGGTGTTCAAATGCCTTATGGGAAGGAATATAATAGTCATGACCCTTTGGTATGTTTGCCTTACATTCTTAAGATTTAAAGGCATGACCTAATAGTAAAACATTCCCAAAGGAGTGGCCAACATTGTCTTGTGCTATTTTTTTAGTGAATCTTGATTTGGTTATATACTAAAAATCTATCCATGATGAAAACAATTACATACCCAACTGTGAAGTCAAAAATCATGTCAATGTTTGGTAAAAGAAAGTTATCCTTTGGGAATTCCTTATTAATGTCTTAAAAATTAGTGCATAATCTAATACCTTCTGAATTTTTTCTGAATGGCACAATATTGGAGATCCAATCTAAATAATCAATAGGTCTATACATTATACTTCTAAGATTTTATCTAGTTCTTTCTAGACCAAGATGGAAATGTGCGGATGCATTTTCCTTAGTTTTTTCTTAAAAGGCTTATCATCTTGATGAACTATAAGATAGTGTAGAACCAATGATTTATCCAAACTTGGTATATCAGAGTAATCCCATGAAAAACATCTATAAAATCTCTTAGAAGAGATATAATAACTTTATGTTACTCCTTAGTGAGGCAAGATCAACTTTTATTCCTTAATGAGAGAATAATTCCTAATAGTTTTCCTAAAGTATCACTAGAGTTCCAATTTTTACCTCTAAATTATCCTCTACAAGGAGAGTAGAGTTGTCTTTCAGGATAGTTGATAAAGATGCAAACTGGTTGGTAATGGAAAATTCCTCTAGTCAGATTGATTATTCAAGTTTTCCTAAATAGGATGAATCAAAGTCTCTTAATGGTGTCAAGGGACATGTAACAAACACTTTGAGACACTCTTAAATAATTTTATTGAAATCATGTTACTTTTCTATACTTAGTTCAGACTCAAATACAATTTCATTGTTGGTAGTCTTTCAAAATTCATTCAAAGAAGGGTGAACATCCCTATCTAGTGGCATCTGAAACAAATTATTACCAAGAGACTGACCTTTTTATTTACTTTTTCCATGGTCCAAGAGTGCCTCAATGAGGTTTTCACTTTGGGACCTCAACCTACTCTCTAAAATAAGCAGTGGGATCCAATTTGATAGAAGATTCTTGCTTATGGTCTCCTAAAGAAACATGGATTTCCTAGCATAGGTGCTAGTAAAATAGGTGGATTAGGCCTAGAAAATTTAAAAAAAATCCTTATCATTCTTGAAGTCATCAAGATGTACTATGGATTCTTATAATAGTCTATGAGTTGAGGATGATAAAGGGTAAGAGGGGAATGACAAATTATTTTTATGATGGTGCAAATTGAAATAATGGTTGTATAGGCTGGTATTTTTTAGGTCTTCATATATAATATTTTCATACTTTATTCATTACCAACATCATCATTTCTAGTCATCAATGTAAGAACATGAATAAGATAGGTGGGGTCATCCCCAGGTATTTCAAATCTAATACTATGAGTTCCTTTCTACTTGGTTATAGAAATAAGATCAATAGTACCCTACAAATTTCCCCTAGGCCTTTGCCTTCATAAGCTTGGTTATTGATCAATTCTTAATACCAGTAAAAAACTATTTTTATTGAGTATGTCATTGACATTATCTTTGATAATATCATGGAATATAATAGTCATGACCCTTTGGTATGTTTGCCTTACATTCTTAAGATTTAAAGGCATGACCTAATAGTAAAACTTCCCAAAGGAGTGGCCAACATTGTCTTGTGCTATTTTTTTAGTGCAATCTTGATTTGGTTATATACTAAAAATCTATCCATGATGAAAACATTACATACCCAACTGTGAAGTCAAAAATCATGTCAATGTTTGGTAAAAGAAAGTTATCCTTTGGGAATTCCTTATTAATGTCTTAAAAATTAGTGCATAATCTAATACGTTCTGTATTTTTTCTGAATGGCACAATATTGGAGATCCAATCTAAATAATCAATAGGTCTATACATTATACTTCTAATATTTTATCTAGTTCTTTCTAGACCAAGATGGAAATGTGAGGATGCATTTTCCTTAGTTTTTTCTTAATTGGCTTATCATCTTGATGAACTATAAGATAGTGTAGAACCAATGATTTATCCAAACTTGGTATATCAGAGTAATCCCATGAAAAACATCTATAAAATCTCTTAGAAGAGATATAATAACTTTATGTTACTCCTTAGTGAGGTACATGCTTAATTTTATCCATTTTGGTTCATCTAGAGTTCCAATTTTTACCTCTAAATTATCCTCTACAAGGAGAGTAGAGTTGTCTTTCAGGATAGTTGATAAAGATGCAAACTGGTTGGTAATGGAAAATTCCTCTAGTCAGATTGATTATTCAAGTTTTCCTAAATATGATGAATCAAAGTCTCTTAATGGTGTCAAGGGACATGTAACAAACACTTTGAGACACTCTTAAATAATTTTATTGAAATCATGTTACTTTTCTATACTTAGTTCAGACTCAAATACAATTTCATTGTTGGTAGTCTTTCAAAATTCATTCAAAGAAGGGTGAACACCCTATCTAGTGGCATCTAAAACAAATTATTACCAAGAGACTGACCTTTTTATTTACTTTTTCATGGTCCAAGAGTGCCTCAATGAGGTTTTCACTTTGGGACCTCAACCTACTCTCTAAAATAAGAAATAGTGGGATCCAATTTGATAGAAGATTCTTGCTTATGGTCTCCTAAAGAAACATTTTCTCTTAGGCCTAGAAAATTTAACAAAAATCCTTATCATTCTTGAACTCATCAAGAGGTACTATGGATTATTATAATAGTCTATGAGTTGAGGATGATAAAGGGTAAGAGGGGAATGACAAATTATTTTTATGATGGTGCAAATTGTGTAATGGTTGTATAGGCTGGTATTTTTTAGGTCTTCATATATACTATATTTTCATACTTTACTTCATTACCAACATCATCATTTCTAGTCATCAATGTAAGAACATGAATAAGATAGGTGAAGTCATCCCTAGGTGGCTTAAATCCAATACCATGAGTTCCTTTGTGTTTTGTTATAGAAATAGGCTCAATATTACCCTATTAATTTTCCCCCATGCCTCTATCTTCGTAAGCTTGGTTATCCATAATCTTGTTAGGGATGGTATTCTCTTTACTTTGGTAATAATCAACCAAATCATCATTGTACAACCAGAATTATCTTTAGCAAGTGGTCTTGTTCTTATCTAGTGGTCGGTGTGAAAATAATAGTCACTGGGCTATGAAGTTTTCATTTTTTTCACCATTCCATGAAAAATATCTTGGATTTAGGCCTTCCATAAGTCTTGGGGTTTTGTGGAAGTTTGTCTATATGGAAGGTATTATGTGTACAGTATTCTCCTAGTCCATTATCTAAAATAGTGAAATGATTGGCAATTTCAATAGGAGGTGTAGATGAAGTTGAGACAAAGCTATTGGGGTTTATGTAATTAGACTCTAGAGATTCAACAAGTATATCATTATCCTTATTTAGTGTGGGTTCTATGTCAAAATGGTAATTGTAGATCTCATACTCAACCTCCAAATGCTTTTATTACTGATATGGGTGTAAGTATTCATTAAGAGTTACCTCCATCCCATAATGAGGAAACTTGATACATTGGGGAAAGGTTGAATGTATTACAAGGATTTCATGTTTACATGGTCTACCAAGAAGAAAATTCTATGACAAATCTAGATCTAGGACATGACAAAGTGTGATATGGGTCAAAGGCCGAATAAAAACTAACAAACAAATGGTTCCTTGTGATTCATATTCTTTATTATCTTAGGCCTTGATGGTAATGTTCTCTAACTAAAGGTCAAATATTGTATATCATAGATCTTGATTAAGTTTACAGACATAATATTAAGGCCTGATCCATTGTCTATGAGGATGCATTTATATTTATGCCATGTTATGATAACTTCAATATACAATGGGTTATTATGGAGAGGGCCTATGGATGACATATCACTTTGGTCAAAAGTTAATTGCTAGCTTGTTTATGCTTAAATGTGTCTCATAGGTGCCTAGAGTGTTTAAGAAACACTTATCATTTTAATATTTAAAGAATTCAGTGCATGAGTTATAGGTTGTGATAATCTTGTTATCTATTGGTGGAATAGAGGTAGATCAAGTGACTATATTACAATATTTATATTAGTTGGTGGTTGGGAGCCATCATGGCCAAATAATATATGTATGCAAAATATGGAATATCTATGCTAAGAAAAATGAATGATGATCAAAAACTAATCTAAGATGGATATTTATAAAGGAAATTAAACTAAGGTGATTCAGTTAAAAAAGAAGCAAAAGGAAGGGTAGGGTAGAAATAAATGTTGGTGATCTTCATTCCAAATATTATGACAAAGTTTAGATTTCATCTAGACATGCATTTAACCAATGTGTAACATGAAACAACTTAAGCCCAAATCTTATCACACATCAAGCAAACTCCTAGGGTAAATCAAAACTTGGTTCACTTTAAATATTTACCCTTGCAAGAAAACATAATTAGCCCAAATTTAATAAGAGTAAGAAAATGAAATTAACCTAAGGACTTTTAGTCAACCTAGCATTGGCAAATGTTAAAAACTTTGCAATTAGATACACAAACCAATAATTCATAATAACCATTCAAATCTAGACATTAGAATAACAAGTGAGAGAGAAGCCATGATAACAATGAACACAAGCAAATACTAGACAATCTTTGCATAATTCCTTACATATATTAATTTTTCCTAGTTTACAAAGTAATTTGGATCTAATAACTCCCCCCTTTTTACAATTGACAATGTTCCTTTTATAAGATATAAGGTAGCATATCGGTCAGTCTCATCTAATTACATTTGTAAAACTATATAGGACACGTGTCCTCTCTGTTGTATTCTAAAAAAAGGATTTTTCCAATGGACTGACTTATAAACAATGTGTTATTAAAAATTACACGTGTCTATATAAAAATAATATCATATTTCAAAATATTATAAAATGTTGGTTACAAAAAGAACATTTTTGTTTCATCTAAATTTGGGACCCACTGGCTGATTATGGGTCGAATCATCTTCATACAAGTGATAATTTAGCTCTTTGTAATTTATTATGGTGAATATAAGGTCAAGTTGGGGCTTACCTAAATATTTTATAGTGCTTAAATGGTGGAAACATTTGGACTTAAGTGAGCATTATGTCTTAGATCATGTATTTTCATCTTAATTTTCATGGGTCCACTAGATATTTAGTTTTTGTTGCTTTTTTTGCTTATGTGGCATAATCCTAGCACCTACATGGCATCCATGTGGTACTTTCATAGCAAAACTACTCATCAATGTTCAAATAATGACAATTGCCTTTTAAAATCTTCCTTTCATCTCACACCATCTAATTGATTTACATGAATCAATGTGGTTCATTGATCTCAATCCTAGGAGCTAAATTCCATTAACTACCTCTACTATATTTCAAGTGTTTATGACATGTGTCATTACCATGTTTTCTCTAAGTTTCATTGAAAAGTGCTCTTTGATCACACACCATCTGATATTGTCCATCTACTTAAAATGTGTCATTGATCCTAGAAGATGCCTGGGATCTGTATTAGGCTCTGAGGTTATATTAATTGGTAGTCATGTGGGCCTTCTAAGCCACATTTGAAAATTCTAACATGATCTCACTCCATTCGATCAATTCTATTTGGGTAAATGCAGATCGTATATCCTATAGAGATGCACAATGTTTAAGTAAGGTTTGAGGATATTTAGCATAAAGTTTTTATCTATGGTTTTATTTTATGTTAAAAAAACATGACTTAAGACCTTAGGTTAAGAATATTTAAGCTAAGATTTGAGCATAATAAAAATGACCCCACAAAATAAAAGAGACATAGTATACAGTTTTCATCCTAAGTCAGAAACATAATAAAAAAGGGACCCTATGAATAGAAGACATGGCTTTAGGTTTAGCCTAAGTTTTTTATTGCATAAATGTACTTTAAAAATTTAAGATAAGTTTAGGATAATAAAGGGGACCCCACGTGGAAATTAAGATAAGTCTACAGCATGGATAATTGTTTCCATGCAAGTTAGAATTTAGTTCAAAAGGGGACCTAGGTTAAAGCCTTAGATTATGTATTTATCATGGATAAAAATAGATCTAGTTAATATTAGATAGGACATAGGCTAAACAAGATCAATTTTGGCATTGAATCACAAATCCCTAAACATGTTCACCCCCCAAATGAAATTCCATTAAACCTGCAAAACACATGTAATTAATTTTTAGCAACCTGGGATGGGATAAAAGAATGATCATTTAAAACATAAAGGACCTAACAAAAAACTTTAAATACAACTAGAACCTAAGTTAAATTTTTAAACCAAGTCTATAATAAAATTCTTCCTACATAAATTTGAATCTTCTTTTAAGAAAACCTAGTCTAAACATTCTACGACTAATTTTTTACATGCTTTAGATATGGATTCAATTAATCAATAAAAGCCCAAGGATTATTCAAAGTAAAGAATCAAAATAATGAAGATAAAATTTTATCCATTCTGGATAGACTCCATGAATCTTATCACTAGAAACATTATTTTAGGCTATTATTGTTATAAATCCTATTAAATTACCCACTAATATATTCTAGGTTGAGTCATCTTGGAGCAGACATGCATATGATGCAAAAAGGAACAAATTCAGACTTTCATACATTTTTTAGGGCCTTTTTGATGTTCAAGAAGGTTTAGAGGAAGCTTTAATGGCATTCTTATGTTCAACTTAAAATATTAGACTGTATCCAAACATGTTTATTTATGTCTGCATTACCAACGAGATCTATATCCTCTACAAAGTCAGTTTTGCCTCATGCCTATTGATGTAAGTTTTATGCACACCACAACCATAATGAGGTAGCCTCTAGTGTTTTAGGATCTCAATGGAGGTAAACTCCTCTCTAGGGCACAATTTATAGGTATCCACTCTTTGACAACCTATTGATTAAGTATTTGGTAGGGTATGTAGGTTGTTAACAAGGTTTTTGGATAGAGGTTTGGCTTTCTAATAGGGTGAATTGTCACATGAGTTGGATGGATGGCTAGCCTCTAATCTAGAGTGGGTAGATCTCAATAGAAAAACACAAAAAATGGGGTAAGGTAAGGTAGAAAATAAATCTCTATAGGTCTCAAGAATTTCTTCCCTGGTTAGTTTTTGGATAGACCTGTGTTTCCTTAAAACCAATGTTTTTTTCTAGAAGCAATTTCACACAAGAAGTCAAACATGATTAAGGATTCTAAGGGAAATAAGATGTAGGAAGTTCACCAACCTCAGTCAAAGGTTTCTCCTATTGGGGTAGTTATTTCACACCCTTCAATCAAGAGATTATGGCTTGTGGTAATGGATTATCTAAGGTGGCTGTAGTACACACTTAGAAGACTACACCAAGAAAACATAAATACACATCCAAAAATATGATTCAATCTAAATTAACTACTTTAACCAATACATTCTCCAATATTCAATCACTTTTATAGATCTAGGATTAGCATATTAATCAAAGCAATCAAGAATCTATTTGAAGCTTTAGCATAATACATATTATTGAATCAGAAAACCATAGAAATAATAAATAATGACACAACAGTGGAAAGAAAATACTCAAACACTTTGCTTGATGACTAAGATGTCTTGCTTCTCTATATTCCAAATTTTTTTGATTAAAAATAAAGTCAGATGGTATAATTACATTTATAGATCTTGGGGAAGGGGTTGCCTCATCCTCCAAGTCTATGCATGCTTGTTACATGCGGTGGTTATAACATGTAGTTCTAACTATGGTTTACAACTATTTAAGAAAAGATAATATAAGTTATAATTAAATTAATTGAATTTGCAAAAGCATACAACATGTGTATGTATAATAAAATACAAAGCTAATTTTATAATGATTTGTCTATTTTACAAGGAGAATCTAAATATACGTGCCACCAAGATTTGTGTATGCATAAGGCTAAGGCTGTGTGGTCCTAAGTTCTCCATCAACATTAGTAGGAGTGGAAGTTAAAGTAAAATATTAAGATGTAGCAACACTACCAAAAACCTACTTATTTTTCACCTTTTTATCCTGATAGACTTTATGTGCTACCTCATCCTATTGGTGAGTGATGTCTAAGTTAAGCAATGAAGGTTAGTGGAGTCTCTTAGTTTGCCTGAGGAGTCTTATATGTTCATCCTTAGTTATATGGAACTTCTTCCTAAAAATCTCCACTTTAGTCACCTTTCTCCTAACTTTGCTTAACTATGCTTCTATTATTTCCACTACCAAGCCTTTTATGCTTTGCTTGAATTTCTCAATGGCTTCATTGACAATTTTATCAAAATTGATTCAACTAATCAATTTGCTTATAGAATCCCTTTTTTTAGACAATTTTAGCTCATTTAAAATTTGGAAGAGTTGGGCATCATGCACTTGGTATTTTAGAATTAAATCTGTAATTGCCTTTAACCATTCTTTGACCTCCTCATGCCTGATGACAATTAGGTTTAGGGCATTAGATGCCTTGAATGTGATCATTAAATAAAGATGGATGTACAATGAGTTATCCATGTAGACAACTAACATTTTTAGCTTGGCATTATCTTGAACTAGAGAGCTATAGAGTTGATTTGATTGGTTCATGTGGGGTGCCATCTCATCCTTCATAAATTCCATGGCCTATAAAGAATTATAAAACTTAGAAGTAGCCTCATGAACCTCAATTTTTATACCTATAGGAATATGTACCATGTTAGATTGTTCTTTGAGTTGCTCAATTTATGCTTGTAATTCTTTTACTTATTCCTCTAGCTCTTATCAAGATAACTTCATTCCTTTATGGATGGCCACCACCACATCTTTGTGTGATTGAGATAGGTTTAAAAGATTCTCTTCATATATAGACTCCCCTAGATGCCTGTTCTACCTCTTATGAGGGATAACATCAGTTGTTGTTCTTCAAGGATGATGCTTGTACCCTAGTCATCCTCAAGTTTTATTTTATTTACTCTTTGGATTTAACCAATTGGGGGGTGAAAAAAGGTGGACACAAAATGGAGCTATATGACCTTATAGCTAGAAATTTGACTCCTCAAGTCCATGGCCCAAGGTCGAATGTTGAGAGGTGTGTGAGTGGTTGTAACAACTATTTATTTCTCAACTTCCTCTTCTTCTCTCTTTTGTTTCTTATTAGCCTTTGTCAAGACATTAGGCAAGGAAGGCCATATTATTTTTGACCAGTCCACTCCTCCAACTTGAGGAAGTGGGTAGACTAAAACTATGTGAGGTTTTCCCTTCCTTCCCCTACTTTTGCTAGCTACTATGGTTTCTTCTATAAAATTAAAAGTGGGGAGTGGAAGGGAGAGCTATGTAGATTGGACATGAAGTTAGGGCATGGCCATAGTAGTCTACACTTTCTTGGTTACATTATTATTTTTATGGATTCACATAGTAGCATTACTAGTAGGTATAAATGGAATAACCATGGGAAATGGTGTGGTAGTAAAATATGGATCAATGGTGGTTGTGGAAATGGAAGGAATAGACAGAGTGGAGGGAATGGGGACTTTTATAGAAGAGATAGGTATCAAATCAAAAATAGAAATTGAAGTCAAATAAGAACTATAAAAGGTTGAGTACCTTGAAGTTAAATCTCAATGGGCTCCACCTGAAGACTCATAGCCTTGGCCTCTTCTAACTCAACCTCTTCATTTGAATCATCTACTATGTCTTTGATGATAACTAGATCTTATCTCAATTGTTGTGAGCTAAGAGGTAGAATAGGCATGCCTTGATATGTATGCATTATGGGGCTAATATTGGGAGTCTTGGGATTTTGGGTATAGACTAATGGTGTCCTTCCTTGAATGGGATAGCCCTAACAAGTGGATGTTGTTGATTATGTAGTAGTTACCCTAATAGATGAAATAGTAGATATATAAGGGGTAGCTATAGGAACTTGGATAGTGCTAATAGTAGGTATCTATTACATATTGTCCTTTGTATTAGACTCTAAACTGATAGGATTTCCTCTTTCTCCTCTTATTTGTGCACTAGGCTCAAGAAGCCTAGGTTCTTTCTTAACTGATTTCAATTTTAACTTTAATAAAAGTCTTTGATATGAGGAAGTTTCTTGATCTCCAAATTTGCCTCTCTAGAAATCTAAATGCTACCATCCCTTTAAGAGATCTCTTTGACTATCTAGTTCCCTAGTGGAGATACTAGGTTTGGTTTGGATCATTCTTAAATGATCCTCCTACAACTCAACAATGTGTGCTTATTCTAGCACTTCTTCATCTAACTTGGCATTCATAAAAAGAAAGTCATAACAATAGGGTTGATGGTAATAAGGAATTTTTAAACCATGAATATGTTGTTGGATTCACCCATAAGGGTCTCATTCTCTATGTGTTATTATGGGAAATCAATATCAATTCCACTTTCTTCCAAAATTTCAAAGATGTTTCCTTATAGTGTATGTCATTTTACAAATTGAAATTAGGATCCCAAAGAATAAGCCTTTTTTCTATCTAACCAAATCCTCCTCAATGTTGTTTCACAACTAGAAAGCAATCTCTCACTTGACCAACTCATTGGATATATACCTTATAACGCATAAAGGATCAACCTTATTTCCCTAGACCATGATGATTGTAAATTTTGGATACAAGAAAAAATCTCCTTTTGTACTCAAGTTATTTAGAATATTTTCTCCAAGATGAGGCATAGGTGAGCCATGAATGGATTTCCATACCTGTGGATAAATGTCTTTACATATGCTGACCATATTCTTGTGGTAATAATATATATGCATGAACTAAAAGTGGTCATAGGTTCTATTTTTTATGCAATCTATGGCTAGAGCCCACAAACTGCCCAAGTCCTTGTAATAGGTTCTCTTTACTAATTTGACCAAATATGACATAATATAGAAATCTCCCATGGGGGTGGGATGTTGATCCTTATGCAAAAAAAATTCTCTCAATCTCAAACTGATTACTTCACCTAAGGCATTGGAAGCATCATGTGACAACATCATGTATAACAGTGACACCTAATCCAAATTTACATAATAGATGTTGGGTATACCATATAATATATTAAGTAGAGCCATGCCTATCCAGATTCCCATTCTAAATTTATTGATTGGAATCATTCCATTCATCTTCATTCCTTGCCAGGTGATAGAATGATCTGGGAGTAGCCATGAGGAGAGAACTTTTAGGATTGAGGTTTATGCCTTGAATTACACCCAAGTGTGTTTGTCATAATAGGCATTTGGTATGTTGAGAGATAGATACCTCTAAAAATCACTTTCAAAAATGCATACGACCACTATGTCTCCAAAATAATGCAACAAGCATCTTATGATATTTTGCCATAAAAGAACAAATCCCTAAGGAGGTCAATACATGGCATGATCTCTAGTTTGGTCATGATAAAATGTAATATTTTGAATTTTTAGGCTAGATGTTCTTGAATGAATAACATTTTTTCTAGTGTTGTTTCATTATCTACTAAAAACATGTCAATTAAATTAATAGCATCTAAGAGTTATGATACTCATATTGGAATACCTCTGTGTCAAAGATAATGTGCTTTAACTCTGTAGAATCCTTGATTGAGAATGTAAATGGAGGATTTGTTCCCTATAATATTCTAAATGTGGAATCTATTGATACATGTTCTAGACTATTTCAATTCACTTTGATATGCTATGTATTATGTAATCACTTAGGCTCTTATCTTAGTCACTATTATACTCATAGAAATCTTTAACATACAAACTAAGGATCTCAATCATTGTTAGAAATAGAGATGATCTAATTGAAAATTAACTTGGATGTAAATGATGACTTTAATGGATGTGTATCATCTATATAAGAGCCTACATTGAATACTAGTTCATGCGATATAAATGTACAACGTTCACTTTTCAAATTTGTTAGCTTGGGTTGGCATGGGTCCTTAGTGTTTATCAAATAAGAAATATTTTATCTTTACTTGGCTAAGTATGACATAATTTTAATTGTATTCTCTATAATAAGCACTTAGGAGTATAATATTTAAAAGGTGATTTTAGGTCAATGTTTATAGATTGATTCTTTTAGGCAATTAGTTTCAAATTTAGTGTCTATAGAAATTATTCTAAAGGAGTCTTTTCATTTGATAGAAGACCTAAAAAAATTATTTTTAAGCATTAATTCATGGATAAAGGGTATTTTCAAACTCCTGAAGGGTAATTTTAGTCCAAAGGGTCCACTCCGTAGGGTATTTTTTCCATGACAAAAGTCCCAAAGGGTCTACTTTGTAAATGTCAAAGAGCACTTCTAAAATTTTTAAAGGGTAGTTTTGGAGGGTTGAAGGGAACATTTGATCTCCAAAGGGAACTTTCATATGGCTAAGGGGTCACTTCAAAGGTCTTGAAGGGTACTTTCACAAAACCTTAAGGGTATGTGCCTTTAACTTGAAAGGATGGATTCTATTAGACATAGTGTCTGAAGGAATTTGGCTAAGGAAAAAAGGTTTAGGATAAAATTCTTAAAGGGAAAGTGGTCACTTCAAAAGGTCCAAAAGGAATTACTTTGAGGGGGATTGTTTAGTATGAAATGTCTATAATAATTCTCCTGAAGGGTCATTTTCTTTGAATAAAATGTTTGAAAGAATTGGCAAGGGCACAAAACAAAATTTCTAAAAGAAAAAGGTGACTTACACGGGGAATAATCTTTAGTATAAAAAATGGTGACTTATAGGAGGAATACTCCTAAGTATTCAAGAACCCATAATTCGAGTTAGCAATCAATAGATAAACCATGAAGTGTGCCATAGAGGAATACTTAAATTAAAAACATGAAAGAGACTTATAATTAGATTCACACAACATACTTGACTTCTAATTTTATTAGATATGTGTGTGTTAAAATGTGTAGTTCATTTAACCCCTACTATAATCAGTTTTTTAAAGGTTTTGATGGGGCTATAGGTTTTGTTCTAGTATCCATTAAAGCACAAAACAAGAGAAGCTGAGGCATTGCTCTGTTGCTAGCTAGGCATTCATAGCCTCGATAGAGATACCTTAGGATCCTTCTCTTCTTATCCCATTATTTTGATCATGATGCATGGTACATTGACCTTATTTCATCATGTGAGCCTTTTGAATTTATTTAGATTTTCTTTTACTCTTTGAACTCATTGATTATTTTATTTCTCTTTCTTTTATTTTATTAAGTTTAGGTTAATGAAAAGAGAGAAGAAGAAACCCCAATGAACTAGTATAATTATAAAATAAATCATTATTATAACATCCCTACTAGCCAAATCTAGACCCAAAATTATCATTTCCAATAGGTATTCAATGTGATAACTACATTTGATCCAATAAAACAAGAAAATTTTCTAAATTTGTTTGTAAGTACTTTGAAATCAACTTCCACATGTCTGGTAAAATTATTCAATTGTGACACCATTTATAATAATCCATGATTGCCTACCAATCATCATAAAAACTCAAAAACATAGAAATATAACTAATCTATAAATTAGTCCTCAAAGCGTCAAGATTTTAATTTCACCTTTTTTCAAAAGACAATGTTCTGGATTTTAGTCTTAAAAATAACTAGAGTAAACACAATTCTAATCATTAAAGAAAACCAAGAATAACTAATCTAGAAAATGGGGAAAACTAATCTAGGAAATATGAAATCTAATATATGAAATCAAAAGATTGAAAGCAGGAAAGATTAGCCTAGGAAAACTTGAAAACCTATTCTAGAAAACATGGAAATCTAATCTAGAAAGAATTCAAGTCTAATCTAATCCTATATCTAAACTTATATGAATCCTCTCAATTAGTGATATCCATAAATGGAACAAATCTGAAGTAATACTTCAAGAACTATCTATTAACTGGATATGTAAGTTTGTTGCCTTGGAGGTCTTTTAGATGAAACACATTATTTCCCATGATCTATGAAATCTAATATGGTCTAATCCATAATGGAGTAAACTTGTCATGTTGTCCTTTCTTTTCATGGGCTTTATCCCATAGTAACACCAGATCTAAAATTTTGAATGCTTTGACTTTTGCTCTTTTATCAAACCACCTTTTAACTACATCCTAGTGTTTGCTAAATGTTTGTAGGGCTTCTTAATTTGAATCTTCCATCTCTATTATATCAAACAACATTAATTTTTCTTTGTCATTTGGTTCCATGTAATCTTGTATGAATTGATAAGTGGGTAGTTTCAATGTGATGGGAAAAATTGGTCTACATCCATACACTAGTAGGTAAGGTAAAGATTTTAAGGTTTGCTTATATCTCATTCAGTCTATCCAAAAATCATAATTAAGTAGATTGTACCAGTCTCTAGGATTATCCCCTATTGACTTCTTGATAGCTTTAATCATATTTTTATTTGTTGATTCATCTAATCCATTCCCCTTAGGGTAGTGGTTAGACGCTGACCTGATTATAATTTCATTGTCACATGCCCACTCAGTGAACTCTGTTGATATAAATTCTGGTCCATTGTCATCTAATAGAGAGATGGGCATGTAGAATCTAGTGGTAATGTGTTCCTCCAAAAAGTGAATCACATCTTATGCTCTATTATTCTTTGTGGCAACTACTTCCATCCATCTAGTACAATAATCTATAGCTATAAGCACAAATTTATGGCCAATTGAATAATTTGGGTTGATTACACTAATGAAGTATGAGCCCCACTATGAAAATAACCTTCCTTCAACAACTATATGTAGAGCCATGGATACATGAACTTCTCTTTTGGCCAATGCTTGACATTCACGGCAAGTTTTGATGTGCATGTGAGGATCCTTGAAGATAGTTGGATAATAGTATCCCAAACTCAAAATTTTATGGGCTTTAGTGTTGCCAATTGGGTGACCACTGCCTATATTTGATGTAAATTTTATAGGATGTCCTTGGCCCCTTCTATAGATACACATCTAAGATATATACCTTCATAGTTCTTCCTATAGATATATACCTTTTTTATTATGAAATGAGAAGCTTTGAGCCTCAAATCTCTCCTCCTTTCTCTATTATATTCTAGGGGACAAGTTCCCATAAGTATTGAATTATGTTCATATACCACTCACCTTTAGAAACTTGTGATTCACATATCTTTTCAATAGTGATTCATGGGTTGGGCTCAGTCATGAGCTAAATAATGTGTTGTCCTTTGATGATGTTTGTATGCTTGATTTCTATGTCAAACTCTTGGAAATTATCCATCTACTTCCTTAAACATTCCCCTAGCTCATTTTGTGATAGGGTGAGATTGATAGTAGGGTCTAGGACAAAATTAATGGTTTTTTTCCTCAAAATTTAATGTCTAAATTTCTTCACTATTTTAACAATGGTAAATATCTACTTGTTGATCATGGAGTATTTGAGCTTTGTATCCTTCATATTTATACTCATGAAGGTAATCAAATGTTTAGTTTCATCTTTCTTCTATATGATGGCAGTGGCAATGGTGTGTTCTAAGGTAAATGAATACATATATAAATCCTTTGTGAAGTCTAGAATAATCAATAGTGGAGCCTAAGATATGACATCTTTTATATCTTGGAAAGACCTTTTAGCCTCTTCTATCTATTTTATTTTAGCATCCTACTTGAGCATATCATTTAAATGATTGATGATTTATGTGAACCCTGAGATAAACTTCCTAACAAAGTTGATTTTGCCAAAGAATGATTTTAGCTCCTTTTTGCTATTTGATGGCTAAATATTCAAAATTGCCTATTATCTATCAAGATCAATGCTGATCCCATCTTTAGTGATGATGTGTCCCAACAATTTGCCTTCAGTTACCCTAAATATATTTTTATTTATATTTAATGAAACACTAAATCATCTACACTACTCAAATATAGATTGTAGGTGAGCCATATAATCCTTTCTATTCTTTGAAAAAACTATGAGGTCATTCATATAAATAATTATGCATTTCCTCGTTAACCCCTTGAAAGCATGATCCATGACACGTTGAAAGGTAGATCCTACATTGATTAGGCCAAATGGAATCTTTTTGTACACATAGGTTCCCCATTTCATGGTAAATGCAGTATTCATCTAGTCCTCAAATTTTACTAATACTTGATTGTAATCTGAAAATCCATCTAAAAATGACATCATTTTAGAACCACTCACAATTTTTATTACCTCATCTAGTGACAACAAAGGGTAATTATATTTTCCAAAAGCTTTGTTCAGATTTTTGAAGTCCATGCATAATCTAACTTTACCATTTTTATTCCTTACTAGGACTAAATTGGCCACCCAAATGGAGTGCCATATGGGGAAGACAATTTTGGCACTTAATAACTTCTCCACTTCTCTCTAAATAAGAGGCTATAAAATAGGGTTCACTAGCCTTTGCCTCTATCTAAACAATTTATGGCCTTATTTTGAAGGAATTGTGTGAGTGATGACTTAGGGGTCATACACTTTTAGGTACTCATATGTCCAAGTGATAACATCCCTATACTGGGAGATTAAATCCCTCATTCACTACCTTTCCTTAGGAGTACAACTAAGACCAATATTGACATAACATGGATTATGTTCATCTCCTAGATTTTATTTCTTGAAGTTTGATTCATTGACCTTGGCCTACCTAAGTTGTTATGCCTAAGGATCCAAGTCAAAGAGCCTATCCAAGGAGACTAAGACAATTGGTATTTGATTATCCTTAAGCTAGAGAATGCCTTCTTTATCTATTTCTTATTGACAAATTTGATTGACATCCTTGTAATCAATGATTTAGGACTTAAAATCCCTTGAATTGATTAATAACTTGATGATATACTAGTCATCATCAAAAACCTATAATTTTGTAACATTATATAGAATTGAGAGACAAGGAACCAATTCAATAGAAAATCTTTTACATTAGATTCCTATAGTGGTTCTAGATTGGTAGTAAGAGTGGCCAATGAATTAGTGACTTGATTTTACTCTATTAAGAGTGATAATATGTTGAAAGATTCAAAACTTTCAATTAAATCCCATGCTCTATTCTTATACCTCTTTAAATAAGACAAATTACACTGGTATTTTTTTTATCTAGTGAACTACCAACTTTGAGTCCCCAAATATTTGTATCTATTTTACATTATTTTTAAGCTCAAACTATGACCCTAAGATTAGAGCCTCATACTCAACTCTATTATTTGTACAAGGAAACTATAATATATAGGTGGCCAAAAAATTCTTACCTTGAGGATCAACTAGCTCAATTCTCACACCTGATCTTTGCTTGGATTTGGCTCCATCTAAATGCATTGTCCATAGCTGATTTAAACCTTAAAGTTCCAAGTTTTACATTGAATTATGAGTGGTAAAATTATATATTCCAAATGAAGGGTAATCATACTTTACCTCTTTATTCTTGAAATTATATTCCATGATGGGATACTTCATTCTAGGCTCTTGATCAATTCTAATCTGATTTTTAACTCTTCTCCATGGAAACTAGATGTGTGAGAAGTCCATGGAAAGATACCCATTAATCATTTTGGACCAATATCTACTCAAAAACAATCCATAGCCTTCTAGTATGTCCACTACTAGGATATTGATAGTCATTTAGACTCTCAGTTCTAATGCTACTTGAATGTGTACATTATTCAACTCTCCCACTACTAGTACTACCATTTTGTCTAGCTAAGAAACCAACCTCTTTGAAGTGTTGGGAATGAGGCCAAGATTTTTACATACAGAATTAGGTATAATAGTTGTAGATGCTCCAGAGTCAACCAAATTATTATTAATATTATTACCAAACACTCTGATAGTTAGTAGGAATGGTGGTACTTTAGGTTTGACTTTGTAGATGACATTGATATCATCTACTTTCACTTAATTTGTTTTTTCTAAAGTTGTTCTAGTTTTCTCTACAGGGGTCTTTCTAGTGATGGACTTCCATAACAGCTTCTTTTATTCAATGATTTGGGCCAACTCATGAAGCATGATATTTTCCTTTATTTTTTTCATATCTTCCACGATGTTGTATCTTCCAAATTTTTTCTATTCTTTCCTACTTGGTAGTGGATCATTCCTTTTTGGAGGGGGTAGATTATTGTCTACTTTGGGATTAGGTATAATTATTGTGGTGTTTGGAAGAGTTGAGGTGTTAAGCAGTTACTTGGTTCTCAAGTTGAATGCACCTCTCTAAAACAACTGCAAAACATGAACTTCTTATGAATTATCTTCTATTTCATTGTCATTTTCTCCTAGGAATGGAAATTTGTGAGTCTTAAAGAACATGGATATGTTGGAAGATCCAAGATCCTGACATGATTTTACTAGATTATTCATCTGATCATACCTAGATACTTCCCCCTAAAATATTTCAAACACTATACAGAACTCTACGTAATCAAATTTTCCATGTTGGGGAGTATTATGTATCCTGCACCAATTAGAGAGTTATTTCAATGATGTTGATTTCTGGGATTTTTCCAAGTTGATACATATTATTTTCAAGCCTATTAAATGGTATATTATATCTTTGGAACCCAATGTTCTAGTTGCCCATTTAAGCATTGATATTGCCTAGCTTTCATTGCATAGTTAGAAAATCATTACTCAATTTCTGAACCATCTTCTGAATAGAATCCAATTCAACTTTTATGGAATTTTCACCTTATAGAATAGATGTATGATGTGTATTTTAATTCTAGTTCTATTGGTAATTATTTATTATCACATTATTTTTTAGATAGTTAAAGTTTGGCTGCATTATTTGCATTAATGGATGTAGTGTGTATAGCTAATTCTAGTTGTATACTAGAGCATTCTACTTCACATGTGGTATCAGGTTGAGTGTTGAGATTATATTACTGATTTTAGGTACCCCAGGTGTCTATGTATTGATCTATCTATTGATGTTAATGGATTTTTCAAATGTTAATGCTAAAGCATTGACAATAGGTGATCTTCTTAAGAACACAATGGTAATGGGATTTAAGGCAATTTTGTATATCTCTAGTGCTAACACCAGTTGTGGTTTGTAACCTAGGGTAAAATAGTTGTACATATTTTTCCATCTTACATTAAAACCATGGATGGTCTTATTAGGTTCTCTCTTCACGTTGGTAAAGTGATGATATACCAATCTAGGATTGGTGACCTATCCAAACTATGTAAGAAAAGCCGATTAATAATCCTCCTAATTGGTGATGGAGTTTTCATTATATTTAAATACCAATCATAAGTAGCATCCATTAAAGTAAAATGGAATAACCAACATGCAACATCTTCATCCACTACATTCATTAATCTTAAATCAGCTTTAACATATTTAATATGCTCTTCTATGGTCTTTGGCCTTGAAGGAGAAAAAGATGGCAGGTATTTTGTAGGGTTCCAAGGTAAATAATGTACATCCCCTAAGGTGGAAATAATAGATCCAACTAACTAGGGTTGTTTCTAAGACATTGGTTGATTAATAAGAAAAGGGTTATTTATGTGTGAAGGGTGCCCTAGTAGAGGTGAATTGTTTTGAACTGGAGTTGTTGGCATAGCTCTAGGTCTCATATGGCTTGCTAAGAGTTATACTAATAAAATAACCTAAGAATTAGATTTGGTCACTCTCTTGGGTGACTCAAGTATAATTTGATGAAATGGCTAACCTCTATTATTAAGAGGAAATTTAGGGCCTCCTTCTAGTGCTAGTGAAACAATTGATGCAGATTTTATGCACACCAAAACTGTAATGAGGTAGCCTCCAACATTTTAGGATATTAATGGAGGTAAACTCAAATTTAGGGCATGAGTTGTAGGTATGTTTTATTTGACAACCTATTGATGGAGTAGCTAATAGGGTATGTAGTTTTTTAACAAGGTTTTACATGGAGGTGCAGCTTTCTAATAGGGTGAATTATTATGTGAGTTGGATGGATGGCTAGACTCTAATGTAAAGTGGGTAGCTATCAATAAAATAACACAAAAATAGGGATAAGGCAAGGCAAAAAATAAATCTCCATGGGTCTTAGGAATTACTTCCCTAGTTGGTTTCTAGATAGACCTATGTTTCCTTAAAACCAAAGCCTATTGCTAGTAGTAATTACATACAAGCAGTCAGACATGATTAATGAGTCTAAGGGAGAGATGTAAGAAGTTCACCAACCTCAGACAAAGGTTTCTCTTATCAGGGTAGCTATTGTACACCCTTTAATTAGGAGAGTATGGCTCAAGCTAATGGATTGTCTAAGGTAGATGTAGCACACACTTAGAAGACTACACCAAGAAAACACAAATACACATCCAAAAATATGATCCAATCTATCGTGACTAATTTAACCAATACATTCACCAATCTTCAATAGCTATTGCACATTTAGGATTAGCATATTAATTAAAATAACCAAGAATCTATTTTCAACTTTATCACACAAAATATTATTGAAGTAAATAACCATAGAAATAATAACTAATGACACAACAGTGGAAAGAAAATACTCAAACACTTTGCTTGATGACCAAAATGGCTTGTTGCTCTGTATTCTAAAAAAAATTGACAAAAAATAAAGTTGGGTGGTATAATTACATTTATAGATCTTGGGGAAGGGGCCACTTCATCCTCCAAGTCTATACATGTTTGTTACATGTGGAAATTATAATGTGTAGTTCTAACTATGGTTTAAAACCATTTAAGAAAAGCTAAAAATCTATAAATAGACAAATTGAATTTATAAAATCATGTAATGTGTGCATGTACAATAAAATACAAGTCAATTTTACAATGATTTGTCTATTTTAAAAGGAAAATCTAAATATACATGCCACCAAGATTTGTATATACATAAGGCTAAGGTTGTGTGGTCTAAAGTGCTACATGGGCCTTAGTAAGAGTGAAAGTCAAAGTAGAATTTGAAGATGTAACAACACTACTAGAAGCCTGCTTCTTTTTCACCTCATTATCTTGATAGACTTTATGCACTACCTCATGCTATTGGAGAATGATGTCTAAGTTAAGAAATGAAGGTCGATGGAGTCTCTTGGATTGCTCGAGGAGTCTTGAATGTTCATCCTTAGTTACTTGGAACTTAGTCCTAAAAATCTCCACTTCAGTCACCTTTCTCCTAACCTTGTTCAACTCTACTTCTATTATTTCCACTATCAAGATTTGTATTCTTTGTTTAAATTTCTCAATGGCTTCTTGGACAATTTTATCAAATTTGATTCTACTAATCAATTTGCCTATAGAATCCCTTACTTTAGATAATTTTAGCTCATTCAAAATTTGGATTTGGGCCTTATGCACTTGGTATTCTAGAATTAAAGCTACAATTTCCTTCAACCATTATTTAACCTCCTCATTTCTAATGAAAACTAGGTTTAGGGCATTAGATTCCTAAAATGTGGTCATTAAATCAAGGCGTTTGTATAATGAGTTGCCCATGTAGACAACTAACATTTTTAGCTTGGCACTATATTGAACCAAAGAGCTATGGAGTTTATTTTTTTAGTTCACATGGGATGCCATCTCAGCCTTCATGAATTACATGGCCTCTAAAGAATTGTAACACTTGGAAGTAGCCTCTCAAACCTTAGTTTTGATACCTATGGGAATATGCATCATGTTATATTCTTCTTTGAGTTGCTCAATCTATGCTTGCAATTATTGTACTTCTTCCTCTAGCTCCTACCAAGATAACTATGTGCCTTCATGGATGGACACCACCACATCCTTCTATTCTTAAGCTAGGTCTAAAATATTATCTTTATATATAGACTCCCCTAATTGCCTATTCTACCTCTAAGTGAGGGAGAACATCAACTATCATTTTGTAAGGATGATGATTGTACCTGGTCATCCTCAAGTTTTCTTTTCTTTACTCTTTGCATTGAACTAGTTGGGGGGTCAAACAAAGTGGACACATAAGGAATTTATATGACCTTATATCTAGGCATTTGACTCCTCAAGTCCATGGCCCAAGTTGGAATGTTGAGAGGTGTTTTAGTGGTTATAATAATTATTTCTTTCTCAACTTTCTCTTCTTCTCTCTTCTATTTCTTACTAGCCTTTGTCAAGACATTAGACAAGGAAGGCCATATTATTTTTAACCAGTCCACTCCTCCAACTTGAGGAAGTGGGTGGACTATAACTATGTGAGGTTTTTCCTTCTTTATCCTACTTGTGCTAGTTACTATGGTTTCTTCTATAGAATTGGAAAAGGGGAGTGGAAAGGAGAGATGTGTAGATTGGAATGAAGTTATGGGGTGGCCATAGTAGTCTACACTTTCCTAGTTGCATTCCTTTTTTGGATTCTCATAGTATCAGTACTAATATGTATAGAGGGAATAGACATGGGAAATGGTGTGGTAGTAAAATAGGGGTCAATGGTGGTTGTGGAAATGGAAGGAATGGATGTAGTGGAGGGAATGGGAACTTCCACAAAAGAGATAGGTATCGAATCAACAATAGAGTTGAAGTCAAAGAAAAAGTAGGAAAGGCTTGACTACCTTAAAGTTAAATCTCAATGGGATCCACCTAAAGAATCATAGCCTTGGAATCCTCTAACTTAGCCTCTTTATCTAAATTATCTGCTATGTCTTTGATGATAACTAGATCTTCTCTCGATTGTTGTGAGATCAAAGGTAGAATAGGCAAGACTTGAGATGTATGCATTATGGGGTTACCTGTGAGAGTCCTAAGATTCCAAGTATATACTAATTGGGCTCTTCCTTTAATGGGAGAGCCCTAGGAGGTGGATGTTTCTACTTGTGTAGTAGTTTCCTCAACAAATTAAAAAATATATACATAAGGGGTAGTCATAAGAACTTGCCCAGTACTGACAGCAGGAATCTCTTGTATCTTGTCATCCTCACATTAGAGTCCAAATTAATAAGATTTACTATCTCTCCTCATCTTTATGTATTAGGCTTAAGAAGCCCAGGTTATTTCTTGACTAATTTCAATTTCAACTTTAATAAAAATCCTTGAGAAGAGGAAGCTTCTTTTTCTCTAGATTACCCTCTCCAAAAATCTGAATGTTGTCATTCCTTGAAGAGATCTCTTCAGTTTTCCAAATCCCTAGTGGAGATACTAGGTTTGATTTGGATCATTCTCAAATGATCCTCCTGTAGCCCAATAATTTGTGCTTATTCTATCACTTCTTCATTTGACTTGGCATTCATAAAAATAGGGTTAATGGCAATAAGGAATGTTTAAACCATGAATATGTTGTTGGATTCACCCACAGGGGTCCCAATATATGCTTATCATTATGGGAAAGCCATATTTATTCTACTTTCATCAAACATCTCCAAGATGTTTCCTCATAGTGTATGTCATTCTACCAATTGAAATTAGGCTCCCAAAGAATAAGCCTTATTTTTGTCTAACTAAATCCTCCTTAATGTTGTTCCACAATTGAAAAGCAATCTCTTACTCAAGCAACTTATTGGGTACATACCTTATAAGACATAGAGGCTCAACCTTATTTCCCCAGACTATGATGACTATAAATTATAGATACAAGAAAAAATATCATTTTCCACTTAAATTCTTTAGAATATTTTCTCCAAGATGAGGCATAGGTGAGCCATGAATGGCTTGTCATACTTATGGATAAACATCTTCACATATGCTAGCCATATGATTGTGATAAGTGTATATATGTATGAACTATAAGTGGTCATAAATTCTATTTTTTATGTAATCTATGGTTGGATCCCAGAGACTTCCCAATTCATTATAATAGGTTCCCATGATTATATCAACCAAATATGACATCATATAGAAATCTCCCATTGGGGTGGGACATTTATCCTTATGAAAAATTTGTTCTCTCAATCTCAAACTAATTACTTCCCCTAGGGCATAAGTATCATCATGTGACATCATTATGTATAGTAGTGGCACCTAATCTAAATTTACATAATGGATGCTAGGCATACCATATAATCTATTAATTAGAGCCATGCCTATCCAGATTCCCATTCTAAATTTGTCGATTAGAATCATTCCCTTTATCTTCAATCCTTACTAGGTGATAGACTGATCTAAGAGTATCCATAAGGAGAGAACCTTTGGGATTAAGGTTTCTACCTTGAATTTCACCCAAATTTGTTTTCATAATAGGCATTTGATATGATGAGAGATATATACCTTTTAAAATCACTTCCATAGATGCACACAACTACTATGTCTCCATGAGAATACAACAAGTAAGAATCCTATGATATTTTGATAGAAAAGAACAAATCCCTGAGGAGATTAATGCATAACATGACCTCTAGTTTGGCCATGATAAAATTCAGTCTTTTATGTTTTTAGGATAGAAGTTCTTGAATGAATATCCTTTATGCTAGTGTTATTTCATTGTCTACTGAAAACATGTCGACTGAATCAATAGCATCCCAGAGTTGTGAGTAGTTATGATAATTATCTTGAAATACCTCCATGTCAAAGATAGTATCCTTAAACTATATAGAATCCTTGATTAAGAATTTAGATGGATGATTTATTCTCTAAAATGTTTTAGATGTGGAATTTGTAGCTGGATGTTCTAGACCACTATAATTCCCTTCGATATGCTATGTACTATGTAATCAATTTGGCTCTTAGCTTTATCATTGTTATACCTTTAGAATTATTTAGGATATGAAATAGGGCTCTTGGTCACTATTAGAAATGGAGACACTTCAATTTAAAGTTAACTTGGATGCAAATGATGACTTTAATGGCTATGTTTCATTTATATAGGATCCTACATTGAATACCAGTTCATGCGATATAAATGTGCAATGTTCACTTTTCAAATTTGTTAGCTTGGGTTGGTGGGGGTGTTTAGTGTTTATCAAATAGGAAATATTTTATATTTACTTGGATAATTATGGCATAATTTTAATAGTATTGTTTTTAATAAGCACTTAGAATTATAATGTTGAAAAGGTGTTATTAGGTCAATGTGCATAGACTGATTCTTTCAAGGAATTAGTTTTGGAGAAAGTGTCTATAGTAATTATTCTAAAGGAGTCTTTTCACTGGGTGGAAGTCCTAAAATAATTATTATGAAGGGTTAGTTCATGGCTAAATGGTATTTTCAAACTCCTGAAGGTTACTTTCAATCTGAAGGGTCCACTTCATAGGGCATTTTTTCCATGATAAAAGTCCCAAAAGGTCTACTTTGCAATTGCTAAAGGGCACTTCTAAAATTATCAAAGGATAGTTTTGGAGGGATGAAGGTCACCTTTGATCTCTGAAGGGCACTTTCATATGGATAAGGGTCATATAAAAGGTCTTGAAGGGTAATTTCATAAAACCCAAAGGTTATGCACCTTTAACTTGAAGGCTTAGATTCTCTCAGACATAATGTCTGAAGGAATTTGGCTAAGGAAAAAAGGTCTAGGACAAAAGCCCTAAAGGTCAAATGGTCACTTAAAATGGTCCTGAAGGAATTACTTTAGGTGGATTGTTTAGGATGAAATTTCCACAACAATTCTCCCAAAGGGTCATTTTCATCAAATAAAATGTTTGAAGGAATTAGAAAGGGTACAAAACAAAAGTTTCAAAGGAAAAGGGTGAAGGGAAATTGAAAAAGTGTTGAAGGAATTTTGTTGGGAAAAAAGGCCATAACAATTCTTTTGAAGGAGACTTTCACAAAGTTTGAAGGGTAGGTTGGCAAGATAAAAAGGGGAATTTCAAAAAGCTCTGAATGGCAATTCTAAAGTGATGAAGGGTAAGTTGGTAAAAGGTCAAGAGATATATCATGAAGGATAAGTCCCATAGGGTAAAGGGTTCAGAAAAAAAATTGAAGGGTAGGTAGCATAAAACCTAAAGGTTATGTGCCCTAAAATAAGTGGTCAAGAAGGGGTAAATGGTTCACTCAAAAAGGTTAAAAGGTTAGTTAAAATGGTTGTAAAGAGTAGGTTGAAATAAATCAAAGGGTATAATTTGGGGCATATGTTAACCTAAAGGATCTACTATGTAAAGACCGAAGGGCACCTCCAAAATTCCTAAAGGGTACTCTTATATAGCTAAGGGTTATTCTAAAAGTTTTGTAGGGTATATTGGATAGGGTCAACGGGATAATACATTGGTAAAGTTTTTTCAAGGGAAGTGTATATAGTCCAAATTATGTCAAGAGAATTATTTTGGACAAAGCATCTAAAATAATTTCTTTGATAAAATAAGGCTTCCCAAAAGATTAATCCTAAAAGAGAATAGGACCAAAAATTTCCTAAAACATAACATCTGAAAGATAAGTTTTCATGAAGGCCAAAAGATTTAACCCAAAGAATTTATCTGTAATACACAAGTTAGTCTCATAAACACTATGCCAATATCATCTGCTAGAAAATTGAAATGTGTTAGATTTATTGAATTTTGCATAGACATACGAAAAGGATTCCCCATTAAGATCATAATTTTAAAAAAAATTGGGTCCCCATTTCTTTATGGAAAAAGGGGGGTGTTTGGTACAATAATTTCATTATATTATTTTTCATAGATCAATGTGGTTCATTGATCTCTAAAAGGTGATCAAGATTTAATCTATGTTAGGACCTAAAGTTATTCCATTTGGAAATCATGTGGGGCCTCTGAGCTCTATATCATGTTAATCTGGTTAGTTCATTTTCACCATGTTGTGGTATCACTTTTTCTCATAGTTTCATTAAAAAAAATTGACTTGCCTCACACTGTTAGATCTTGATTGGATGGGTAAATGCACACCATTGATTTTTAAAAAGTGCTCTAGCTTTAACATGACTATGTTGAAGTCATGCTCCATTAATCAGATGTGTATATTATAACACAGGCCATCGATCATCATGAACTTGCTTAGGCTTTAAGTTGGGGACCGTGCCTTGACTTTTCAGCATTACCCTCTTTTTGACCTATATTGATATATGAGAAAATACGAGCCATAGGTTGTAATCCATGGGGTTGAATGTGATTGGTTCCTACAACCATAAAAATTAATTATATAATATCAATAAATACATGAAGATTTGAACCAATGTTTTATTCATATTAATAAATACAAATACTTTAGTCAAACATTTTTAAGATAATTTTGTAACATGTAAAAAATACCCTACAAAAAGACATAGCGTAAAGTCTTAAGCTATGTTTTTTATCATATTAATAAATATGATGAACCTTAGGATAATACTTTAGGTTAATACTTATAACAAAGGGACCATATGATTACTTGGACCAAGCTAGGATAAAAGGGAACAAAGGGATCATGGGACATAAAAGAGACCAAGCATAGGATTTTTAGCCTAAGGTCTGGTTGTGTTGAAAACCATGACCAAGACTTAGGGTAAAAATAAAACTAAGTCCATGGTATGATTAATTTTTTCTTACCTAAAATTAAATAAAAATCTCTATCCAAATTTAAATTTGAATTAAAAGGTCCAGGTAAAACATTATGCTAAGGTTTAATCAATTCAAACATGAATTTAATTAATCAATTATAAACCAAGGTTAGTAAAAGATCAATTTAACACTAAACACAAAACCCTAAGCATTTTCATTCCCAAATGGGCTCCATTAAACCTAAAATATAGAACATAGATATTCAATGTCATCACCTTAGATAAGATTAAAGTAGAACTATTAATAAAAGAGGTCAGATAGACCATGTGTAGATGATCTTTAAATATATATAATGTGTAAATATTCTAGTGACACTCTGATCAAGTAGATTTTCAATTTTAAGTTACAAATTTACACAATTTGACATAAGGGTCCCCATTTTTTAGAAATGGGAGTTTGTTAACCTCAATAAATAGTGACTTCTAGGGGAATCATAACAATATGTTAGGATTCAAACTCTGGCAGAGACTAATAATTAAGCTACTTATTCCATTTGATCAGGTACCATTATTAAAATTAGTTCATGGTTAGAACAAATCTTGTATATGTAGAATTAAGATCAAACATCAATAAAATAACTATGTTATGTGCATGCTTTGATTCCACTTATTAATTTCAAAAGGATTCAGATAACAACTTCTAGGTTAATGACTTTAATAATTAACATTGACTTTTATCATGTTTGAATATTCATTAAAAACCATACTTTAGCTTAGGGAAGGCTTGGGCATTGATCTTCTACTAGCCAAGCATCCATAACCCTGATATAGATGCCTTTGGCTCCAATCAAGGCCTTGCTCCACTACTAGCCAAGCATCCATAACCCTAATGGAGATTATCAGAATCACCTCTGCTTAGAAATATTTTGAGTTTAGTAATAAGGATCTTATTTTTGTATTTTTCAAGTCATTTTGAATTTATAGAAAATATTGGGAACTAGGTTAGCTAGGTTTATGGATTTGGTCAAGTATTTTATTTTCAGGCAATCATCCTTGGCTATAAACTTTGTCCTAAGCAATTAATGTTTTTTAAGTGTAAGCATGAGTGTGTCCTAATAGTTTAATCTTTCATCCTACATGTGAAATCCTTATTAAAACCAAGCTTAGATTAGAACAAATTTTAAAATCTCAAGGAATAATTAACTTACCCATCAGTCTTTTTTAGCTTCTCTAAACTACAACATCAAGCTTATATTTTAACAATCCATGATCAACCAATGCTAAGAAGTCATACCTACATTTTTAAACTGTGAATATCTTGAGTGGTTATATGAAAATCAAGCTAAGGGATGTCTAAAAGGATTTATTTATAAGGAAGAAACAAAGCAAAAAATAAAACAAACAAATATAAATAGGCACTATATACAAAGAAGAGATAGGAAGGAAAAAACAATAAATAAAGGATAAGAAAGAAACTAAACTAAGCCCTACATTAACTACACAAACTACTTACCTTTAAGATCAAATGAAAAACTATTTACTCTACTACAGAACATTGAAACATGATTTCTTCCATTTAATGGTCTCTTCTTGTGGATAGAATCACTTGTAAGCTTGTGTCTTTTAGGTGATGTAACTTGGTCTCCTATCAGCATTCTTAGATGTATGAATATAAGACCCAATCATCTTCTTCCTAAATCTTTACATCTTACATTAGGAGTGATAATTCTCCTTTAGTCATAGATAGATAGTGGTGTATGTGATCTTCATTCAATCATTACAGCTCAACTAGAATTCTTTGGTGGGTGTCTTCATTAAATTTAGCTTGAGGTGGGGATAAAATACCAATATTTTTACCAAAAATTTCCAAGTCATCCTGAAAGGCTACTTCATCTTGATCAACTGAAAGAGCATGAAATTTATCTATAACCTTACCATTAGAATCAAGTTGATCACATACTTTTACCCTTTTAGAGGTTTCATATGAAAATTTATGATCCATTTCACTTACTTCATCCTCATCTTCCATGCAGAATGACATCTCAACTACCTAATTGAGTCCCAACTCATCTTGCTTTGGGGTCTCCATAATTATATTTCTATATTGAAATACCTCAATTTATTTAAAAAAATCCTAGCATAAATGTTTCCATTAGTCTTCTTCTTTAGGGGCAAACTCTATTTCAACAATGAACTCATATTAATTATCCTCACAACCATCTTTTAAAGATAAGTTAGCTTGTATCTAATCTTGTTCATGGGGATACTCATATTGAACATCCATTTCATCTTCTAGATCATCTTTTGATTCACTTTCTTCTTCAAAATAAGTTCCTACAAATCTATATGTACTTACAACAAAGCCTTGATTAAGCATAGGTTTAGATGTACCCCTTTCACTTTGACATGATTTTAAGAATTATAATGATCATCTATACCTATACCACAAATATTAATTTCATGTATTTCCTTAGATGACTCATCATGGCTATTATCATGAAATCTATTAAACCTTTGAGAAACATAGCCTCTATTAGAACCTTCCCCAAAATTGCCCATTTGCTTTTGCAACTAAATAAAATTAGTGCTCATATTTTGAACCATCTTGAGTATGGATTCATTCTCATTCTCTAGTGCTTCTGAGTTATGAACTTGATTATCATTAATAATGGGCATCAAAGCTCTCTATCCTTGTGGATGAAATCCATTTGTATCATTGATGAAGAAACCCAAATCTTGGCAGGATAGGCATGGCTTAAGAGTAATTGATTTAATGCTAGTGTCTGATTTAAGGTAGACACACTCTGATTGGCATTAAGAATGACATTCAGTGCTGGTAAATTAAGGTTGACATTTGGGATGGTATATGTAAGCTGATCTTGGGATTGCATTTGATCACTGATTATTACATCTTTAGCATAAGCCAATGCCAAGGTCTTTGTGACTCTAATAGACCTTTTATGAAACACAAAAGTTATGGGATCTAAAGCATCATTATAAATCTCTAAGGATAAATCCTCTTTAGGTCTATAATGGGCTACATTTATACTAATATTCTCATGGAACCTAACATTAAAGGCTCTAATGGACTCATTTGAGTCTCGTTTGATAGTGGTGAATTATTGATATATAATGCATGGACTAATGATTTTACCAAATTGATCAATAAAGATCTTGTTAAAATCATCCCATCTAGAAATATAATCCTATAAAAGGTTAAGGAACCATTTATATGTAGAACATTTGAAAGTAAATGGGAATAATCTACATGTTACATCTTCATGAATAACATTCAATAGTCTTAAATCAGCTTTTAAAGATCTAACATCTTTTTCAGTAGTGATAATGTCATTAGGATTAAAAGAAGGTAAATACCTTTCAAGGTTTCTTGGTAAGTCATGTATCTGACCAGGCACATTGATATAATATCCATGTAACCATGCCATAATTTGATGAGGATCTTACTTGTCATGGTTTCATCTCTAAATCCTATTTGAAATATGATGTGTAAGCCTTATCTTTACAAATAATAATGATCAGACTTGTACATTAAGAAAATTTTGCACAAATATATATAAAAAAAAACAAAGGACATCAATATTTAACTAAATTATATCAAATATATGTCTAAATACATCAATATGAATGATCTTTACATGTTTAATCTCAATTGAACTCAAATTCACAAATAACTAATTAATTTTAAACAAAACTACTATTACTAACCTCAAATGCCTTGGATTAAAGCCATCTTTACCATAAATACTTATGGATATTCAAATAATTCTAATCTTTATCTAAAGGAAGCACAAAGATTTGTTTGAGACCATAAGATCAATGATCTTTACATAATTATGCTTAAAGGAACATGAATATGTAAAGAATGCACTAATCTTTGGACATGATTCACCAAAATGAGCAAAGACTCTATAAATTCATAAAGATCTAACTAAGCCCCTCCCTCTAGTGCCAACAAAGCTCCTCCTATTGATGCCTAATTTTGTATCATAGGTGCCTAGAGTATTTAAGAAACACTTATCATTTTAGAATTCAAATAATTTAGTGCATGAGTTGTGGGTTGTGATAATCCTATTATTTGTTGGTGGAATAGAGGCAAAACAAGTGATTGTTTCATAATATCTATATTAGTTAGTGGTTGGGAGACACCATGGACAAATAGTATATCTATGAAAAATATGGAGTATCTATGGTAATAATAGTGAATTATGATCAAGAACTAATCTAAGATGGATATTTATAATGGAAATTAAACTAAGGTGATTTGGTTAAAAAATAAGCAAAAGGAAGGGTATGGAAAAAATAAATATTGTTTATCTTCATTTTAAATATTATGAGAAAGTTTAGGCTTCATCTAGACATTCATTTGGTTAATATGTAACATGAAATAACTTAAGCCCAAATCCTATCTCACATCAGGAAAGCTCCTAGGGAAGGTGGAAATAATGCAAATTAGAACCTAGTTCACTTTAAAGATTTACCCCTACAAGCAAATAACATTAGCCCAAATGTAAGAAGAGTAAGAAAATGAAATTAACCTAAGTAATTTTAGTCAACCTAGCATTGGCATAAGTTAACAACTCTATAATTAGATACACACACCAAGAATTCATAATAACCATTCAAATCTGGAAATCAAAACAAGTGAGAGATAAGCCATGATAACAATGAACACAATCAAATACTGTACAATCTTTATAGAATTCCTTACATTAATTTCTCATAGTTTACAATGTAATTTTTCTCTAAGAACTCCCCCATTTTTATAATTGATAATATTCTTTTTATAAGATATAAGGCAACATGTCGGTCAGTCTCATCTAATTACAATTATACAAGTGTATAGGATAGGTGTCTTTTCTATTGCATTTTAAAACAAATGATTTTTCCAATAGACTGACTTATAGATAATGTGATCTTAAAAATTACACATTTCTATAAAAAAATAATATCTTATTTCAAAATATTATAAAATGTTGGTTACAAAAAGAACATTCTTATTTCATCTAACTTTGGGACCTACTAGCTGATTATGGGTCAAATCATCTTCATACAGGTGATCATTCATCTCTTTTAACTTGATAATGAAAAATATAGGGTCAAGCTAGGGCTTACCTATAGATTTCATAGTGCTCAAATGGTGGCAGCATGTGGACTTACATGATCATTATGTCTTAGATCATATATTTACATCTTGCTTTTCATGGGTCTACTAGATCTTTAGTTTCTATTACTTTTTTTACTTATGTAGCATCATCTTGGCAATTGCATGGCATCCTTATGGCACTTTCATGCTAAAATTCTTATCAACATTCAAATAATGATTGTTACCTTTTTAAATCTTCTTTTCATCTTGTATCATCTAATTGATTTGCATGAATCAAGGCAATTCATTAATCTCAATCCTAGGAGTTGAATGATATTTGTTGCCTCTACTATATTTTATGCAATTATGACATGTGTCATTATTGTGTTTTCTCTAAATTGCATTGAAAATTCCTCTTTGATAACACAACATTTGATTTTGTCCATCCACTTAAGTGCATGACATTGATCCTAAAATATGCCTAGGATTTAATATGCATTAAGCTCTGAGGTTGTGCCACTTGGTAGTCACATAGGCCTTCTAAGTCTAATTTGAAAATTCCAACTTGATCTTACTCTGTTTGTTCAATTTTATCCAGCCAAATGTGAATCATAGATCCTACAAAGATTTATAATGTTTAAGTAAGTTTTGAGGACATTTAGCATAAAGTTTTCATACTATGGTTTTATTTCATGTTAAATAAACATGACTTAAGACCTTAGGCTAAGAATATTTAAGCTAATATTTTAGCATAATAATAGGGACCCCATGAAATAAAATATACATAGCATAAATTTTTTATCCTAAGCTAGAAACATAATAAAAATGGGACCCTATGAATAGAAGACATGACATAAGATTTAGTCTAATTTTATTGCATAAATGCACTTTCAAACTTTAGGCTAAGTCTAGGATATTAAAGGGGACCCCACATGGAAATTAAGCTAAGTATATATCATGGATAATTGTTCTCATTCAAGTTAGAATTTAGTTCAAAAGGGGACCTGGGTTAAAGCCTTAGATTATGGCTTTAGCATGGCTAAAAATAGATCTAGTTAATCTTTGATAGGCCATTGGCTCAAAAAGATTGATTTTGACATTGAAGCACAAATCCCTTAGCATGTTCACCCCCCAAATGAGATTCCATTGAACTTGTAAAACATAAGTAATCAATTTTTAGAAACCTAATATGAGATAAAATCATGATTATTTAAAACATAAAGGACCTAGAAAAAGACTTTTTATTAAGGCTTTAGTAGTATTAATAAATACAACTAGGACCTAAGTTAAATTTTTAAACTAAGTCTATAATAAAATGCTTCATACTTAAAGTTGAATCATTTTTTAAGAAAACCTAAGCTAAACATTCTAAGACTAAGGTTTTACATGTTTTAGATATGAATTCAATTTATCAATCAAAGCTTGGGGATTATTCAAAATAAAGAATCAAAATCATGAAGATCAGATTTTGTCCATTCTAGATGGATTCCATGAATCCTATCAATATACACATATTTTTAGGCTAGGCTGTCATTAATGTAAATCCCATTAAATTACCCACTAATGGATTCTAGGTCAAGTCATCTTCAAGCAGAAACTCATATGATGCAAACAAGAACAAATTAGGACTTTCATACATTTTTCAAGGCCTTTTTGATGTTCAAGTAGGTTCGTAGGAAGCTTTAATGGTGTTTATATATTCAACTTACAAGCTTAGACTATATTCAATCATGTTTATTTATGTTTCCATTACTAATGAGATCTATATCCTCTACAAAGTTAGCTTTGCCTCACATCGTTAGATCATTTTAAATAGATCAACATGGTGCATTGATCTCTAAAAGGTGATTAAGCTGTAATCTATACTAGGCCCTAAGGTTGTTCCATTTGGTGGTCCCATGGGGATTTTAAGCTCTATATCCTATCAATATAGTGAGTTCACAAACTTTCACCTTGTGGTGGTATCGCATTTACTCATATCTTCATTGAATTTTTTTAACTTGCCTCATACCTTTATATATTGATTGGGTGAGTAAATGCATGTCATTAATTTATAGAAAGTGCTCAATCTTTAACATGACTCTATTGAAGTCTTGGCTTGTTATGCTCTATCAATCATATGTGTATGTTGTAATGTGTATTTCCATGATCTTATTCAATCCTAAAGCTAGGGACCATGCCTTGATTTTTCAACATTACCTCGCTCCATTGGATATTGATCTGCAAGAAAATATGAACCTTAGGTAATAATCCATGGGGTCAAATGTGGTTGGTTCTTGCAACCATAAAAATTAATTACATAAGCTCAAGAAATACATAAATCTTTGGACCAATGTTTTATTTGTATTAATAAATATGAATACTTTAGTCAAAGGTTTTAATCTAAGTTTTCAACATATAAATAGGACCCTATGAAAAGAAATAGCATAAAGTCATAGGCTAAGGTTTTCATCATATTAATAAATATGATGAACCTTAGGATAAGACTTTAGGCTAAACCTTATAATAAAGGTACTATGTGATTACTTGGACCAAGCTAGGATAAAATGGAATAAAGGGATCATGGGACATAAAAGAGACCAAGCATAGGAATTTTAGCCTAAGGTTTGGTTGTATTGAAAAACACAACAAAGCCTTAAGGTAAAAATTAAACTAAGTCCATGGTATGATTAATTTTTCCCCACTTAAAATTAAATAAAAAGGTCCCACCAAATTTTAATTTTAATTAAAAGGTCTAGGTAAAACATTAGGCTAAGGTTTCACAATTCAAACATGAATTTAATTAATCAATTATAAACCAAGGTTAGTAAAAGATTAATTTAACATTCAAGCACAAAACCATAAGCATGTTCATTCTAAAATGGGATCTATTAAACCTACAACCTGGAACATAGATATTCAATGTTATCACCTTAGATAAGATTAAAGTAGAACTATGAACCAAAAAGGTTAGCCAGACCATGGTGTGCATGATCTTCAAATATAAATAATGTGTAAACATGCTAGTGACACTCTAATCAAGTGGATTTTTAATTTTAAAGTATAATTTTTCATAATTGACACAAGGGTCCCCATTTTTTAGAAATGGGGGTATGTTGACCTCAACATGGCTTAGGGCTAGATGTCCAACCAAAGCATGAAATTTGTCTAGCATAATGTCATTGGGTACATGAGACTAGCTCAATAGTTTGGTAAGGATATTTTAATGGATGATAGGCATATAAAATAAATATATAATAGAAATTTATGTGGATATCTTATGTATCTATACTATAATATCATACATTTTTTATTTTGCATTGGTAACTAGCTTACTCCTAACTAGTATGGGGGAATGAATGGGTTCTTTGGTAAAAGAAGGTTATGGGCATGAAATGGTAACTTTAGTTTTTTGAGTTATGATTGATAAATTTGGACTAGGTAAATGACCATTATAACTAGAAGAAGGAGAAGGGCCTAGGATGGTAATTCTTGATTTCTAGTGCACTTGGTTGTCATCATATGCCAATGGAGGACACCAGTATTGGGAGGCTGATAGGCATTGTCAAAGATTGGTAATTGGAGATTGGCTATTGGCCTAGGGTTGATGGTAATTATGGATACATGATCACCCATAGTGCTACCTAAAACTATGTTATAGTCATGTATGACTATGTGATAGGTTTTTTGGCTATTAGGGTAACTTTGGACTTGGTTTCATTCATTTTTTGGTTGGAATTGTTGTTGTTAATGTTTTTATTATTATTATTATTATGATGGTGTAAATTATTATTTTTGTTTTGATTGGTATTATTATGTTGTGGAAAAAGGTCTTGGTAGATACCCTAGTTTTGATTGGAAGCAAAAGCCCTATTATCTAACTAGATATCTCCATTTTCTAACATATTCTCAATGAGGTACTTAAATTTCACACACTAATGTATTGAATGAACATGAACACAATGGTATTTATAGAAATCATGATCTTTATAATAACTATGGTAAGGTACACCTTCAAGAAAGCAATTTGGAATCAACCAAATAATTATATTGGCTATGACTAATTTATGAAACACTACTTCAATGGGCTCACCAAGGTCACTAAAGACTCTAGCATTGGGTCTTATTATTATAAGAAGGGTTTTAAAAGGTGGTGGATAAGGTGCCTACATGTAAATAAGTGGTTGTATTTGTAGATCTGGCCATAGTTATAGAATAGACTACAATCAATAAATAGGTTGCATTTGTATAATAAGATACATTTATATAATATGTTGAGCAAATGGTGTTTGTATTATTTGGACATGACTTGATTTAGTAAATCCATTACCAAAAACATTATTTTTATGGTTATACATTTAGGTTTTTCAAAGATATTAGCATGTGCTTTTGCATAAGCATGTGTTTGGATTGGATTTGGGTTCTAAATTGAGCCTAGATTTTGGTTTTGGCTCTATTTAGTGTTTAAGGTATACAACTTGATCACCCATTTATTGATAAGTTATTTTTAAATTTTTAGTACTTTATCAATTATCTATTCAAATGTATGGGCACATTACAACTTTAAATGATAGGATATATCAATTTATAAGTTATGCATGAATATTTTAGTCAACTATTTATTCATAAGTTATGCATGAAGTAGCTAGCAAGTGCCCTCCATCATTATAGATAACTTGAAAAACTCTCCCCAAGTTTTTGTTGTAATTGGCCTAAATCCACCATAGTAATCTCATGCTCAAAATTATATTAGAAATGTTGTACAAATTTTTTTAGCAAGTCATCAAAATCAGGTACTAAATTCTTGGTTAGTTTACAAATCCACTCTAGAGATTGTCTAACTAAACTTCATGGTAAAATGAGAAGCAAATAAACATCACTAAAAAACACTGATTGAAAAGAAACATAAAAATCTTTCAAATGTTCCCTTGGGTCTCCTTTGCCTTTATAATTTTTGAACTTGGGTGGCTCAATTCTTAGAGGAAATGGTATCTATAAGTAATCCATGTTAAATGGATATGAACCTATTTCATCAAGTTTAAATTTATTTCCATGCTTCATCATTTGAAGGGATGCAATTGCATCCTTTACCTATTATAGTTATTAGGATAGAAAAGTGGAAGATAGAGATGGATATGATTAGGCTTAGGTGGTTCCAAATAGATTGTTCTAGCTAGGGTATAGTGAATGTATGGCAAACTATTGTGAATTCACCTAGTTGGTTTCCCTACTAAGAAGACACAACCTTTGGTTTAGAATGTATTTTTGGGGTGGTAATTTTTTTTGGCAAGTATTAGGATTGACATTGTGGATTTGATTTAAAGGAATTATGGCTTGTGTGGTGGTACTTGGTATTATGGGATGAATTGCAGTTATTGGGTTGGAAACAAAACTTGATGTTCACTAGTCAAACATTGTATTATGGAGGGTATTTATTGTTGGACAAATGCTTGTTGCTAAAATTTTTGCATGGTTGGTACTTGTTTGGGGTACGATATTTTTTGGGTGTAATACATTGACTATAATTAGGTATTTATTTTGTATTTGGTACTTGGTGTTGGTTGAATACTTATTGCCTAATAGGATATCTATTTTTGTCCAAATACAAGATTTTATTGATCAACAACATTAAATTATTATTTAGGCCTTGTTTGGTATGGAAAATTTACCACTTGTTATGGTGGCACATTGGTCTATGTTGGATATTATAGAATGTTGGTCACCACCTATTGGGGTGGAGTAGTATTCACCACCTATTAAAGTGGAGGATTGGTCTATATTTGAATTTTTACCCCTAATATGTGTTTGAGGAAGTGACTATTGAGGTGGAGTAGTCATGTGTTGCAATTGAAAACTTGATGTTCCCACCTCTATTGAAAATTACTCATAGTGTTCATTGTAACCTATTATGAATTGGTCCTTTGAATATTTAGCTAAGCTTGGATTGGGTTGGGGTTTACTTGCATATCATCCTTTGTGTTTTGATAAAGGTCTTCACTCTATGCTATGGTTTATTATTGAGCTATAATAATATGAAACATGTTTACAACACTCATTATTTAAACAAATAGATCTATGGCCAAGTTGGCATGAATTGATGATTTACTTTATATCCCCATGGAAGGAGCTAACTCTAGAAGTGGCATATTATAAATTATCATGGCATTCAGATTTATGTCCAAGTTGAGATATGTTTAGTATGCCTACTACATTTGTGTTATATGGTCGACAATTTGACCCTTTTCCTTTCACAAAAGCAACTAACTCTAGGTTATAAAATGGTAATAAAGCTTTACTTTGGCTAGTTCAAATGTTTTGACTTTAGGTATCTTACTAGGTGCATATACCAATATAGGTAAATTCTCATGAGGAAAGTTTGAAGGAAACTTAGTGCCTACCTCCACCACTCTAACAAGGATCTCATCCCTATTCTTTAAGAGTTGAAAATCAAAAAAGAATTAAAATCATAACTCATGCTAGTTTATGGATTTGTGTAATATGACATTTGTTGTTGTTGAACATATTCTATGGAACTTAGCATATTTTCTAGGTATTAGGTGATCTGGTCATGTTCTTGCCCTAGATATGAAGGTGTATTGGAAAGATAGTGTGTTAAAGGATATTGAATTTATTCATCATAGTTAGTATCATATGAGGGATATGAATGTGTCACATAGGCTACTTCCTCTTTATAAGGATCATAAATAAATGGATCACTTGTGAAAACACTGTCATAGTCTAGACTATACATGGTCTCACTATGTGTATAGTGAGGCATGCTTGAATCAAGCATCCCAAAAAAGGTTGGTCTAATGTTGCAAATGTCTTGAAACTTGGCCTAGGATGGAAACTCAATCAATTATTTCAAAAAATTTAAAACATGGTCTAGAAGGATTTCTTATTGAAAACTAACAATCATAACTTGGTTTAAAATATCACTAACACTCTAAGGCCTTTTGAACAAATGGTCAACAAGAGGTAAACTTGGATTTTGGTATTGGAAAATTTTATAAACAAACTTGAATCTTGGAATGTGAAATGTGATATTTAAACTAAATAAATAACCTAAGGTTTAGAACTAGGCACATGAAATTGGTCTTACAAACAAAGTCTTGAAAACAAAACTGATATAGGCAAAGTGAAATCAGTTTTGAAAATAAACTTTAACTAGGTCTTTGGAAACAAATTTGATCTAGGCATGTGAATTTTGAAACATGTTTAAGTCCAAATATCTTGATTTGAAACAAATGAAACACTTGGTTCAAAATATAAATATATAATCAAGGAAAGATGTGGTAAAGGAAACTTGGTCTCTAGGAAAATCTCTTTAAAAATCAATCCAATTTTCAAAATCTAAACACAAAAAGGTGAACAACTCAAGTCCAAAATGTAAACAAGACTCAAGTGTAAACCAATCATTTTTAGATTTGAACTTTGAAAGATATATTTTGAATGATATTTTTAAAGACTTGTATAAATAAAGGTCTAGACTAAAACTGGCAGTGTAACAATGTCTCTTCTAAAAATAAAGGCACAATTGGTCTTGGTCTTAATTTGAGCTAAGGGAAATGGATTTAATGATTTATACAACATATCACTTCTTGGTGAAAAATGGTGTATGTAACATGGTCCATTTGTTTTTTTTATTTCTACAAAGTAACTCTTATACTCAAGTAATAATAAGTAAAATAAAAGGTTGCACCTAAGTGCACACTCCTATTCTAAAATTGACACAGGGTATGCATCATGTCCACCAAAATTTCCACCAACATACAAGTCTCAAAATGAATTAATTGTTAATATAATAAAGAAAAGAGTACATGTATTTAGAGTTTTTAAGCCCCACTTTGTCTCTCAAAAAGTGGTACATGGAAAGAGCTTAGAGTTCTAAAGTAACTAAACATTTGGCAAGATGTTTTGTGGTAAGTGGGGTAGATTATGCTAATTTTTTTGATTTGGATTTCTAAATGGTCCATAAGTTCCTAGAAACACTTGGGCACAAATTCAGGTCAATTAAATCCAAACCACTTAGCTTGTTATGCAAAGGTCTTATCCTTTGTATAACAAATTCATCTATGTACTTCGTAGTGAATTATAAAGTCTAGGTTTTGCATGCCCCAAATACCAATTGGGATTATCAGGCTAACTGTTCAACCACTATCCAATCCAATAGTTTGCCTAATTTATATACCCCACTAGAGAGTGGGGTTGGAAAATTTTTGGGAGAAGAAACCCCAGGTCAAAGTCCTAAATAACTCATAAGGAGGCGATGAACTCCTACTCACAAAATAATGCAAATAATATAAATGTGAAGAACTTGATCATTTTTGAGTCACTCAAGTACCTAGGAATGAGAGGAGAACATACATGACATTTCTTTCAGTTACTTGAGTTCTTGAATGGGGATAAGGGGAGAGCATACACACACAAATTATACTAAAAAACTACTGTAGGAATGAAACTAGTTTAAGTGCCTTTGAAAACAAAGACCAAGAAAGTAAATGCTCTTAGGAGCACTAAATCTAGAGTGTTTGTTATTTTAAAGCACTAATTCAAAGCATTATTGAAATTTGGGCCTTTGTGAAAACTTGAAAATGATGAAAAATGAAAGTTGTTTGTTCAAGTTTTAAACACCAAAATAAAATGTAAAAAAGACCTTACTAAGATATGAAAACTTCTTTTAACTCACTTGACTCCCTATAACAATTTTAGTGGATTAATTTCATTGACTTAGTTTGTAAGAAAAAGTTAAAAAATTTGAACTTTTGAAGTCTTGGATTTTTGTCATAGAGTGAAGTTGCCATTTACTCAATAGGTAAAAGTTAGATATTTCTTCAAAATCAACTAGATATATAGAACTTTGGTGAAATTCCCAATTATTAGGGGTGAAGTCACTGATTATAACCAATGAAGTTATTGTTTTCTTTGAAAATTTATGCAAACATAAAGGATGGTTACCTGACAAAGTCATTGTTTTCAAGAGACAAAGTTGTTTTCAAATAGGTATGGTTGTAGGGTTAATTCATTGATTATTAAGGTAAAATTCACTATTTTAATTTGAAGTCACCGATACACAATGGTGAAGTCACTATTTTACCTAAAAAACATAGAAAAATAGGATACATAAAATGTGTAAAAGTTGTTGATTAGTAGAGGTGAAGTTACTAATACAAGGTCATAAAATAACATGGGATTTTTGAGTGAAAAAATCTAAACAAAGGTCTAAAATGGTGTTTTTTGTATTTTTAAGAGTGCCAAAGTACTCCTATGATAATTTATGGGTTTCATCAGGTCCCACTAGGTGTGACATTATGTATCTAAGGAATCTAAGGAAAAAACAATTATTAGATTCTCTTTGTTAGTAAAATGAATTAAAAAAATCATACAAAGCTAATTTTCCAAGATTAGGATCTATGGGGGCTAAATAACCAAAAAAAACTACAACTAGAAGACAAAAAAACAATTTTACCTTTCTTGCAATTTTTAAGAGCTTTTTGGCATGAGGTTAGGCTTGAGATTAGAGCAATGGTTCTTTGTTAATGGTGCTCTAGTATCATCTCCATTTTTTCACTTGGTCTATGGCCTTGGTATTTGATCTTGTTAAATCTTTTCTAGTAGTAATTTAGCATTATAACCTTGCACAAAAAAGCTTCTTAGAAGTGAGTGTGAAGCCCTGTATTTATAGGCTTCACACTAACCCCAACCTAGGTATAGTTAGGTATAAGATAACCCTAGGTTAACTTTTGGAGGCCAAATAAAATAAATAAGGTCATCAATTATGCATTTATGGAGGCATGGCTCAACATTTCTGATTTATAGGGCATTTGTGTTGATATTTTGCCAATTTTTATTTTGAGGGTGATGATGTCATCATGACCTCATTATTCTTGATATTTATTTAATTTTAAATTTTTTAAATTGTATTTTCATTAATTAAAAATTAAATATTTAACTAATAATTTAATTTTATTTGTTTTCTTAATTAATTTTGCTTAGTCTTTTTCTCATTTTAGGAATTGGAATAAATGCCCCATTTAATATGTCAAAAGTGTCAATTTGCTTGGTCACAACCTACTTAGAGATGAATTTGTGAGAGGTTACTATTTCATATAAGATAATACTCTAAATATGGGTTCCTCAACATGATTCTAGGCACTAACATTTGATGTGTAGACAAAATTGTGCAGTTTAGGTAATTTTTAGGCTTAATTTACATCATTTGTTAGAAATTGGTCTGAACATGATTTAGATAGTATTGTGGATAAAATGAGGTGTCTACATTTTAGTTATATTATACCTAGTTAATATCATCAATTAATATTGATCGATCTAGTCAAAGCCTACCCACTCCTAGCAAAAAATATTTTTAAAAATAAAACCCATCCTTAGGATCAACCCATCAGCATAGTGTGTCCATGACATGGGAAATTATTCAATTAGACCCATATATAAACAAACCAAGGTATCATTAAAAAGTGACTTGGTACTTATCTCATATACATCAATACACTATTACACACTATGCAAATTAAGCCCATTATTCTCAAATTGGAAAATTATCACTAGGTCTAGTCATGAGCCAATGTAAATAACTCTAAATACAATTCAAAGTAAGAATTATAAACTATAAAATCTAATAACTAGTTGTATACATATAGTGAAGGAACAAAATTTCATAATCACATGAGGTGGGAAAACTATGTGTGGCTTGATTTGCCTCATTGGAGAATTAGATACGCAGGCAACTATCAATAAATAGACATTAGTGATTGGGATTAGATCATCCCATTATAGTTTCCCCTATTTTTCAAGTTTTTATCCCTAAAAAAAACCTAGGGTCTCAAGGACAATGAGACTAATTTATAGATTTGTATGCATCATCAGGGTCTAAGATCGCAAATATAGATCAAGAAGAGGTAAATGCAGGTAACTACATAGTCACTATGCCTTACTTATGTGTAGGTCAATACTGACCAATAAGTTAATATTTACTAGTGGTACTCACCTAGGTTTATGAAAACAACCCAACATAGAGAAAAAATTAGCTCTATAATTGAATGAACCACAAGTATGTTTTATCTTGATTTTCACTTTCATAATTCTAACACAATAAAATAATTAACAAAAAAGGCTAAACATATTCATCTCTTTAGTACTTTATATCTTTAGAATATGATACTTTTAAAATTATAAGAATAAATCTCATTTTTTTACATTTAAATGTATGCTTAAATTTCATATCTTAACATCTAAATTATATTTCAAAATTCTATCTTAATTTGAATAAATTATTCGCATTAATCAAAATTAGGGTAAAGTAATTGTATAGTTTCTCTCAAGTTATCTCCATGTAAAAATAAGGCATGATAGAAATGGAATGAATAATGTCCACACCCCCATCATTAACATAGGTTTGATTCTATATTTTCACTCAATACAAAATTAAAATCATGATTGAAATACAATGAACAATGTTCATACCCCCATCATTAATGGATATTTGATAAGTGTGAAGTGGAATGACAACCATTTTACATTCAACTATAAATTGTGTTGTAATGTATGTGCATGTGTTAGAGATATAATAATTAAGAGGGTGGTAAATTAGTGAGCCCAAATATTTCAATTTTAATGATAGTCCTTTAAACTATTAACCAATCAGCATATATCAACTTGGTCTAGAAGCATTAATAAGAGATCTCATACATTCAATGCATACACAAGATTAAACACATAACACATAGTTCTTGTGGGAAACCATCATGGGGAATAAAACCAACTCTCAAGAATAAAACACAAATGGACTACTATCCTATAAAAAATTAAAAATAATAGATTGATCAACTCCTTTAGACTAGAAAACCTTGATCAAATCCTCCTGACCAAAGGTATTTAGTGAAACACCTATTTCACAAGGAGCAACTGCCCCTAAGGAAGACCAAGTCATTTAGACCTTCCTTTGAACACCTTCACCTTAAAAATGATGTATTCAACACTTGATGATGGATCTCTATTTTCTAACCTATGAACAAACTCTCTCTCTATCTCAAATAGACATGTCATAAACTCTTTCCTTCTTCACTCAAACTGTCCTGATATGTACACTCAAACCTCTTCACATATCCTCAAATAATAATAACGCTATATTAACATTATTAACATGACATAAATTTCATATACATAATCAATAAATTATTCTACTCATTAACTCAACCAATAAACACACTACCTATCCTTTGATTCACAATTCTCACATCTACCTTGCACATATCTCTTTCACTTCTAAGTCTAGAAACCAACACATTTTGTTTCACTATGTATAGATCAATCATGAATTAACAAGATCAAAATATTTATTTTTGGCCACAACACATGAATTCACCTTTAACACATCTCTCATGGGTCACACTTAAGCACAATCCACTTTCAAAATAGGCCTAAGTCACTTTTAGGTCATATGGAAACCCATTCTGCTCTTTAGCACTTCTTTAATCAAAAAAAGAACATAGGAACATTTTCCAATAGCATGGACCAATTGTACATGATCTATAGGTACCCATTAACTTTCAACAACCAACACATTACCCTTGAGATTAAGCACAAATAGATTAAACACTTATCTATACACATAACAATTATGAATGAAAACACAATCAACTTCTAAACCATTATTCATACTACATTAAATTTAACAAACCTTCATAATTCACAAAAATCATCTTCATGGATTCTAAAACACTCCATAATAGCTAATTCATCATGAGATATTGAAACAACATCAAAACAAGCTTGCATATCCTTCTTAGGTCACTTGTAGAACATATGCGATAACACAATCAACTTTGGAGCTCAATATATTTTGCCTATACACACTTCCAAGTCTTTAAATTAGTATTATTATATGTCCTATAGAGTCCTCTTCATATTTAATTTTTACATCATGAACAAGTTCATCCTAGATCAAAATTTATAGCCAAAATATATAGATTAGTTTTTTCCTTTATTGAAATTTAAATATTTAAATGTCAATGGTCACAGTTAATCTTCAAACACTAAGCTCACTTCTCATGTCCTTACTACTTAGATCTATTATGCATCGTTGATCTTGTAAAAACTTTAATTCATAAGATCCAATGCTCAAATTTTTAACCTCAATCAATTTGACCTCATCTTATGCAATCTTGTAATGTTGACTTATCATGCACTTCTGATCTCTATGGATCAACCATGTTTTTAACTAGAAATAATCATCGTTTGATCAATATATATGAACACCCACTCACCATTGATATTTATCCTTTACCTTTTCTTAGTCATTAAACAACATGCACTTCTTACCATCTCATTTCTTCCTGACATATTGAATCAAATTCACTTTATTGATCTCCTTGAGACTTGATCGATCTTTACCTCTTGAAATTTTGACTAAGTATGGGGACCCTTACGATATGTCTGAGAAGCCAACTTTGAGCCTTAGTAACTTTTTCTATGCTTTGATGCATGATCTCAAATTTGGACCATATTATCTCTCCATATAGGATAATACATTCATATAACAATCTCTTCCGAGATTCAATACACATGTGAGATATATCACCATTAAAATGCCTTCTCAAAATCTTATATCATAGAGCTAACTATGCTTAAAACTTATTTAGAAGGCCAAATTTAAACATGCATATCTTTTGATGCGCTTTAGTGCATGATCAAAAATTTAGTGAAAATAAACTAGGCTCAAGACTAAACAAACCCATATGATCACCTTCTCTTAAAATGTCCACATGTGTGAGATATGCCACCATAAAAATTATTACTTGGATCTTCTTACCACCTTACAAATTTGGCTAAGATTGGGAAAACATTGTCAAAATGCCTAGGAACCCAACTTTTCACACACATCTTTGAATGTGCTTAGGTGAATGACCTGAGATTTAGTGCATAGAAACTAGGAACAAATTTTATCAAAACCATATGACCAAATCACCCTAATTCATTCACAAGTGGAAATGGTGATGTCATCAAACTACCTACTCAAATTTTTTTCCACTAAACCCAAACTATCTAGATGAAAACTATGGACTACTAGATGAATTCAACTTATACACACAAGCTCTCAAAGATTAGAAAACATCTTAGAGACATATTACACATTCTCAATATTCCATATTCATTCTTGAACATCTTTAGCCATGTTAAAACTTAAGATAAACCAAGCCAACTTAAATCATACTAGGACAAACACATTATACACTTTGTCATTGTTACTTAGGCTACCAAAGTAATTCATCCACTCATTAAGACACCTCCATGACATCACCATGACATCACCAAAAACTCTCCAACAATCTCCCCTTTTGTCATTGATGTAAATAAACATCATTCAACTCACCTTCTCTCTCTTCAAACACTCCTATAATAAGAACTTTTTCCCCTTTGATACAATGAAAAAGTGGGCACAATCTGATCCTAAGGACTTGAAAATACCATCAAAAGGAGAGGACCATATTATAAATATGATATAAATTCCCCCTTACCTTGAGCCAACCTCTTCTTTCCTTGACACCTTCCTCTTGCATTAAACCAACATTTTTATTCAACCAATCACAAAAACCCATGAAGATAGAACACACAAAACAATAAAATCTAGTGTAACTCAACAAAAAACATTTGATAGGAAGTCACCCTAAGATATATGATCCATTGCATCACTTGAGCATCTTTAGATCTCCATACCTCATGAAGAACCACCATACAGGCTTACCTACCTTCTCACTCAGGCTACCACCATGACCACCAAAAAAAATTCATGCCACTCATCAAAATAGAAACATGATCAAAAATAAAAATAAGAACTCACCTTGAAACTCTCATGTCTTTCTATTTTGGAAAAATTGATCAAAATACCAAATCTTCATACTAGGCATGTCTATACTCCTTGTAGCCCTACCTAAAATTTGTATATCCCATAACTATTAGTAGAAATAACTTCTATATCACCCTCATATTCCCCCTCAAGAACACTAATTTTCATCACATGTATCATTCTCTAAAACATACTTCCTTCACAAAACTACTACTCAATTAGGCCTCCATCTTGATGAAAAAAACATGAATAATTTGAAAACCACAAACTTTCAAATATATATGAAGCTAGATTTTACAACCCATTTGGACCATTTGACATATTAGGAAGCCTTAGATCTCAAATCATAAGATAAACCACTTTTCTATCATAGCCCAAAACCCTAGAATCTTAAAAATAAATAGGTTCAATAAACATCCCTCTGGTCAACATCCACCTCTTAAACTTCTTACACACTCGGATACAATAATCACACACTTTTAGACAAATAATTGAGCTTACACACCTTTGGTAACCTTGACTTCCTATACCATCACTTTTATCCTGTAACAAGATAGATAAATCCAAGAGCACATAAAATCCTCCAAAAGATACAAACAAGAGCATTAAGACATTGAATCATCTAGAACACATTACACATAAGTGTACAAACATTTTTGAGTAAAAAATTCTTCTTGACATTCCATCAAATCATTATTCCATCAAAAACACCCATTCTAACACTTCAAATATTGTATACATAGTAACACATGCTTCTCTTTTGAAAGAAGCATAGATAGAGACCTCATCTTTATCACAATGTGCTAAAATAAAGTGAAGCCAGGAGTGGCCCACATCTCCTCTATAACCACTAGAATCCTATTGTAGCTACAAGCTAGATTTTCCTTCTTATTTTTAGGCTTAAGAGAAACAAATTTATCCTATACTAAAATATTCTCCTTCTCTTTTGTGATAGAATTGACAATAGATGGAGACAACGTAGATTCATGACATACCTTTTCAACTAAAAAATATTACTTGTAACTTGGAACCTCATCATTAAGTACTCACAAATGATGTTCCTTAAATGATACATGCTCAACAATAACAAGAAGTTCACTTGGATCCATACTTAACTCAAAATTAGCCTCAACTAGTACCTTGGTATTGTCCTTGATCTTGGTCTCTACATTCACAACATGAGTAGTCAATGAGAGCTCTTGACACTCTTCACCTTTTGAATCATTTTCCACCATATAAAATAGATTACTTAGACTTGTAGTCTCATCATAATTCCTACTTACCACCTTTGGTCTAAATGAGATCACTTGCCTTTTATCTTGCACTCTAGGAGCCTGATAAAATGTATTCTAACTTGTAGGCCTCTACTTGTAGAACCTAGCAATGTGACCTCTCTGTTCATAGTTAAAGCACACCATAATTTTTTCAAGTTCATTCTATCTTACCATATTTGGACAAAATCTTACAATATGTCCTAGGTCATAATAATTGTAGCACTCAATATCTCTTGAAAGAAACTTAGCTTGCCTTACCTTAAATGGAAAATGTTTTGCAAAGTGTCCTATATCATGATAGTTAAAGTGCTCAATCTTTATCACACATTTTGACTGATGACCCCCATCACAGTTTCATGAAAATTCATTTTTAATAGGTCTTTTGCATTCTCTACTTGTATGCCCAAACCAATTACAAGAATAGCAGTAACCATTGAAATTTTCATACCTCATGGAATTTGGTTATCTGATATGTTTTTTATTCATTCCTCCAACACCTTCATTCCTTTTCTAATTATTTATCTTCAAATTTTGATTGTCCTTATTCACATTAATCTTCATCTTATCTTGAGTTGTATTTTTTAGTTCTTCTTTGTATCCAAGACCAATCTTATCACTTGCATACTTTTGATCATTTAGAATATTGTCTAGATCACTTGAGCTATTTTAAAATATGAAAAATGGCATTACCTTACTAGATGTCTTCTCTAACTCAGATCTCAATGACTCATTTTAAATTATATACCTTGAACACTCATCTTCTTTAGTTTTCAGGCTTGTAGATAGGACTTCTAATTCACAACTAAGATGGTTGACTATATCTTCATTCTCCTTGGTGTCTTCATCCATTATTACCTCAAACATACTAAATTTCTCCTCAAAATCCTTGAGTTTATATTTCTTCTTCTTATTTATCTTCTTTTCAGTCTTCAATTCTTCATGAGCATTTGTCAATGCAATCTCATAGTCTATCTCATCTTCATCATCATCTAAATCACTTTACATAGGCTCCTTTTGATGTGATCAACTTCCTTCTTTATCCATGAATATATCTTCATCTTTAGCAATACCATTATCTTCATGATCATATTATGAGTCACTAACTTCACTTTCATCTGATGATCTATAATCTTCTTTAGTGTATAGATTCTTATTGTCTTTAAAGTACTTCTTATTATTAAACCTTTTGAATCCCTTTTTACTTTTTTAAAACTTGAATGATCTCTTGTCATCATCATGCCCTTTATAATTATCTTCATCATCATCATCATCCTTATTATACTTATGAAGGGCACTTATTATCAAAATGTCCTATCTCATCATAATTGAAGCATTTGAGGGGTAGTTTACCTTTATAATTGGTTGAACCTATTCTCAATTTCCTTGAAATAAAAGCAATTAGTTCATCCTCATATATATTAATAATGTCATCCTCCTTGATTTTATTACCTTAAAACTTCTTCTTTATCTTCATTTTAGTCTTGAAAATTCTTCCTTCTTTAGTGGTATATCATCATTCTTCCTCATCTCATAGGCAGTAAGGGTGTCATGCAATTGATCAATCTTCAACTAAGTAAGATCATGAATTTATTCTATAGCAAATACTTTTAGACAAAAATTGAGGGACAGAGACCTTATTACCTTTTTAAAATAGTAGCCTCTTTAAGGTTCTCTCCAACACCTCTGATGATGTTCACAATATCATCAACTCTCTATAAAATGGATGCCACAAAATATTCTTCATTCATCTTGAGACTTTAAAATTACCTTCTATGAGTCCTACAACTTAGCAAGATTGACATTTTAATATCCTTTATAAATGATCTACATTTTATCCCATATATCTTTAGCAAATTTACAATAGATGACTTGGTGTATTCAATCTCTGAAAGACC
>JARHVA010007412.1:0-12500 GCA_037957365.1 Torreya grandis
AAACTTGCAGAAGGTTGAATACATTGACTACTTCTTGCATGAAATTAATCTTAAAAAGTATAGTTCATAAGAAAAATTCAACCATGCCTTTTACTCCTGAGTTTCATGTGTATTATATTGACAAGGATGAGCTCCATATGATAGATTTGATTCCTACTGGAGGGATAGGTGAGCTAGAAAGCCTAGAAAAAATTTGGAAAACACTAGAGATGTAAGTTATTGTGAGTTTAAGATGAATTATATTGAATTTGAGTTATCCTTATTACATATTTGGTTGATTCAAATTGATATGAACCTATGTCCCAAAAATGTTTAGGAGTGTATGTCCTTTGGATGGAAACAACAATGTGATTGAATAAGTTAGTGAGTCAATCAGGCTAGAAGGTAATGTGGAGGTTGGAATTGTGATTTGAAAACTAATATAGAAAATTTGTAAATCTCTCAAATGATTATATAGATCAATGAGGTAAAAAAATGTAGTATGTCAGTATAATTTGTGTTTGTCTCCAAAAAATGTCAGCTATAAAAATTGACAATATTAGATACCAGTTGAACATTGTATGGAATGTTAGGGAATAACTAAATTTTAATTAGTAGCCAAATAAATACTAGATAGAATGGTGAGTTCCCTACTAGAATGGTGAGCCTATAACAAAAAAATGAGTATGTGAAAATGAAATAACAAGCCGAAAAAGTATGGTTAGGATCTATCACAAATGATCTTTCTCAATAGACAATAACATGATATTGTGATTGATTGGCTATATAGATAAAGAGTAATTATTTTTGTTATAAGGATTCTTTCTAATCAAAATAATACAATACCCTAGGTGGATATATTAATAAATAAACTACCTTTCTATTCACTTTAGGATTATAAGGTCATGCCTAAAAATACATGTACGATGTGCATTAAATAATGCAAAATATTATGTTGTCAAGGAACTGGGTCTGATTAATAATCAAAACTAAACAAGGCCTTGATGAGTATGCCTAAAATCAATTGAAACCTGCAACTAATAAATCATCTTTCTCTGATACCATATCATAATCTTCAAGGAGGTCACATAATGCACAAGACCAATCTAGAACATATAATCAAAATACAAAAGCTTACATAGAAAATTAATCCTCAATTAGGGAAAGAACCTTGAGAAATAATATATTATTAATAAATATAAAATTTATTACCAATATTTTTGTAACAAAATTAAAGCCTTTGTTTTCTATGTCCTTAAAAACACATTCCAAAGGAGGTAGATATAATAATAATTTATTTTTACCAAATACTATAATGAAGTAAATATTTAATTTAGGGAGATTATAAATCCCTATTATAAGTGCATAACCATATGATAGATCCTAATAAAGGTTATGTAAATCATTACTATAAAAAAACCGAATAAGGTAAATATAAGCTTTATGAACATAGTCTAACAAACTACCGTAGGTGAGCTTATTATTACATGTTGTAACTTGACATAAGTAAGAGAGTTACTATAAGTAAGTATACACACACTAATCCAACATAGATAGGCCAAGGAGCATAAAATAGAGTATAAGAGAAACTTGTGGAAGTAGAAAAGGTCCATAACTAAGAGGAATAGCCAAAGTCTGATTTTTCCAAGTGTACAAGATTGAGGTTCTATATAATCCATAAATATCATATACATTCTCCCCATTTAATCTAGTAATGAAGTTTTGAGTTTAAAGGAAATGAATGTGTGCCTAGGTGTGTATAACACACCTTATCTTTGCATCTACCCAACTTGAGTGTCTTGTTAGTGATAAACTTACAACTAAAAGCATGTTATAATATATAATCAATGGGCATAATCTAGAATTTAAAGTACTTAAAATAGATTGAAATTTAAAGATCAAGGTTTAGGAGTACACGTGTGTATATGTAACCTCCTTTCCTATCGGAAAGTTGATTTGAAAAATATGTATCATTGTAAAGATATAAAACTAAGATTAGAATAAATATAGATAAATATTGAAAGTGTATATATCTAAGGGGGGAGAGAGAGAGAGAGAGAGAGAGAGAGAGAGAGAGAGAGAGAGAGAGAGAGAGAGAGAGAGAGAGAGAGAGAGAGAGAGAGAGAGAGAGAGAGAGAGAGAGAGAGAGAGAGAGAGAGAGAGAGGAGAGAGAGAGAGAGAGAGAGAGATGCCCCCAAATTTGGAGCAAAAGTGAGTTGCCACCTGTCAGTTGAGATTAGCTCAATCATGAAACCCAATGATACTTATAACTTGGAAAGTGTGAATCAACCAAGTTTACTAGACTATCAAATTGGTGAGGATGGATTATAATATCAAGTATAACCTAAAAACTTGGAAAGATTGAGTGATTTAGTCACCTAAACCATATGAAAAGGTGAACCAATTAATGTAGTAGATTGACTCAATATAGTTCATAAAATCCAAGCTAGTGGGTAATGATATTCCCTAAGAATATTCTAAAATTTGAAACTAATTTGGATTTTGTCATATTAAGAACATATTGCATAGAATATTCACCTTAGATATATCTCATGTTGAAACTATGTATAACAATGGTACCAATGTATATAATTTTTCCACAACTGTGAACATGAATCATATAATTGTGTGCTTTGGCCAATTCGAAAAAAAAAACTTTAAGTGTGGAGAACATGATTTCAAGGCATGCCCCCACTATATATGAATAAATTTTAAAATTGATATAATTACTAATGTGGATAACATGTGTATAAAACTTTCCCCACTATAATCTAAAAATGATAAATACTGAATAGGTATGGCGAACATGCTTCTAAAGCATGTCCCCACCAAATATGAAAAATATGAATGTGTGGAATCTATGCCCATATGACATGTCCCCATTGAATATAAAAATATATATAAGTACCACATATTAAATAAGTGTGGATAACATGCTTCTAAAGTGCTCCCCCATTGAATTTTAAAATTGTACCAAGTGTGGAGAACATGCCTCTATGACATTTCCCCACTAATATTATTCCCCTTTTGAGATAAGGTAAAGATATAAGCTAGAAGTTTCCTTACCTCAAAAGGATAATACAACTATATAATATGTGAATGTAACCATGCAACATATAAAAGGAACATGTCTAGGTAGATATATAATTGAAACACATAGAACCAATGTGATCACATATAGCCATAAGATGCACGATAAGGATCATGGTTACATATAGATAGTAGCAATAGAAAATCAAAAATCAAATAAATCACACATGTAAGGGAACTCAAAATCAAGTCAAAAGGCAATGGTCCAAGGAGACCAAAAACAAGGGGCATGTTTAAATTCCTCACAATTAAAGGGACATGACTTAGTAAAATGTTGATAAAAGCAAGGATGACATATTAAAATGTCCATACAACAAATAATGACATATGAAAATATCAATGAGATCATATGTAGGCATGGGGGATGAAATTAAATGGGAATATTCAAATTCTTTAACAAGGAATACAATAGCAATGCAATATACTCAAGGATGTGCATAAAGTAGATAAAAACCAACCAATATAAACATTTTATGGGAGCCCATGGATCCAATGTGTTAGGTAAAAATGTCAAGTGCATAACATATCAATTACCCTATGTAATATTTAATCATGGATAAAGGCTTGTGTAACTACATATGTAAGCTCAAACATGATAATGTATAGTGAAAAATGAATCATATAACATGTGTATCAAGATTAAAGAAGTAGATGCCCCCAATGTCTGCATGGCATGAGTGGAGGGAAGGTCCAACATCCAAGATAGGAATAAATCATGCATTTGTGTATGCCTATATCATACTCAAGTATTATATTCCTGTATCACACTCAAGTATAAGTGTGAAAAACATATTTATGTATGAGTAATTGAGTATATCATATAACAATATGAAACTAACACATAGAAGTTAAGGATTTGATAGATATTAAGGTGCTAGAAGCATTTTTGGAATTTTGAATATTTTTTATTTTTTTGGTATTTTTGGAATATTTGAAGAGGAAAATCATATTATGATTCCATCTAATTGATGGTCATATATATATATCCCCAATAAAAACCTAGCGCAAGGAATTTATGGTATTTCCAATGAGCATATGTACATATACTATCTATAACTATAGTGTATGTGATGTTTTTTGTATGTATAATAGGACCCTGTGGTCTTGAAAGGACAATAAAATTAATAGGGATTGATGGGACCCATCACTATGTTTTTTGTGGTTTATTTGGAATAAAAATAGTAGAAACATGTTTAGGTGCTTTATTTATTTGAATATTGTTGCAATAAAAGATGGGGATTCTATGAAAACTACTATATGTCTCTAATGTAATAGTCTCTCAAATACTAGCCACCTAGTTAAGGGGATTGTTGATTGCTTACTCTTTATGGTGAATAAGGATTATTAGGATTGGTAATTAAATGTTTGGGTATAAGTTTCTATTGTTTAATAGGATGTTCATATGGAATTTTGGACACTTTAACTACTTGATTGGCATGAATGTATTCAACACACCCATGCACTATAAAAGGTATTTCTAAAAGTGTATAGATCCAACATATTCCAAATAATATATAAAATATGCTCATGGAATGTATGAATAAAAAGGTAGTAACCACATGTGTGGGACCAACCTATAAAGGTAGGTTAATCTTACCAAGAACCTTATGGGAGGTCTGACCGAATGCTCTAACTAGTATAATAAAAGGATCTAAATCATTATGAGTATAACCTAAGTTTGTAAGTAATTTCATGGTGTAAATGTTATCTATTGAACCATTATCAATAATAACATTATTTATAGGATGTTTATGAAGGTATGCTCTAATGAATAAAGAATTAAGATCAAATTCATCATCCTTAATCTCATTGTCATTAAAATTAATATAGGGTCTCCAAACCATATGAAGTATATGTCATGTGTAAGTACCAATAATCCCATATATTGGGTTTCCATAATATAGTCTTACAAAGGATTATTAAATATTTTTTTTATGGAGATATTTAATTTGTGAGCCTGATTCCTTTAAAGGATCATTAAATTCAAGATTTTGGTCATTGATAAGGTCTTAAATATTGTGATTTAAGGTAAATCATCTACCTATAGAATGTCCTGGTACTTGATGATGATCACAATAATCATTTACATCATATTATTTGGGTATAATTTAACTCATATCAACCTCAATATGATGAGGGAGAGATATAATATTACACTCTATTAACCATGGGGTAATGAATCTAGGGACTTAGGTAAATGTGTAAATTATCTCCTTGGTGTATTGGATAAGATGAGTTGATTAGGTTTTTGTGAAAATATGTTAACCATGGTGGTTGTTTCCTTTTTAAGCTCTATAGTTTTCATCTTATAACTTCGTTGGATTGTAAATTTGCTACTAAACGTAGATGCAACTATTGTGTTTACTACATAATTGAGCTTATTCAATGACATAAGCTTCTTTTCACAATCCCATACAACATTTCATAAGTCATTAATATATTTTAACTTCTTAAAAACAATGAAGTCATGTAACTAAGAAAGAAAGATTTTATTTAATATGTCTTACAACTCCTTATCATTTATAATATTGGTCATTTTATCTAGAATTGTTTTATATTTTAAGATATATTAATTGATAAGATCATTGGTTCCTTGTTTGAGTTTTGTAATTTGAACATAGAAAACCTTCTCATAATTATTAATGGAAAAGTGTGCTAAAAATTTCTCTATAAGATGTTTGAATGATTACATAGGTTGGAGAGGTAAATTATATAACCACCTCAAAGCATAGTCCTTGAGGCTTCTTGGAAATAATTTGGTTAAAATTATATCATTAGAGGCATAGTCAAGGCATGCCACAAAAGGATTGAAGATGCTATTTAGGATCACCTTTTCCATAATTAAATGAAAACTTAAGTGCAAAAAAACCAATTGGTAAAGGGTGAAAACATATTTTAAGTGTAAGAGAGTTATGTAACACATCTTTCAATTCTATTGCATTAGGGGATTTTAAAGCATTTTATTTAATGTTTGTAACCTTTTCATCCAAGGTCTTTATAATTTGAGGTGTTTGAATGGTAGACCCAGTGGGATTTAGATTAATAATTTGAGTAGTCACTAAAGGGGATGTAAATATATTTTGAGTAGTAATAAGAATTCAAACCAACATTTATGTTGAAACAATTGGAAATTACATGATATATGTAATAATAGTAGTTTTAGGAAACAAATTTTTAAACACAACCCCTTCCCCCACTAGATTTATTACCTTGTAATGTGTTCAAAGGGAGGGATGTTTCATCTTAGTTTTGGAACATTTTGCTTCAAGTATAGTTTTTGTTATCTCATCAATATATTTAGGGTTTTGTCAAATACATTCATGAAACAATACAATTGATTACACTTGAACATGATCTATTTAATCATTATAATTTGTTTCATGGTTTTCATTATCTAAATCTTAATTTATGATAACCCTATAAATATGTATTTCATTGTTAACATGGGTATCGTCTTTATCCAAAGTATGATATCCCTTATTGGTTTGAGATATCTTAAATGATGGGAATGGAAATTTAGTGTGTTCAATATCACACCTCCCAATCTAAGGTTATGCCTAATTTGCATGAAAAATAATAGAATTCAGAAATGAAAACATAAAAATATCTAAAACCCTAGCTAATTTAAAACACTAAGAATCATAAAAAATTCATTGAAATGATTCAAGTTCACCAAATGTTTAATCCTAAATTGGATAAGGAGACTATCCTACCTTGGTATTATAACAAGGTTAATAATATAGAAATGAAAATGCATAATGGTGGTAATTAGATCTATAACAAGCTAATTAACTGCTAAACTCATATATAAGCATATACTTAATTTATTATGATAAGAATAGGCTAAATATATAAAGTATAACTAAGATATGTATGGAAATAACAAAGAAGTAATATAATTAGATGGTTCTAATGCTAACACATTATTATATCAAGTAAAAATTAGGCTATAAGGAAATTATAAAAAAATCATTAGATTTTAAATCTAATGCTTTTGGATCTCTAAACACTAATGTTAGCATTGGATGGTTATATCGATGCTACTATCTGGGTTCAATTCAAGTTTCCTATACATAATACCTATTAAAAATGGATGCGACTAACTAGATACTTCTAGATTTGTCTTTCCCTTAATTTTGGTGCATTTAGATTTAGCTCATAGATTATCACTCCTCATGAATTTATAAACCCTAGTTATTCATCTTCATTATCACCTTGGGGAAAATTGGTTAGTGTTCACATGGTGTCGAGTCAACCCTAAATACCCTTATATTAATGAATGATATCTACATATACAATACTCTAAAGAGGGACTTAGATTGATGTAGTTATCCACTACATATTTTCTTATGTGTGAATCATACACTATATGCAAAGTGTTAGGAATTTAGCTTTTACATCATGTTAGTTTTGGTATTTACCGAAAGGTAAATAGTAATTTTTTAGTAATTATTAACCATATGGTTAATATGGTAAGGTTTTTATATGTGTATATTATTGTAACAACAATATATCATGTATAACTTATGTGGTTATATGGTTGAGGGTTTGTAGTGATTGATAATCTTAGATTATAAGATGACTTCCTATATATTTGTATTATGTTTGAATGTTTATTAATCATTCAGAGAGAAGAATATTATTATCAATATTAAAATCTATCTTTGTATGTTTAGATCCATTATATGAATTAATTTTCATTTGGCTCCTCCAATTCTCAATAGTGGTATCAGATCGGTGTTTGATTCTTTATAATAGATGTCTGATAAGAATCACAAGGGAAAATACTTATTTATACATCGCCTTGATTGATGGTAAAATATTTTATGAAATATTTGCATGATATAAGGTAGAATAGAGTTTTATCCATTTTAGAGACTATGTTTAGATCTAATTCTATTACAGCTTGCAAATCCATTAAAGTTGATAACTTATATTTGTTATTTAGATCAACATTTTCCTGGCATTATGAGAATGAACTAAAGGCTATCAAACCTTGAATTCATATTGAGGACTCAGATTGAAATAAAAATTGTGATGATAATTATCTTCTACCAGAAGAGATAAAGTATTGCAACTTATTATTTCTTAGAGTGTATGGTGGAAATTTGGATTGTGCATTCTTTATCTTTAATTATCTCAACCCCTAGTCTGAGCATAACCAATTACCCATCCAATTTTGTTATTATACAAAGGAAAATACAATTGAGGAGGATGTCTGTTAAAGACTTACCATTCAACATTGATGTAGATCTAGCCTAGACTATGAAATTCAAATAATGAACTAGACTTGTCATTCAAAATTGATGAAGAAATCATTTTGATCTACATAGATTTAAATTTTCTATAGCTATCTCCAATCCCATATGTGTATTATTATTTTTGATTTGATAGATACCAAAAAATATGTCTTTATGCCATCACACCATAAGACATTGTGGCCAGCTCAATGTGTGTTCCTAGAGAAACAAAATGGTATGAAGTTGATGATTTTAATAAGTCAATTAAGTCATGTAAATCATACGTTAGTTAACATTAGGTTGTTTAATTTTTAGTATTTATCAATTTATAAGTTGGTCTTATAGATATAATAATATCTCTTATGGGAGTTGAGCTGTGTCAAAGTAATGTATGCCAAGGCCATATGATTTAAGTTTGCATGTTTAAGTATATTGTCAATATTTTGTAATTTAATTATTTTTATATAGTCTTTATATTTAATACACATGGATATGTCATTTGTGGTATGGTCTTATTAATATTTTGTATTTGGTTTAGTTGTATGAAGGTTTTAAATTTTGTACATAGTTTTTATACATTGTCAAAAGTAAATGTCAAACAGGTGTCTTGTGTCATAAAAAAAAAGGTGTTATTAGGTCATTTATAATGTGTCAATGTATCATAAATTCAATAAAATTTTACGTGTGTCATTATTCGTCAAAAATTCCAAATTATAAAAATAAAATAAAAAATTCCTTACGGACACATTTTTACTTGTACATGACATTTGTATTATGGGGGAGATTTCCCTTGAAAAATCATGTACCTAAGCTACATCGATATACCAAATAAGTGAGTAGTTAGATAATGGAGGTTGGAGGATACATGGAGGATGGAGGTCTTTCAATGACCTCTCATCAGTTGCTAGTGATGGGGCCACATCAATGTTTTGATGAATTGTGTGTGTGTGTTTTCATTTCCACTATGTGTTTACAAAATAATAACAAAAGGATAATGCCTACTCATGATATGTAATTTGTGTAAAAATTACAAATATGATTCCCTATTTTGAAAACATTATGAAAGGATAGAAAGCATCAATGTAAGTCAGTTCATGGATCTTGAAAGGGTGTGTGGTAGAGATGTAAAAAACCATAGGATGTGAACATTGTTTTGGCAACAGTTAAGAGATCAGCTACTATAAATATCCCATGATTGTCTTACTTCTTTATGGAGATGAACCTTAGTGACACATCCATTGTGATTATGTAAATTAAATATAGGATGCATTCGTATTCATAATAGTGGTCGTGTGTATAAATATTACATTAGTAGTGTGTAGACCTAAGAGTTGTAGTGGCATACAATTCTATTTATTCTATTAATGTCAAGGTTTGTGGTAAACCTATAAAACCATATGAGTGAGTCTCTCTTTATATCAAGGTCATGATATAAATAGGTCATGCTACAATGGGTGATCATACTACAAAGAATAGTGTGAATGTTTTTACACCATGTAAAAACTATGGGGGGGGAGTGTTAGTAATTTAGCTTTTACATCATGCTAGTTTTGGTATTTACCAGAAGGTAACTTGTTAGTAGTTAGTAATCATATGGTTAATATGGTAAGGTTGTTAGACATTTATATTGCTGAAACAAAAATATATCATGTATAACTTATGTGGTTATATGGTTGAGGGTTTGTAGGGATTGATAACTCCTAGATTATAGGATGATTTCCTATATATTTGTATTATGTTTAATTGTTTATTAATCATTTAGAGAGCATAATGTTATTATCAACATTAAAATTTATCTATGTATGTTTGGCTCCATTGCATGAATTAATTTGCATTTGGCTCCTCCAATTCTCAACACAAAGTAAGTACAAAAGTGGCCCATCTTATAAATTTTGAAATTTAAATTTGGATCTTTAACTACTCCTTTAGTACTTTAGACCTATATATGTGTTATATTTATGATTGGTATGGAAATAGGAAAACTTTTTTCAATTGAATACTCTTTGTTAAGAATACTTGGTATTGTTCTTGTGTTTCTAGGTAAGGAATGAATGAGGGTTGATCTTGTATTTATATCAATCCATTTGGATAGGTAAATCACATTAAAGAACTTAGGTTGATGACTAGGATATGTTTCATTTGTAAAATATATGAATTTATGGCACTTGAAAATTGCATCAAGTTAGGACACTAACATTAATGCTAGTGTCTATCTCAAATGTTAGTGTCTAGGGAGTAAAAAAGTAGGTGCATGTCTAGAACTTGTAGGGATTGAATATAAGTACATTTTAAGCATTCTGGGCAATATAGAAGGCATGGTTCATCAACATAAAACTAGTTAAACTAAGATATAATCCAAGGGGAATAAGATAGAGAAAATGATATACTTGTGGAAATAGGAAAGGTCCAGAATTGAAAGAAATAACCAAGGTCTACGGTTTCCAAGTGTAAAATACTAAGGTGATATATAATCCATAAATATCATCTCTAGTAACCATAATTAGTTTATCACTATCAAGAACTAATTGTGTCTAATTTAAGAAATATGGATATATTTATACATGTAATAGATAAATGATATATATATATATATATATATATATATATATATATATATATATATATATATATATATATATATATATATAAAGTATGTAAAAACAAGTTTATTAGAAATAAAGACAAATATTCTAAAATGACTAATCGATATTAAGTACACAGATTAGTACATGTTTTTTCCATAATAAAAGTAAGGAAAAAACATAAGTTATAAACAAAAGCATAAAAAAGTATGTTATATTTTATAACTTAGTGGTGAATAATTTGGGATATATTATTATTTTTGTTTATTCAAGGTGATGAAGTGGATTTGAAACATAGTGACCATTTTACAAATGTATCCAAAACTTACATAGAAGTGTTTATCTAGTGAGTTGGTTTTAAGAAGAAAATGTATCATTGGTTTATATGAAATATATAAATTATAAATTCTAAGAATAAAATGTAGCATTGGTTTATATGAAATATATAAATTATAAATTCCAACCATTATGAAAGCTCAATATTTAAGATTTATTGATAGTGTAAATTGTGTTGTCAATCATAATAGTAAATGTCTCATTAATATAGAATTCTCATGGAATAAAAAGTAGTATTTTGAAGTGATTTTGTGTTGTTTATATGAAATAATAGAAAAATTTATGAAGATTGTGTCAATATATGGTTGTTTAAGTGTGCAATCCAAAATACCATATATATTATGAAATTTATATTTTAGGGAATGCACATATAGATATCATGTTTTTTGGATACATTTTGGATAATAATTAAAAAAAATTATTCTAGATGCACTTGGATCAGTTGGCTACCCACAATCTATGCAAAAATAGTTGGAATGGAGACAGGAATATTATCTTTGACTTAAAATGTATGTCAATTTTTATTGTTTAATGATTTTTGGGTTAGATGAAGAACATAAAGGAGTATTAGAAAACATGTCAAAATGTATCAAATAAGAAAGGAAATGGCTACATGCTTGTATGTTGGATTTAAAAAGAGATTTCAAGTATTATTTTATGAATTCATCATTGAAAGAGTGAATAAATAAGGTAAGGTTTGTATGGATAGCTTAAGAACCATTAGATCCATGCTTATAAACATTTTTTAATAATAAAGTGGCATAAAATATTATAGAAATTAGGTCTTTTTAAAACAAATGGATTAAAATTAATTTGATAGTTGTATGACTATATTTACTCAAGAAATTACATTACAATTGATAAAAAAACTATGATAGACAATAATATAGACCAATGAATAAAATATGAGATAGATATGCCCTAATTTATAGAAAATAAGAGATAAGGAAACCATAGAAAAAATATAAAAATAAAAATATTATTGATAATACAAAACTTACAATCATAAATATAAACAATTATAGTTAGAAACATAAAATTTTAGTTATAAATTAAATTGCTTCACATTAGAGATCTTTACAATGGTCAAAACAACCTAAAATTTTCCTATAGGATTCCATATACATACATGATTTATATCTAAATAACTCAAATTTTATGAAGGGAAAAAACACATTATATCATTTTAATTTGAGCACTTCTCGCCATCATGAATACTTTTTCAATACAAACATGCAACCCTATATTAATCAAGGCATTCAAATATATATCA
>JARHVA010007412.1:17500-35000 GCA_037957365.1 Torreya grandis
TTAGGGTGAGCAAGGGGAAATATATGAACAAAGCTATGACAAATGGATCATCAGTGTTATAAGTAGGAACTTCCATCTTGGGGGTTATCAACACAAAGGAAATAGAAATAGTACCAAACATAGGAATATAAATAAAAGACAAATAAATAGTCTCAATAGACTGGCTACTTGTGGAATCTTCCTTAGTTAGTTCCTTAAATTTATTATCTTCAAGGCTAAATGTCTTAGCTTGCTCCAAATAATTATCCTCATCAAAGTCCTCTTATTCTTCTTCTAAGCCAACTACCTCTCCTATTGCCACCTATATTTGTTGGGGCACTATATGCAAGCATTGCTATTATTCAACTATGAGACTATTTTAAGAGCCATAAGATTTCTTGTATAGACAATGATGGTCTTTAGTTGTGTCTAGGAGCCTTCCTAGCCTACACTAACTGCTTTAGATGTTGTTATTCATATAAATTTAGAATCTTGTGCCTGGGGACTAAATATAAGCATTTGTATTGTGCTAGAAGTTGATTCTACTTGTGCTTACTCTCCCTCATCAAAGTCTAAATTAATGGGGTCTCCTAATTGTTCTCTCTTGGAGTCAGGTACAATTACCTTATTATCCTTCTTTATATCTTTTAACTTTGGATGGAGTCTTATGATGAGGAGCCTCATTGATCATTTGATTGTTCTATGAGCTGGGCCTTCCACAAGTCTAAATGTGTCCACCCTTGAAAGAGTGACTTCTTGTTGTCCAATTCCCTTAAAGAGATTATAATATCTTTTTAGATAATTCTTAAGTGATCCTCTTTCAATTCATTAATCCTTACCATCTCTAGAACTTCCTTTTTTATTTTGTGCATTTAGGAATAAAAATTCATAAGGATAATGCACATGGATATAAGGGATATTAAAGCCCTGAATATGCTTTTAGATGGCTCCATCAGGATCTTAATCCCAATGTGGAAGTGTGGGAAAGTGATATATTTTCATCTTGCCACCAACTTCTCCAAAGTGTTTTCTTATTGTGTATACCATTTAACCAATAACTATGTGGTGGCCAAAGAATGAGCTTTTCTACATCCTGGATAGATCTTCCTCTATGCTCCACCATAATTGAAAATAAATTTATTGTCCAACTAATTTATCATGAACATACTTTTGAAGGAATAGGGGATGAACTGTATCACCCCAGATCATGATAACCATGAAATCTAGATACAAGAAATTATCCCCTCTTGTAGAAAGTGTTTTCACAATGTTGGACCCAATCCTAGGCATTGGTGAGCCATGGATAGCCTACTAAACTTGAGGATAAACATCCTTATAAATATTCACCATATTCTTCATGTAAGCATAAATGTTCATGAATTTAAAATGGTTACATATCCTATTTTTGATACAGTCAGTGGCTAGGATCCATATCTCACTGAAAGCTTTGTAAATTGTCCCTATAACAACATCTAACAAATACGACATCATGTAAAAATGGCATATAGGAGTGGGTTGATTATCTTTAGAAATGACTTTCTCTCTCAAATGAAAACTAATCATCTCTCCCAATGTAAAAGTGGCATCACTGGTTATCATCATGTGCATCAATGTCACCCAATCTAAATGGAGAAAATGAATTTTGGGCATATCATAAAGTCTATTTAGTAGTGCCTTACCTATCTATACTCCCATTCTAAACTTGTTGATGATAGTAAGACCATTTATATTCTTCCCTTTAAATGTGATGGTCTCATTAGGGATCAACTATGAAGATAACACCCTTCTCCATCACATTATCTTGACTCCACTGGACTAGCCTATGTTTGTCAAAGTAAGTGTCTAATGTTGGAAATGATAAATACATTTGGAAGTTATCTCTTGCTATGCATGCCAAAACTATAGGATTGGTAATATGGTGTAATAAATCATATTACATGACCTTGTCTATGAGGAATAAGTCATGAAGGAGGTTGATGCATGGCATCACCTTAGGCTTGGCATCAAAAAAATGCAATCCTTACCTTTTTAGGCCTAGAAAATCCTTGATAAATAGTCGTTCAATGGGAGAGATGTTTCCATCTAATGAAAATATATCCCTAGAGTCAACAATGTCCCATAACTCTAAATAATTCACATACCTATTATTGAATATTATGATAGTGAAGACTGTATCCTTAAACTCTATTGAATCCTAAATTGAGTAGGGTGATGGTGGAACTACTCCCTTTTATGGCCTAGATGAATATAACATTGCCCTTTATGTGTAATTAGATTACTTATAGTATCCTTTATGTGCTTTATGTGTTTTATGAACAGTTTTCCCTCCCACTAGTCATTGGTTCTTCACACAGTATTCTCACAGGTAATAGATAGGGATTTTGGTCTTGCAAGATAATAGTAGACTTTGAGTACAAGTATGTTTGTGAGAAATGAATGCTTCAGTGGTTTTACATCACATATATAGCTATATCATTGATTACCACTGCATGTAATATAAATTTTGAACATTCACCTTTTTTGTATTTTATGCATAGTTCAAAATTCATTAGTTCTAATTGATGGGTGATTTTAATATGCTATTAGGAAGTATTTTGGATTTATTCAGCTAAGTGTAATAAGTATTTTGGTATTTAGTAGTCAAGTATTTGGGTTTTATTTTGGGGACCACTCTCTATAAAATACCAACAACAAAAATATTGAAGACCTAATTCCCATTGGACAAAATATCTGAAACAAAAAGTTTGAAGCATATGTATAAAGCACTTTGGATTTATCGGATAAAATGTCTATGGTAAAAAGTCTAAAGACCAAAAAGTCTATCAAACAAAATTCCCAAACAAAAAGTCTAAAGACCTACTATAAGAACAAAAATTTTAAAGACCCAAAAAATTTATGAATAAACAAAGTGTAGAAAAAACAAGTACCAAAGAAGTTTCCAAACAAATACCCAAAACAAAAAACCTAAAATCCAAACTTGTCAGATAAAATATATGAATGAAAAGCTTGAAAAAAAAACTGATGAATAAGTCTCTAAATGATTTTATCTGAATAAACAAAGTGCCAAGAACCTGCATAGTTCAAAAACTTCTCAAAAAGGTATTAATAGAGTTAGCTTATAAAATATGCAATACCATGTTATACTTCAAAATTACTCTAAGTATGAAAACTAAGAATCAATTCTCTCAATAAATTCTACAAAAATATAGAATAAAATATCAATGATAAGGCTAGAATCTAAAAAAGATAGGTCCCCATATCTTCAAGATGAAAAAGGGGGTGTTGGGTACAACAAATGACAACTTACAGGGGAATACTCCTGAGTATTTAAGAACCTAGAGATTTGGTTAGTAACCTCAAATCAAACATAAACCATTCCATAAAAAATACTAAAATTAAAAATATGAAAGAGGTTCCAAAGTAGATTCATACAACATACTTGTCTTCTTACCCTTAGATCTATGTATGTTAAAGGTGAAGTTTATTTGACCCTTGTTGTGATGATTTTTCAAAATCTTGATGGAGTTATAGGTTTCATTCTAGTTTTTTTTTAAACTCATCAAAAAAAGGGAAACTCAGGCACTAATTTACTTCTAACTAGGCATCCATAACCCTGACAAAAATACCTTGGGTTCCCTCTCTTCTCTTTCCTTTAGTTTCTTAATCATGATGCATAGTACATTGACCATATTTCATCATGTGAGCCTTTTGATTTTATTTAGATATTCCTTCATCTGATTTCTCTTTTAAACTCATTGGTTCTTTTCTTCTTTTATTTTATGGAAATAAAAGAGTTGGAACCCTAGTGAGCTGATATAGTTATAAAATAAGTCATTATTAGAATCCCCCTACTAGCTATAGCTTTATCAAGAATTATCACTTCCAAAAAGTATTTAATATAATAAGTGTGATTGATCCAATGAATAAGAAAAATTTCTAAATTCATGAAAATTAATTGAAAGTAAATTTTATACACCTATTAAAAGTATTTAATTGTGACATAATCCAAAATGGCTCATGATCACCTATCTTCATCCTGAATACTCAAAACACAAAAATATACCAATTTGTGAATAGGTCCCATGTTGTAATTATTTTTTTAGTTTCCCCCTTTTTCATAGGTTTATTTAAACATAATCTCAGTTGGTTTAGATTTTATCTTGGTTACATCAGAGCAAACATAATTCAGACTATCATAGGAAGTAAAAAAACAACTATTCTAGAAAGCATTAAACTCTAATTTAACAAAATAGTAAATCTACTCTATGAAATTAGTAAGCCTAATCTAATAAAGTAGGAAATATATTCTATGAAATTAGTAAACCTAATCTAAGAAAATAAGAAATATACTTTATGAAAGTAGTACACCTAATATAATCCTACTTTTATCAGGTATTTTCATCAATAGGTGGTACCTTCAAATGGCAAAACCATGAAGTAATGACTTAGAAACTATCTGTTGACTGGATATGTGAGTTCATTGCCTTATCCTTTAGATGGAATGAATTTTTTACCAAGATATCTAAAATTTGATATGGTCTGATCCATAGTGGGGTAAATTTGTCATGTTGTCCTTTCTTTTAATGAGCTTTATCCTAGAGAAGCACTAGATTTGAGATCCTAAATGTTTTGACCTTTTTTTCCTTATAAAACCATCACTTGAATACATCTTAGTTTTTTTTGAATGTCTATAAGGCTTCATTACTTGAATATTCCATTTCTATTATGTCAAATAATTGAGACTCTATTTGATCATTTGGTTCCATGTAGTCCTGCATGAACTGATAGGTTGGTAGCTTCAACATGATTGGGAATATTGGCCTACATCCATACACCAACAAGTAAGCAGGATATTTAAGGGATTGCTTATATTTGGTTCAATCTACCTAAAGAGAATACTTTAATAGATTATGCTAGTCTTTAGTATTATCCCTAGATGATTTATTAATTGCATATATCAAGTTCTTATTCATTTATTTTGCCAGTTTATTTCCTTAGGGGTAATGGTTAAAGCATGCCTTAATAGTGATATGATTGTCATGTGCCCACTGAGTAAATTATATTGATATGAATGCTAGTCAATTTTCATAACCTAGAGAAATGGGGGTGACAAATATAGTGATGATGTGTTCCTCCGAAAATTGAATCACATTTTGTCCTCTGTAATTCTTTGTGGCTATGGCTTTAGTCCATTTGGTACAATAGTATGTAGCTATGAGTATGAGTTGATGGCCTACTGAAGAAATTGTGTTAATGACACTAATGAAGCCTAAACCTTTCTAGGAAAATGGCCTTCCTTAATAAATAGGTTACAAGGGCATTGTTGCATGTACTTCTCTCCTAGATTGAGCTTGGCATTCATAACATGTTCTCACATGAGCATGGACATCCTTGAAAACTATTGACCAATAGTAGCCCATTATTAAGATCTTGTGGGCTATAATATTCCCAAAAGGATGACCACTACCTATTTTTTTATGAAAATCATATATAATCTCTTTAGCTTCCTCTCTAGATACACACTTGAGATAAATGGATTAATAATTTATTTTGTAGAGAACTCATTTATTGATCATGTAATAAGTAGCTTTGAGGCTTAGAGCTCTTCTTTATTCTCTATTAAGTTTTGGGTAATAAGTACCTATAAGTAAATATTATATTATATCAATGTACCATTGTCATTTAGATACTTAAAATTCACATACCTCTTCAATAGTGATACGTGGGTTAGGTTTAGTCATGAGTTGAATGATGCCTTGACCTTAAATGATCTTTGCAGGCTTGATCTCTATGTCAAATTCCTATAGTTTTGACATCTAATTGCATCTACATTTTGCTAATTCATTATATGATAAGGTGAGTTTGAAAATAGGATAAGACATAATGGTAATGGTCATATTCCTCAATATGTAGTGTTGAAACTTCTTTACTAGTTTGACAAGAGTGAATGTTTGTTTATCAATTATGGTGTACCTGAGTTTTGCATCTTTCATATTTGAGCTCATAAATGCAATTGGATGCTCAGTCTCATCTTTCTTCTATGTTAGAACAAAAACAATTGTATGATCTAAAGTGAATGAGTACAAGTATAAATCTTTCATAAAATCTAGACTAATTAGTACTAGGGCTTGAGATATTACATCTTTAATGTTTTGGAAATACTTTCTAGCTTCAACTATCTATTATATTTTGGCATCCTACTTAAGAATTAAATCTAGGGGTCTAACAATCTTTACAAATCCTGAGATAAACTTCCTTAGGAATTTAATCTTCCCAAAGAAAGATTTGAGATACTTCTGTTTGTTTGGTGGTGCAATCTTCAAAATTCCTTGAATTTTATTTGGATTAATGGTGATTCATTCCTTGGTGATGATATGTTCTAATAGATTTACTTTAGTCAATCTAAATATAGTATTTTTTAGGTTTAGTGAGATTAAAAACTTTTTACATCTCTCAAATATCAACTTGAGTTGGCCTATTTGGTCATTCCTATTCTTTAAAAACATAGTAAGATCATCCATGTAGATGATTATGAATTTACCTATTAATCCCTTGAATTCATGATCCATAGATATTTAAAAGGTAGATCCTACATTTATTAGTCCAAATGGTATCTTATTATATGCATAAATTCCCCACTTTGTAGTAAATACTATCTTCATCCTATCTTTAGATTGTATCAGTACTTAATTATAGCCTAAAAATACATCCAAGAAGGACATCATTTCAAAACCACTTACTATTTGAATCACCTCATCCAAATGAGGGACATGATAGTTATCCTTTTCATAAGCCTTATTCAAGTTCTTGAAATCAACACATAATATGATCTCACTGTTCTTATTTCTATCTAAAACCAAATTGGCCACCTAGCTAGAATGTCTGATTGGGAAGATGATTCTTACACTTAATATCTTCTCCACTTATATTTGAATGAGAGGTTACAGAATAGGATTGATTGGTCTCTAGTTCTATCTAAATGGATTATGGTCTAGTTTTAGAGGAATCATATGAGTAATGACTTGAGGGTCATAAGCCTTCAAATCTTCATACATCCAAGCAATGACATATCTCTATCGAGTGATTAAATCCTTCACTCATTGCCTCTATTTTGGTTGCAGTTGAGGCCAATATTAACATAGCATGGGCTATGTTCATCTCCTAAATTTTCCATTTTGAAGTCATATTTGTTGACCTTAGGCCACCCAAGCTGCTAAGCTTGGGGGTCTATATCCAATGGTATTTTTAGAGAGACTAACCTAGCTAGAATATGATTGCCTTTGAGGTAGAGAATACCTTCTTTGTCTAATTCCTCTTGACAAAGATGATTAACCTCCTTATCATTGATGATTTGGGACTCAAACTCACTTGAATTAGTTATAAACTAAATAATTTATTGGTCATAATCAAAGACTTGAAATTTTTTCACATTATTAGGCATAAAAGGACAAGGCACTAGCTCAATATAAAATATTTTTACCTTATATTCTTGGAGAGGCTCTAAATTAGCATCAGTAGTAGCTAGTGAATATACAACTTGATTCTACTCTCTGGGGATTGCTTTTATGTTAAAATATTCAAATATCTTAATTAGGTCCTATGCTATGTGTTTGTACTTTCTTAAATAAGATTAATTACACTGATATTCATATCTAACCTAATTTATCACTAGTTATTAATCACCAAATACCAACACCTGCTTCACATTATTCTTTAGTACAAACTACAATCCTAGAATTAAATTTTCATAATCAACCTTATTGTTAGTTTAAGGGAATTACAACTTATATGCTACCAAGAGTTTTTTTCCTTGTGGATCAATCAATTTAACTCTTACACCTTATCCTTGTTTGGATCTAACACCATCAAAATGCAAAATCCATAGCTAATTGGAACCATCAGACTATAGCTCTTGTTCTTTATTTTATGTAGTGAAAGTGTAAATACCCAAGCTAGGAGATTCATTAATCACCTCTTCAATCTTGATGTTATACTCTATGATAGGATATTTCATCATCAATTCCCTATCTATCTAGATTTGATTTATAATTTTTCTTCATGGTAACAAGATATGAGAGAAGTCCATAGAAAGATATCCATTGAGTGTTCTGAACCAATCCCTACTCAATAAAAATCCATAACCTTCTGGTATGTCTACTATGAGGATGTCAATGGTCATCTAGAATCATGATTTAAATGCTACCTAAATATGTACATCCTTTAATTCTCTAACCACTGGTACTATATACACACAATATTTTCAAATTTTATCAAATACTGATGCTTTACATCTTGTAGGAACCTATCAAGACTCAACCTCTCTGAGTGAATGCCTTAAAGGGTGCACCAAAAAAGGGGTGGGCAGACCTTTGGTGCTTTACAGGATTGTTATCCCTTATTTACACATTATTATCAATCCAACTAACTCCTAAAACCATTCCCTAAGTTTTTACTCCTCCCTTGCACACTCCTCTAGTATTTTTCCTCTTTCCATCCCTCTTTTCCTTACCTTGATCCCCTTTCACCAATTGACTATCCTAGGTCAACTAGGTCGACGCTGTATAGTTTTTAGCCTATTAGTATTGTATAGGGTTGATTTGGTTGACCCTATACTATTTTGGGATGTTTTCACTTGATATTTGTGTTAGCCCTTTGACTAATCTAGCTTGGACCTAGTGATTTATATCTCGAAAACATATAAGGTCGAATGGGTGGACTTAGTACAATAGACATATTTAGAAAATTTTAAAGTGAGATCTACCCATAAATACAAGATCATTTTGTGATTATTTTAATATGTAATCAATAGTTATTATTCATTCATGCTTCTTTACAGTTTGCTCTTCCACCATTCTACTCTAAGAGTCTTAGTCTTATGGATAAGTCTTGATGCTTTAGCCTTTCTTAATTATCCTTAAAAACCACAAAAACCTCTTAAAAATCCCATTTGGACAAGGGAGATATTGAGTCTCGATGGTTTCACATTTAGGTAAGCATATTCTAACTTTGTTCTCCTCTCTTTAGTAGATAGAAGTAGCATAAGTATTGGATTGAATAATATTACTCTTAGTATTCCATGTATTAGTGTCTTAATCATACTTATCTTAATTGATATTATCCTCTGCATAGTTTAATTTCTTTACTAACCCCTCTTATTGTGACATAAGATTTGGTGAGCACTAGATTTGATTTACTTTCTTATTTATTAGAATAGAGTGAACATTAAACCTAGGACACTTTTAGGGTTATTTCATGATTATGTTAGACTATAGACTTTGGAACCCTTCATAACATGGTGTATTATGATAATTGATCCCTTAATCAAGTCTATTATATCCCCATATTGGTCATGCTCTTGCTTAACAAATGTATTCCAAATCATAAGTGTAGGTATGCTCTATCTTCTCTAAGGATTAATTTATAGACATGATGCATTTATGATTGCATACATTTTGGTGAACCTAATGTGAACTAATTTTTATAGTATTTTTTCACCTCATTTCATTATTTTATCATATATTTAAAATATTTGGTTGTCTGTATAGACACAATATTTTTTTCCCCCTTAGATAAAGAATTAGGTCAACCCAGTTGACTCTATATCTTTTCATTCTTACTTCTTGTCTAAGATAAAAAACTAGGTTGACCTAGTCTACCTTGTATTCCTATCTCATCAGTTTTCAGACCCTTTTTTCTATACTAGGTCATATATTTTTTAGACCCTATTCACTATGCTAGGTCAACCTAGCTGACCCTATACTAGTTTTTGCCTCCCCTATTTGCTGATTTAATTCTTTATTTCTATTTAGTATCATTTGTCAATTTCTCTCAAGTATCATGTCCCATATCAAAATATTCTTGGACAACTTTAATCCATTTAGACACTATATGGGGTTCTCTTTGATTCTTATATTTTTCTATCTTTTCTTCCTCTTATTAGTTTGTGGGGCATTTTATGATGCCCATCCACACATTTCTCTAGCCTTTGGGGCATCTTGTGATTCCCACCCACATATAATTTTAGACTTTGGGGAATCTTGTGATGCCCATTCCTACATACACTTACCCTTTGGGGCATATTGTGATGCCCACTCTTATTTTACATGACACACTACCAAACTAATTCAACTCTAAAAAACCTTCTGAGATACATAGGCTTGTCTCTCACATGCTCATCCTTGATATAAATGTTAGTGTATGATCATTTCCTTCTTTTCATGATTTCTATCTACAACTATCTAACACTTTTTTTAGGTTACATAAACAAGTATTTCCTTTTTTAGCAAGTTCCCTCCTTTCACAAACCTTCCATCCTCCCTTTTAGTCTTTTGGTTTCTTGATGTACCATAGTCTTCTTTATCTTTTTACATTTTATGTTTTTGACACTCCTTCAGTTTTTATTTTGTTATTTTCTTCATAAGACCATGGATAGGACCTAACATTCCTCGCAAAACTACCATCTTTTACTTCTTTCTCTCCCTTATATTTTCTAGTTTGCTTTTTTGTACCCCTTGGGTTTTTCTTTTGTGAGTTACTTCATAAGACCATATATAGGACCCAACATTCCTTAAAAAACTAACGCATTTTTTTCTTACCTACCTTTATCTTTCACTTTCTTATTATCACCCTCATGGGTTTCTATTTTATGAAGTTGTAGTGTAATATTGTGGATAGGAGCCAACCCTCCTCATAAGATTACCATCTTTTCATATTTTTAAAATCTTGTTCTTAAAATTAAAATTTTTCTTCTTTTTATAGATGGAATTTGAAAAATAATCTATGTTAGCATGTTTTCCTCCATTTCTCTCATTATTATGATAAGGAATCACACTTTATTGTCATTTTATCCCTTTTTTAGCCTTTGTCACATTTTTTTCAATTTGAAGTAATTTAAATTGTTTTATGTGTCATCTCCTATTGATTTCATTTACTTTCACTCCACATTGGATTAAACAAGGTCAAAGTCAAGATAACACTTTTATTTTAGCTAGATTTATGATACTCTTAGACCCCATTCTCTTTGAAGTTCTCTCTCCTAGAAGCCTTATCCTAAGTATTCAAATGAAAGTCATATTTAGTACTCATGTTTGGTTTTATAAATCCATATGGAGGAGGAATAAAAAAACCCATCAATAAAGTTAAAAGATAAATTATTTGAAGAAAAATGAAATGATATATAAAAAGAAACATACAAATTTCAAAATTCCACATCACACCAAAAGACATGATTACAAGAACATCTCCTATCTCCAATCAAAGCTCAAAATCCATAGTTCACCTAAAATAGAGCCAAGGTCCATTAGGGTGTAGTAGGCTAGTAGATTTTAATAGGATAATTTGACAAACTCTATGGTGCTACCTACTTTCTCACACAAGCACCTAATATTTGTAGTAGACCAACAAATCTATAAGGGGTCTTGAGAAATGGGGAAAATATTGTGGGAAGGTAGATCCATTTTAATTTCCATGCATATATACTTCATGGGATGATCTATATACTTAATTTGTTGAATTAAGACTTGTGTAGATAAGAGAAGTTCTTTAGATTCCTTAAGGTCAAAATTCTTTTTATTTTAATAAATATAATTTGAGCGTCTTGACTTCGATAAAGAGTTACTCTACCTTGGTTTTTACTTCATTCTCCACTCCACCCATTTCATTTCCCCCCTTGATAGACAAATTTTGATTCTAAGTATGTTTTCCATTCTTCTTTAATTCTTTTTTATTCGTCTCTTAAAAACATGCTAGCACTACTTTGTTTTAGTTTTTTAGTTTTAAATTTATAGACTTTTCTTACTTTCCTTTTTACCATTTGGAATTTATTTTTACTATCCTTATATTATGGATACTTGAGTTAAAACCATTTTCCATTGTTGAGTGAGGTTGGCTTGTTACTTCTCACTCAACAATGTTTTTTACCCCTTTTATGCACCTTTTTCCATTATTGAGTGAGATAAGGATTGTTACTTCTCACTCATCAATGTTGTTTTACCATTTGTTTCTTTTTTTACCATTGATATTGGATTACTATCCTTTTTGACATGTATCCTTGGTTTGAATTGGTGAGTTTTCATTTCTTACTTAAGGTTTAATTATTTGAGTTTTTTAGTCTTTAGTAGCCTTGGCTTTTCAGCTACCTGATTTTATTTTTATTTGACTTATTCATTTGGTCTAACATAGAACTTGTCACCCCAACTTGACAAATTTACATCTATGTCCCATCCTCATATTACTAGTTATCTTGGCTTTCCTCTGTTTGTTTTTTCTCTTTAGTTTTGTATTCTTGGGTTTGTCAAAAGTAGTCTCTATGCCCTCCATAATAAAAATAAATAACATAGTAGAAAAACATTAAATGAAAAACATAAGTCAAGGTATGTATTGCATTTTATTTTTAGTTATTTACTTTTCAATGATTTACATTAATTATTTTTGCTTTAAAATACTACATTTTTTTTAGCATTAGTGTTGGGTGTTACTATGTTCTTTTTTAAATCACCATTCCTTTTTGAACCTTAGTGACACATGATGAGCTTCAAGTAGGAAATATGTATACATATAATATTTTCAAATTTTATCAAATGCTAATGCTTTACATATTATAGAAACCCATTGAGACTCAACCTCTCTAAGTGCATGCCTTGAAGGGTGTACCAAGAAAGGGGTGGGTAGACCTTTGGTGCTTCATAGGACTATTTTACCTTATTTACACATTATTAATAATCCATATAGATCATAAAAACATTCCATAATCTATTAATCCTCCCTTGAACACTCCTCCAATATTTTTCCTCTTTCCATCCCTCTCTTCCTCACCTTGATCCCCTTTCACTAGTTGACTATAATAGGTCAACTGGGTCGACCCTATATAATTTTTAGCCTATGATTACTATGAAGGTTAATCTAGGTTTACATTTTACTATTTTGGGAAATTTTCACATGAGAGTTATGTTATCCCTTTAATTGACCTATCTTAGGACCTAATGATTTATCTCCCAAAAACATACAAGGTGGACTGGGTCGACCCTGTACAACCAACATATTTAGAATGATTTAAGGTGAGATCCACATATAAATATAATATAATTTCATCATTATTTCAATATGAAATCAAGAGTTATTATTTTCTCATTCTTTTTTACAATATGCTCTTCCACCATTCTACTTGAGGATTCTTAGCTTAGGGTTTATACTTGGAGAATCTAGTCTTATGGATAAGTCTTTGCATGCTTTATCCTTTCTTAGTTATCCTTATAAACCAAAATAACCTATTATGAATCCCGTTTGGCCAAGGGAGAGATTGAGTCTCGAAGGGTTCACATTTAGGTAAATATATTATAATTTTGTTCTCCTCTCTTTAGTAGATAGAAGTAGTATAAGTATTGGCTCAAATAATAATAATCTTCATATTACATGTATTAGGGTATTAATCATACTTAGATTAATTAATATTATCCTATACATGTTTTGATGAATTTACTAACCCCTCTTATTGTGCCACAAGATTTGGTGAACACTAGATTAAATTACTTTCTTGTTTATTAGAATAAAGTGAGCATTAAACTTAGGACTCTTTTAGGGTTGTTACATGATTGTGTTAGACTATAGACTTTGGAACTCTTCCTAACATGGTGTATTGTGACAAGTGATCCCCTAATCAAGTCTAGTATATCCCCATATTGGTCATGTTCTTGCTTAAAAATGTATTGCAAATTAGAAGTGTAGGTATGCTCTATCTTCTATGAGACAAGATTGATTTATATACATGATGCATTTTTGATTGCATATAAGTACCACTATTTTATCTAGTTATGAAACTATTCTCTTTGAAGGGCTTAGGGTTAAACTAAGATTTTGACATATATAAGTAGGCATAACAATCACTAAAGCTCTAGAATCAACTAAATAATTATGAATATTCTTACCAAATGCTCTAATGGTCAGCAAGAAAGGTGGAACTTCTAGTTTGATATTATAAATGGCATTGGTGTCAATATATTTTCCTTTATTATAGAAACTTTGGATTTTTCCATAGGGGTCTTCCTAGTAATAGACTTCCATAGCAGCGCCTTTTATTTAGTGATATGAGCAAACTCATATCTTGAATGATATTGTATCCCAATTTATTTAGTTCCTCTTCATTATAAGGTTGATCATTCCCTCTTGGAGGAGGTGGATTGTTGTAAGATTTAGGACTAGGTGGAATTGATGTGCTATTTGGAGGAGTACAAGTCATAAAGGGTTGCTTATTCCTTAGATTTTACCCACATTTCTAAAACTTTTAGAAAGCATGGACTTCATCTATGTTGTCTTCTGATATGTTTTCATCTTCACTTAGAAAGGGAAACTCATGAGTCTCAAAGAATATGGTAGTGATTGAAAGGCCACGGTCTTGATGCGATTATGGTGGATTATGTATATGGTCCTATCTTACCACCTCCTTTGAAATATTTCAACCACTACACAAAATTCAATGCAGTTGAGCTCACCATGTTGATAAATACTATGAATTTTACACCAATTAGGTAGACCCATTTATGACATGTTGATATTTAGAAGTTTGCCAAGATATTCCATATTATTCATAGGCCTATTAAATGGTATATCATATCTATAAAATCTAGGATTATGACTACCATTTGGGGTATTAGCATTACCCATCTTCCTTTTCATATCGAGGAAGTCATTGTTCAGCTTCTGGACCATATTTTGAATAACCTCCAACTCTACCTTTATAGAGTCAGTGCCTTGTAGAATAGTAACAAAAGATATGTCTAATTATTGATTTTGTTTATATCATTTCCTTGCACATGATTGTTTAATAAACTATAATCTAGTTGTGTTGATTGTGTAAGAGGAGGCAACATGTACAATTGATTTTTATTGAATGACATGATGTTCTATTTTACAGGTGGTATTAGATTTAATGTTGGGAAGCCAATATGGAAATTAGGTACACTAGGTACATGAGAATGGAAATGGCTATCAATGTTGATGTCCTCTTCATATGGCAATACTAATGTGTTGGTAGTAACTTCCCTTCTCAAGAACACCATAGTAATTGGATTCAGTGAATTCTTGTACATCTCTAATATTAATGCTTCTTCTAGCTTATACTTTGGGCTTAACCGGTTATACATATTTTGAAATCTTGAATTAAAAGCATATATATGATTAGTGGGCTCTCTCTTCATGTTGGTGAAGTACTGGTATATAACATTGGGCTAGTGACCTATCCAAATTGTGCAAGAAAAGCTAATTAACATGCATCCCAAGAAGTGAAGGAATTTTATATTAGATTTAGATACCAATCATAAGTAGCATCCATTAGTGTAAAAGAGAATATCCTACATACAACATATTCATTAATATTTTTAATTAACCTCTAATTAGCTTTAAAAAACTTAATATGTTCTTATGTTGACCTTACTTCTGAAGGAGAAAAATATTATAGATACCTTTTAGGATTCCTAGGTAAATTATGCACATCTCTAGGTACAAAAATAACAAATCCAACTAACTAGGGTGGCTAAGCCATTGGATGATTAATAGGTAAATGTTTCCTTATTAGAGAAGGAGTCTTAGATCCATTAGGAATAGTTGGTACAATTATTGGTATCTTATGATTTGATAGGGGTGAGAATACAAGGCTAGCCTAGGAATTAGATTTGGTCACTCTCCTAGGTGACTCTAGTGCAAATCTATGTAGAAATTAACCTCTTTTATTGAAACTTAATTCCCTCATTCTAGCACTAATGATATGTTGATGTAGTTTTTATGCAAACCATAGGCAACAAGGTATCCTCAAACATTTTAAGATCTCAATGGATATGAACTCCACTCTAGGGCATGAGTTGTAGGTGATGGAATAGGGGCCAAGGCATGCAAGTTATTAACAAGGTTTTAACAACTAGGTGATGGAATAGTGGCCAAAGCATGCAAGTTATTATCAAGGTTTTTTGAATGGAGTAGTGGTTTATAAAAGAAATTAAAATTTATATGAGTTGGATGGGTGGTTACTAATCTAAAGTGGGCAGGTCTTAAAATAAACTCAAAAAGGAGAGAAGGGTAAGATAGAAAAGAAGGATTTGTAGTCTTTAGAATCAATACTCTAGTTGGTTTCTAAGTGGAAAAATACTTTTAAAACCTATGCCCATTTTTAGTATCTATTAATCACACACAGTCAAACAAGTTTAAGAATTTTAAGTGGATACTGACATAGAAAACTCACGGGCCTTAGTCAAAGGTTTCTCCTTCTAGGGCAGTTGTTGTACATTCTTAATAAATATATTATGGCTTCGGATAGTGAGGTATATGAAGCAACTGTTGCATACACATAAAACACTACATAAAAATAAAAAAAATTATACACACTCATAATTATGAATCCATAAACTTAACTATCATAACCAATATATTTTACCAATCATTCAATAGTTTTTGCACATCTAAGATTAGTAAATCAATAAAGATAATCAAGAACCCATTCACATCTTTAACATAGTAAGGATTATTAATTCATACAACCAAAGAAATAAAATTAATTACATAAATAATGGAAATAAAATAGGCAAACACATGAGTAGATAATCAAAATTGATTTTTCTCCTATATATTGAAAAATTATTTGACCCCTCCAAAATGTGGATTACAACTTTTAAATAGACTTGGGAAAGGGGTCTCCTCATCCTCCAAGTTCATGAAAAATTCATTACATGTGATATTTATAACTTGATTTCTAATTACAGTCAAAACTATATAGAGTTTACTTATAGTTATTAGTTAGTCTAAGTTAGCCTTTACAAAAACCATAAAACATGTCCATGTCTAAAAATAAGATAGGTAAGTTTACAATTATAGCTCAAACTATAAGATAACTACAAATATAAATATAAATATATATATATATGTATATATATATATATATATATATATATATATATATGTATATATATATGTGTGTGTGTGTGTGTGTATATATACATATATATATATATATGTATATATATATATATATATGTATATATATATATATATGTATATATATATATTAGACAACATTCAATAGTAACATGATGCTTCTCACAAGTTTTACCTAGAGATTGAAGTAAACAAGAATCTTGCTCAAGTTCCTACTTCTAGTGCCACATCAACATTAGTAGTCTCCACATCAACTACTTCAGCCAATACACCAACCAAGATCCATGTAGCTATATAGACATTGTAGCCTTGAAATTCTAGGATTTTATACATGGACATTTTGTAATGATTATATATATATATATATATATATATATATAGAATCATGCTCAAGTTGCTACTTCTAGTGCCACGTCAACTACTTCGGCCACTACACCAACCAAGATCCATGTAGCTATATAGACATTGTAGCCTTGAAAGGCTAGGATTTTATATGTGGACATTTTGTAATTATATTAGAGGAGGCATGTGAATCATGTTGACTTGACCCAAGAGTTTTGCATGTTCTAATTTGTTCAAATGGAAATTATTCTTAAAGAATTCC